>WOVY01009290.1:0-435000 GCA_013436015.1 Rhipicephalus annulatus | reverse complement strand
TTATTGGTAGGGCACGAGGGGCCTATGCAGCTGTAGTTTGCCATTGCCGGAGATTTCTTGCTGTGCTCGAAGCCGAACGACGACTACAGAAGAGACAAAATGTACTAAAGCCTTCGTTTGCGGATGAGCAGCTAGATCAATATTTTACTTGGTCTTAACATTCCTTGAAAGAAACAGTTGCCCTTTACATACATGATAACTGCAGTGCCTGAAGCAGCACACTGGCTTTTGCAGACACCAAACTGCATTGAAAGTACGATTACAAATGGCTGCTTTTCAATGAAAAAGTGCCTCTGAGGGCAACTGTGGGCGCAGGTTAGCCAGATGAGGACAGAGGACGGTCGAGGACAACAAGACACTTTTAGATACACGAAGACGAACAAGGGGATACACACTACATAAACTCACACATATGTACATGTGTTCATGGTTCTACGCGGAAGGGAAGTTAATGTTCTTGTTCATCCACTCACGTTCTTATCCTGGCGCGTGAACGTTGCGCTTGACCTTGAGCTCTCTCGTAGTCAGGAAACGGTGTGCCTTGTGCTTGCGGAGTTCGTACCGAGGCTGGGTCCGGCCTAGAAGATAACCACCAGGGGCATCATAGTACGGTGGTCAACGCCTGGGCTTGCCTGTACACCACCGAGAACAGCGTTACGCCGACTGCCGCGAACAGACCTGGGACAGCGTCTCGCTCCGAGACCAGAACAGCGGCTGGCCGTGAAGAACGTTACTTCGGACCAACCCGGCGGTGAGGTGGGGCGATGCCCAGTACAGAACGCACCCGCGGACTTCAACGCCGAGACGAGGCCCGGAAACGGAGGGTCAAAACGAGCAGTCGAGGCGTGGTTCGAACTTGTCTATGCAATGCTCTCTGAGGTTAGTCGAGCTGTCCCCATGGCGCGGGAGCTTTTCACGAGGTACGCGCACAAGCACGCGCATCGGTGAGCTCATAGTTTCACCGCTATCGCTATCATGATGGTGATAGCCATCCCATGCTCACTTCCATCCCATGCCCACTGTGTGATGCGACACCGGAGCGTTTGGGGAAGGCCGTAACGACATCGACAGCGGTGAACTACATAAGCTCGTCCTCGAAGCATCACCCGTTCAGTCGGCATGGGATGGAAGCAGCGACAATGGTCGCTAAAAACCACTTCTGTCTTTTCACCCAGGTTGGTTGTTATTCTATTCACTGTAGAAGATGTAATAACGTATGTTTGCTGCTATTCCCATGCCCACACGTTTTAATGGTTACTGCTGGTGAATGTGTTGGTGTTGTTAAATTGCTTTTGTTAGCAGGTGACGTTGAACTGAATGCTGGTCACCCAAAGGCAGACTCAAAGTACAGGATAATGCAGTCCTATTAGCTATAGGGCGCCTAACAGAGCACCTCGATGAGCAGCACGCCAATCTTCTAGCATTCATTGAAGTAGTCAAAAATAAATAAAAATTTCCTGATAAAGAAGTGTCTGATCTTGCAACACGTTTAACAAACCTTGAAGAAAAGGTGAACGCTTTAGAAAACGTATCCGAGGGATCGCGTTCGGATTGTTCAGTTTGGATTGCGTCAGTGGTTAGTGAGAATGCTGCTCTTCGAGCACGACTTGACGGTTACGAAGACCAATCGCGACGAGACAACTGAATCTTCCACGGAATTACTGATGCTGTAGCTGAAACATGGTCATACACAGCAGCAAAGGTTAGGGCAATTTTTTCAAGTTCTTTTGAGATACAGCTTTCAGAGGACGCGATATCTCGAGCCCACAGACTAAGACCATTTGTACCAAACAAGTGCCGCCCTGTTGTCGTACGGTTTGCGTCATTCAAAGTTAGAGATAAAATCTGTTTCCCAAAAAGCAAAGTCGCACGGTACGAACATTAAAATTAAAGAAGATTTCTGTAAAGCCACATGGACACTGATTTCGGTAAAGCCAGCGGTCAAAAGTATTCAGTAAAATACAACAAGGTTGTTATTAACAAGAAAAATTACGTTTACTGCCCAGTCACTGATCGTGTCTTGTCTGTTGTTCCAGTTGACAATAACAGCGAAAACGACACTAACCTAAGTCCTTATAGGTCGTCGCTTCAAGCGTCTCCGTAGCAAAAAACAAATCCACGACGTGGTACTGTCAAACACAATTGTTCCTTTCTGCTTAGTAATGTGAGAAGTGTAATGGGCAAGGGAGACGCCCTGTCATCTGTGATTGACACCTGTCTTGCAGACGTCGTCGTATTGCCAGAGACGTGGCTCTCCGCGGAAGTAGACAGCTCCGAAATTCTAAATTGCGAAAAAAACAAGATTTATCGATGCGATCGTGGATCGCGTTCTGGAGGTGGTGTCCTCATAGCTGTTGCAGACAATCTGGTTTCATCGCACGTAGCTCTCGTTTGCCCTCTAGAATTAGTGTGCGTTAGTGTTCGCTTACACAATAAAGATGCTCTCATTTGTGCGTGCTATCGGCCTCCTAATGTACCTGCTGGTTTTTCTTCAGATTTGTACGATGCCCTTAACATGCTTCATGTTCGGCTTCCCACCTCGCATATTATTCTTTTAGACAATTTTAATTTCCCCGACATCCATTAGAATTTGCCTTATACCTTACCTGGCCCAGTAATTCCGAATCCACGTCTTTTATTATTACATGCTTAGAGTTTAACCTTAGCCAGTTGGAAACTCCCCAACCCTTATCACTTCCACTAGCTCTACCACACTAGACTTAGTGTTCACAAATAACCCTGATCTCATCCAGTTTCTGTCAGTCGTGCCAGGTCTCAGAGATACTCTGCCATTCACTTTCTCGTACCGAACACGCCGTCAAAAGTTTGTAAAACTACAAAAATAATTGGAGATTATGGGAGAGCTGACTACACGTAATAAATGCTGAGCTGGAGATATTTTCACACGATTTTTTTTCTAGCTTTTCTAAACACTCGGTAAATGAAAACTGGCTAGTTTTAGAGCTAAAATCGAAGAACTTACCGACCGCTTCTTACCGCGCCGTAAAATAACCGAAAACAATCGGTATGTTTGGTTCACGCCTACTTTATGGTGGCTACTTAATAAAAAAAGCGCATCTTTCGAAGTGCAAAGCTCTTGGGCAACATCAAAATATTCGGTGATTATCGTAGTGTAGCCGACGAGTACGCACGCGCACTTCTACTTGCCAAGCACTCATATTTTGAACAAACGTTGCCTTCTTTGTTAGTAACTAATCTTCGTAGATTTTGGCAGGTAATTGGTGGAAATAACAAAAAAACAAATTGACCTAGTTTCAGGGAGCGAATCATTTATTCCAAGAAAAAGAATTGTTGCCTAGCTCTTAACAGTGTATTCGCATCATCATTTGTAAACATGGCGCCTACCACTGTTCCTAACTTGTCTACTCACACCTACAATCTAATGGAGCCAGTACACCGTGACTGGGAGGGCATAAGGAAATTAATTGAAACTCTCAAGCCTTCTTGTTTCCCCGAAGATGACGGAATTAACGCCAAGTTTCTTAAAAACACCGCATTGTTTTTGTCCTTAATACTGTCCAGAACTTTTTCACCGTTTTTGGAATCGAGCACCCTGCCAAACGACTGGAAAGTGGAGAAGGTGGTTCCTCCTCACAAGTCGTCAGGTCACACCAACAATCCCCACAATTAGGGACCCATCTCACTAACTAGTGTGCCATGTAAGCTATTGGAATATGTCATTTACTGCAACTTAGTCAACTTTCTTGAGAATAATTCTTTTTTTACTAACTTTCAACATGGTTTTAGAAAAAGTTACTTGTGTTAAACTCAGCTCTTATGCTTTACTAATGATTTGTTCTCTGCTATTGATCGTGGTCTTTTATTGATTGTTTAGTTATCGACTTTTCTAAAGCATTTGACACAATTTTTCACGAATTACTACTTTTAAAGTTAAGTGAACTAACTCTTGACCCACACAACTTAAATTGGATTGAGTGCTTCTTACATAACCACGAGAAATTTGTGACTGCTAATGAATGTAACTCTCCTCCTACTGCCGTAACCTCAGGTGTGCCTCACGGCTCTATTTTGGGTCTCTTACTTTTTTTATATATAAAAATGATTTGCCTCATAAAATTTCCTCCTCCATTAGGGTATTTGCTGACGACTGTGTTATTTAACGTGAAATTTTAACCTCTAACGACACTGACACCCTGCAATCTAACCCGGACAATATTTCTTCGTGGTGTAATAATTGGCTAATGAAACTTAACACAAATAAATGCAAATCAATGAGAATAGCTCATAACCCTTCAAAAGTTGCGTGCCCCTCGTACCTACTTGATAACACTCCCCTAAACAACGTTTCTTTTTAGAAGTACCTCGGTGTTAACATTTCTAACAACCTTTCATGGCAGGCTCACGTTGACTACATAACATGCAACGCTAATTGAACTCTTGGCTATTTACGTCTAAATGTTTCTCTTGCTTCAATTAACCTGAAGCTTCTCCTGTATAAATTATTAGTGCAGCCAAAACTCGAATGTGCGTCGTCTATCTGGAATCCTCATATTCACATGCTCATAGACAACATTGAATCCATTAGGAATCGCTCAGCACGTTTCATATTGTCCAATTACTCTCGAACTTCAAGTGTCACACTAATGAAGGCTCAACTAAATTTGTATAACCTCTCAATACGACGCAAAAATGCACGTCTCTGTCTCTTTCATAAGATCTTTCACACTAACAGAACCCTCACTGATTAACTGTTTTTTCCACCAGCCTAAATATCAGCTCGCAATGACCATCAATACCAGGTTGGGGTTCCCTTCTGTCATACGAACCAGCACTTCAACTCTTTCATCTCTAGAACAATTACTGACTGGAACCACCTTCCCGCACCGATCGCTTCAATCACAGATGCCAACGCGTTCAAATCAATCATTTCTGAAAGTGCGTCATAATTTATTTTAGTCCTGCTGTTTTGTTTTACTTCTTCTTGATATTTGTTGTCCCACTCATCTCTGTAATGTCCAGTGCCTTGAGAGTAAATAAATGAAATGAAATGATGATTCCCGTGCACCTTGAAATACTAAATCGGCCCCGCACATTGATCACAAATAAATCGGCCCCGCACACCGATTTTCTACGTCAAAGTATGTCGCACACTCTCCAGGGCAATGTTTTTCACCACATCTTCCCCCCAGTTCAAGAACAGTGAAACGGTGGGAAAAAGAAGGGTAGGCATGCTCATAGAGTAGATAACGTGATACTCGCGTAACGAGTTCTTGGTGTGTCTATACGAGTAATAGGACAGTCTAGTCAATAGTAAGAGATGTGCGGCTAAGATAGTCGGCACCGACTTTATTTGAGCCCTGAATGTATTCTGCGTGGAAGTCGTAGTCCATCAAGAGTAGACTCCAGCGTAGCACTCGTGTATGGATTTGTCGGGCAGAGTTGATGTATTTCAGTGGCTGGTGGTCCGATTGCGAAACGAATGGCCTGCCATATAGGTACGCATAAAATTCCTGGACACCCCGCACGATGGCGAGGCATTCTCTCTCAATTGTAGAATATGCCATTTCACAAGGTAGCAGCTTTCTGCTGGCGTAGGACACTGGATGCAAGAGACCATTTGTTCTTGTAGGAGGGCAGCTCCCAAACTCCGTGATGACGCGTCAGTGCGCAATATGAAAGGCCTTTCGAGGTTGGCTGCTTTCAGTATGAGTTGGTTTGCCATCATTGCCTTGAGTTTCCGAAATGCATCCTGATGCTTGTCGCGCCAGTCTAGCTTATTAGGACTTCCTTTCTTCGTGAGCTCGGTAAGTGGATGTGAAAGCTCGGCATAGTTGGGCACAAACTCTCGGTAGTAGGCGGTAAGTCCGAGAAAAGCTCGAAGCTCTTTCTTACTTTCCGGCCGTTTCGCAGACACAATTATGTCTGATGTTTCCTTCTGGGGTTGTAGCAACCCTTGCCCCACAACGTGACCAAGGAAGCTAGTCGTCGGGGAACCTATCTCGCTTTTCTTCGTCTTGATAGTTAAACGTGTCTCGCGCACACGTTGAAATACATGGTGTAATGTGACCATGTGTTCTTCCCATGTTGCGGTCACAACAAGAACATCGTCAAAGTAGTAATAGACATTGGGAATGTCGCCGACGACTTCTCGCATCAATCGGTTGAACACGGCAAGTGCAGTCTTTATGCCAAAAGGAATAACCCGGAATTGATATAGGCCCGAGTCACAGCAAAATGCTGTAGCTTCTTTTAATGTACTGGCCATGGGTACCTGCCAATATCCTTTTGTGAAGTCAAACTTCAAAAAGTATTGACGCCCAGTAAGTCGTGCAAACATTATGTCAGCGCGAGAAATTGGTTCCACATCCGGAACGACCACAATGTTAAGTTGACGAAAATCAATGCAGAGGTGCATCGTGCCATCCTTCTTCTTGACAACCACGATCGGCGCTTGATAAGCAGATGTAGACTTCTCTATTATGCCCAGCCGTAACATTTCCTGGATCTCTTCCTCGATGGCGTCCTTAACAGCGAAAGGTATGGGGTATTGTCGGACATGTATGGGCTGAGCGGTGGTCAATTTCAGCTGGCACTCCACAACATCAGTGTTTCCCGGTAAATCAGAAAACATGTCGTGGTGGGCGGAAAGAAGCTCGTTGACTTGGTTTCTTTGTTCTCTAGTAAGACTAGGTGCTACAGCCACATCCTTCCAATTCTGCGTTTGTGCAAGTGGGGCATGTAATAAATTCTCTGCGCCTTCGATTTCCACTTGATGGATTTACGTTACAGCAGCAGCTGTCGTCTTTGACGTGTCCGAGGCCTTCCGCAGCTCGTACTTTTTGAGCATGTTGATGTGAAAGACAATTGTTCTGTGACCGAGGTCCATAGCATAATACAATGGGATTTTCTTGTCTATCACAGTAAAGGGACCCTTCCATGTTAGTATCAGTTTGTTGTGATTGGTGGGTAGCAGCACGAGAGCTTTGTCACCCACGCTTAAGTCCCGCTTCTTCGCCTTGCGATCATAGTAAGTCTTCTGGCGAACATGTGCCTTCGCAAGTTCCTGAGATGCTATCTCACAGGTTCATTGCAGTCGTTGCAGCAATTCTACGATGTATTCGTAGGCTGACTTGGTCGCGTCATCCAACTTTTGGTTAGTCCACAAGTCTCTCAAAATCGTCATTGGGCCGCGAACATATCGGCCATAGAGTAACTCGAACGGCGAGTATCCGGTACTCTTTTGTGGCATCTCCCGATACGCGAAAAGGAGGGGGCCGAGGTAGCGGTCCCAATTTTTTGGGCTTTCCTGGCTCATTCGGCGAAGCAATTGCTTCAGCGTGCCGTTGAATCGCTCCACTAACCCATTTGCCATCAGATGGTAAGGTGTTGTCGCTAATTGCCTGATAGATAGTAGCCGGCTGAACTCCTTCATAACGGACGACATGAAGCTTGTCCCGCAGTCACTTACAATTTTGCGTGGTAGTCCAACTCGCGACAGCATTTCCATTAGTCGCTCTGCCACGACCTTGCGTTCACTCGAAGGAAGTGTGATGGCGTCTGGATATCTCGTTGCAAAATCCATGATTAAATTGTACCTGTTGCCCGTGGAAGATGTCGGTGACAAAGGGCCGATGATGTCGATGTCTACACGTGAAAACGGCGTCTCAATGATTGGCATGGTACCTAGCGGAGCCCAACCAACCAAATGGCGTGGGACAGTCCGCTGACAGATATCGTAGGACTTCACAAAGCTCTTGGTTTCTGATTAAACACCTGGTCAAAGAATTCGGCAAGAATACGGTCAGTTGTTCGGGATATCTTTTGGCGACCGGCGAGGATACCTTCATGGGCTAGTTTGAGCACAGTCTCTCGCAGTTGTCTCGGTACGATCAGTTGCTCGAGTTCTTTCTCCAAGATTAGCTTGTGCTTCCGATGCAAGATATCATCGACAAGGGAGAAGCAGGTTTCGCGATTCTTTACAATCAACTTTTTACCAAGACTCTCATCACAATGCCGTAATGATTGGTCATTTCTTTGGTATTCCTCAAGCGTCACTTCATCTATGATTGTGTCAGTGGCTTTCAGAACAGGTAGCCTGTTTGTGGCGCGTGTTTCTTTCACTGCTGCAGCACTATCACCTAGTGGTACTTGATCTGCGGGTCCATGAGGTGCGCACGTTATTTCTACTGCCATCAGTAAGTAACCTGAACCATTTCCGATATCACTTTGCGTGTCGTCTGCGATGATGCGCACAGGCGAGTTAGCAAGTTTTCTGACGACCTTCCCTCCGCTGTAATCACGACGCCTCTCACGATGCTGCTGAGGCTTGTGTGAATATTCTAGCTCTTTAGGTCGGGCACCTTCGATGTTGGCTATCACGACATCATATAGAGGGTTCTTCATGCATTTAACTCGCATGACACAGGTAAAGAACGGTGTGTCAATAGAAACTATTGCCTCCGGCAAGTAGTGCACTCTTCTATCGAGCAGGAAAACCGGACTTTTAGTGACCGTAAGCTTCTCTTTCGGGACAAGCCTTTCTCGTACTACCACTGTGTGGCATTCCGTATCTCGAAGTACAGATACAGCTTTGCCCTCAAGTAATCCTCTCACTACAGGCAGAGTTCCGACATTAGCCACAGTTGGGGTAGGCGTCAACGTCGTATTCACGACTGGGATAGTTTCCCCAGTACGGAGTACGACGTATCTTTAACCGGTTTCTCCGGTGTCTCAGCGTTGTTGCCTTCTTTGGGTGACATCATGACCGACGCCAACCACTTTTCCTGGGTTCGAGTTGTCTCCGCAGACGAACCAATCCTGCCACTTAACCAGCCTGTTGCTGACTGGTTATTTCTTGTCCGAGACCAACATTCAGACGCACGGTGCTTTGTCTTATTGCACAAGAAACATAGACTTTGGCACCTAAACTAGTGCTCATCAGTTTCCGCTTTACGAGTATCTGCTGAGCTCTTTTTATACAGCTTGTCCTTGCCCAAATTGGACAAATCTTGGACTTCCAGAAAGCATTCTGCGTTCTGCGGTAAAGAGTGCAATTTCTTACAGTTCCTCTCCTTCAGAAATACCCTCAGGGTGGTTGAGCATCCCTTCAAGACCTGTTCTAAAATCATTACGTCGCGAAGAGCGTCATCTGTTTTCTCGACATTCGCCAGCTCCATCTAACGGTCAAAATGACCTGCTATGCGAGAAGCAAATTGGAGCCCCGTCGTCTTGTCCTCTGGTCTCGCCTTGCGAAATTTCTCGCGGTATCCTTCAGCTGTATACCGGAATCGTAACAGCAGTGTTGCCTTCACCTGATCATAGTCGGTGGCGGAAACAGAGTCAAGTTGACTAATCACGGATAACGCCTCTCCCGTCAGACACAAGCTGAGCGAAAAGGCCCATTTGCTCCGAGGCCACTCCTGAGACACCACGACGCACTCAAAACACTGCAGATAAGCGTCGAGGTCATCTCGCATCTCGTTAAATTGTGGCAATAGCTTGTGAGGGCCACACCTATCCATTACAGCTGGGGATGCTTCGTCATCGCTTACCGGTCGCCCTATCTCTTCCGCGTTCGAACCAGTCGTCTGCTCTTGCAACTTTAGCTTCAACTGCAAAACGCGCTCCTAGGTGTCTATATATGTTCTGTGCTCCTTCGAAATAAATCTTTGTTGGAAGTGGCGCTCCGTGTGTGTGTACTGTCTCTCTTCGTCCGTGTCGTTTTCGCGCCTTAAGCTGCAATTATGTTAAACCAACAAGCCCAGTCTGCTATTCTCACACCGCGCTCCTAGGCTTGCAGCTGTGTTTCCTCCAGCGCCATCTTTTCTCGCTGCTCGTTGCGAACTTGCGCGCGAAGGTCCTTTTCGATAACACGCTCCGCGTCAACCCATTCCTGTAGTGCCGATGCCGTTAGACCCATGTCCGTTCCGATCGCGTGCGATTTCTCTACATCCATCAGTTCGCCCCGCCCGTCTGGCTCTCCGCGAGAAGGTAAGGTCGAGCTATCCTGGCAAGGCTCGCCAAAATTTGTGGGCAACTGTGGGCGCAGGTTAGCCAGATAAAGAGGACGCTCGAGGAAAACAAGAGACTTTTATATACGCGAAAACGAACAAGGGGATACACACTACATAAACTCACACATATGTACACGCGTTCACGATCCTACGTGGAAGGGAAGTTGATGTTCTTATTCATCCACTCACGTTCTACTCTTGAAGCGTGAACGTTGCGCTTGACTTTGAGCTCTCTCGTAGTCAGGAGGTAGTGTGCCTTGTGCTTGCGGAGTTCATACCGAGGTGGGGCCCGGCCTAGAAGATAACCGCCAGGGGCATCCCAGTACAGTGGTCAACGCCTGGGCTTGCCTGTACACCACCGAGAACAGCGTACCACCGACAGCCGCGAACACACCTGGGACAGCGTTTTGCTCCGAGACCAGAACAGCAACTGGCCGTGAAGAACGTTGCTTCGGACCTACCCGGGGGTGAGGTGGGGCGATGCCAAGTCCAGAACACACCCACCGACTTCAACGCCAAGACGAGGTTCGCACACGGAGGGTCAGAACGAGCAGTTGGGGCGTGGCCTGAACTTGTTCTTGCGCTCTGCTCTCTGAGGTTATCGAGCTGTCCCCATGGCGCGGGAGCTTTTCACGGGGTACGCGCACGAGCACGCGCATAGGTGAGTTCATAGTTTCACCGCTATCACCATCATAATTCCGCACACTGATGACAAATAAATCGACCCCGCACACCAATTTTTTACGTGAAAGGATGACGCACACTCTCCAGGGCAATGATTTTCACCACAGCCTCGTAGAAAATAGTTGCAAGTCTGAGCAGTGAGGTCACAGACATTCTTGTGAGACGTTTAATCCAGCACTACTTTTTGAATTGCTTTCGGTGTTGATTTCATACTTTTAACACATCGAGGACAACGCATAGCACATTGGTTTAATACAAGTGTTTCTTAGATTGCACTGCATCCTCTTTTCTTTTCTTTCAATATATTGTGGATTGTTCTGTTCCTTGGGGGAATGACATAATCTCTTAGCCATCAATGCATTTGTCTGACGTAGAGCAACGAAGAAGGCATTGCGTGCTTGTCATTCCTTCAGGCACCTTACAATGTTAAACATTAGAGCACAAAAGCTCTGTACATGTTGCTTTCAGTTACACCACAAAACATTGAAAAAAAAGAGCTTTGTCCCGTTCAATATGCTTAAGTTTGTGAAGTGTACTTGAGCGACTGGCCGAAACCTCTACTTTTATATAAAGCTCGTGTGCCGTTTTTCACAAATGAAGTACGTACAGTGTAACAGGGCAATGACAAAGCATGACAAACAGACGTGGCATTGCCCTTCTCTGAGAAAAGCATCATTCACATGCTTTAACAAACGATGAAAGTACAATATATTTCCATAAGGTACAAGAAATACAGCAGTGCAGCAACAATATTACCAAAATACGTGGTCGAAATTTCAGGAGACCTCCACTACAGCGTCTCTCATAATAATATGGTGGATTTGGGACGTTAAACCCCACATACCACTCAATACCGAAATACGCTTTTGCAGTTCTTTAACGTGCATGAAACGGCTTGAGGAGCGTGACATAGACGACTTTTAGGTCATGATTGGCACCATTGAGAGTGCTTGAAGCCGTCGGCAACAACGTCGTAGGCGATTTGGCCGACACGTAGAACTTCCTGTTTTAATAAAAGTGCCGTCGCAAATGATTTAGAAGTGAAGCGTTTTCTTTAGCTAACTTCGACGACTTTGACCATATCTGTCTATCTTTCCACCTAGCCGCCAACAACTTTTCCATTTCAATATTATGATCTATACCAAAACTGTTAGAGCATAACATGACTATATGACGAGCATACATTAGTAGTCTTGACATGAAAAGTATGACATGTATGTCATGACTGTCATGTTTAACTTGTCATGGTCTTGCTGCTCTTGTGGTGGTTTGACGTTTTCCGAAACTTGTACGGTGTGACATGAACGCATGGTGAACATAAGTGACAGGCCGTAACGCGAAAATCATGACATGCATGTCATGTAAGCCATGACAACACGCCACACTCTTGGGTGACTCGTGGTCGTTTCGTTAGCTTCACATGTACCAAATTTGATATTACAAGGCATGAATGAATGACGAAGGTATATTATTGCTGCAAACATGTTAATAATAACAAGTGTGTCATGTAAGAAGCAGAATACATACCACGCTCATAATGCGTTCGTGATCATTTCGCTATTTTCACAAATACTAAATTTGGTTTTACGTGGCGTGAATGAAAATATATGACACGTTCAAACATGATAATTTCCAAATTTATTTATTTATTTATTTATTTATTTATTGAGTACCTGCATCGCCTTTGCAGGCATCACAGCAAGGAAGGATGTGTATCACTATATCAAATTGCCATTAATTTCTGCACACAAAGCGTGGTAAAAATTACCATTACTTTGAATTTCTGCAATAGCTGACGAAAGAGCATTCCACTCGCTTGCTGTCATACAAAAATGAATAACGTAAAGTGCCACCTTTCAAGAATTTTCAAAGCATGGTCCTTTTTGCGAGAAATATGTGATGGTAATGCGATATATTTGTTTCTGTCAATGCCAGTTTTTGAATAATAAATGCTGTGAAAAATTTCAGTCTCAGTGCTTTCCGTCTGTCTTTCAAGTCCTGCCAATGAAATGCACGCTTACTTTCAGAAACACTGAGGTATTTCTCGTAAATTCCCAAAAGAAATCGAACAGCCCTAGTCTGAATTTTCGCTAGTAAGTTGACTAACTGTTCAGTACGAGGATCACAGCTGACACATGCTTACTCAGTATTGAACGTACGTGAGTAAACACGGCCGTTCTTTTATGTTACTAGCTAATTGTCCAAAATTTCGACGTAGGAAACATGTAGTGAAAACAGAACTACATGCCAAGGCCATTGCGCGATTGCGGCTGTATCGCTACATTCATTTATACCAAGTTTGGCATTACGTCTCGCAAATAGACGACGAAGGTCAACTACACGTCAAAACATGATAATCATAATATGCGTAACATGAAAAACATGACTACACGCTACTCTCATAGAGCGCTCACGGCCGTTTTTCTAGCTTCATATTGACGAAATAGGGTATTACGTGACGTGATTGGACGACAAAGACAAATTCCAGGCGCAAACATGGTAATGATGATGATGTTTGGTGCTTTGTGGCGCAAGGGCCATTTGATTGCCAAAGAGCGCCAGTTAATGGGACAAGAGATGTGGACAATGATTGTGATTTGCGGCTGTATGAGGGCTTTAAAATTCCTCCCGCCGAGGTGGTAAAAACATAGAATTAATGAAATCATGACCATGCCATGAAAAGTGCGGGGTGTTAATGGTTAACGAAAGATTGTGATAATAAAAACAATAGTGGACATGTATAGAATTAGCACAAGTACCTCGATCGTTCACACTCTTGCGTCCAAGGGCCGTGAGGCAAATGCTTTGTTCAGTGTAGCCACCGCAGCGGAGACCTCTCTGGAGAGGTCATACTGCGGAATGTCCGGGTGTATCACAAGAAGGGTACGGAGTTCGCTCCAAAAAGCCAACAATGACTGATGAGTGAGAAGTGGCTCTAAACCGACGAACAATACAGGATGAAGTGGTATCTGTTGTCGGTAGGGTAATGGAAAGTATTGTGTTCCTAGCGTGTCTAATTTTTTGCAGTGGATCAGAATGTGCAGTACGGTGAGTGCTCCTCCACATCTATCACACAAAGGTGGATCACCACCTGACAAAAGAAATGAATGTGTAGTGTATGTATGTCCTTGTATTACTTGTACATTGTATTACTTCTGTGTGGCGTGAGCAAACATGATAGTCATGACATAGAAGCCATGCATGGCATAATATACATGCCTACCACCACTGGTGCTGCTATGACAAACGTTAGGAGTAGCGTCTTTACGCGACTATAAAAAATACTTGCATCTTATCTAAATACGTGACGGCTTACAATTTTTCCGATTGTGTTAACTGTGTACTACAGCCGTCCGCCACGTAACGTTGTAGTGATTTTCAAGGAACATGTCAACCTTCCTTAATCGTGCTTGGCAAATATGGATTACAGCTATGCGTGAGATGTGCCTTTTTTCACTGAGTCTACGTCGGCGTATCGGTGTCCATACTCAGACACTTTCACCGGGCTGGTATTCCACGAAGCGTCGTCAAAAATTGCAAAGGCGGCTATCGCTCGCCCGTTGGTTCTTCATGTGGAGGCAAGCGAGTTGTCAGGGTTCGTCTACGTGCTGAAGGTATATCCCTCACAACAAGGTTTCCTTCTTCGGTGACGCTGGGTAACATAGGGTCGAGCATCATTGCCGGGGTCCTTCCATAGACTAACTTGTACAGCGTCAGCTGCGTCGCTTCTTGCAAATCTGTCCATTGTTGCATGCAAAGGTCACGCACAGAAAAATGGCATTCCACATCTTTTTTCGACGTCAACATACATGGCCAGTATGTCGGCGTTGGTCTTGTTTAGCCGCTGTGTGAGAGAATTGGTCAGTGTGTGGTACGCTGTCATACGGCGGTGCCTTGTCTGGATGTATGCCAAAATTGCCTGGGTTTGCTCAGTAGTAAATCCGGGGCTCTTTTGGTAAGGAGGACCTCTGGGGTGCCGCAATAGAGGACAATATTATCGACAAAAATTTTCGCTGCCTTCGAGGCACTACCTTCGGGCAGGGCTTTAGTTTTGTCGTAACGGTCAAGGTAGTCGGTAGCTACGACGACTCATTGGTTTCGACAGCTGACGTCGTAAACGGCCCAGGTATATGCGTACCGACTAGCTGGAACAGGCGGAGAGGTGGTTCGATGCGCTTCAGAAGCCCTGCTAACCTAGTTGGCAGTGCCTTGCGTCGCTGGCAGTGCCGGCACGTCCTCACCTAATGACGACATCGGTGGCAAGGCGTGCCCAGTAGTATTTTTTGTATTTTAGTGAGCGTGCTGGAAAAACCATGGTGTCCAGCTATTAAATCATCCGTGTAGGGCCTGCAGAATTTCTGGCCGCATTGCCGAAGGTACAGGGATAAGGTGGTTGGGGCCGGAGATGGAGCTCCTTTAGGTAGGCTGGGGCCGGAGAGAATAGCTGTCATTGACGAGGACGTTGTTTTTTCCCGAAAATGATGGTGCTTCTCGCCTGAAAACTTTTGCGGCGACACTGGTCTGGCCCTCGACGTATTCACCTAGCCCTCTCAGTTCGGGGTTGGCTTGTTGTTGCTCGGCGAAGTGGTCGGCGCTAATATAGTTCCCAAGAAGTACTCCTCCTAATGGTCATCTGGTGGTGGTGGATCGACGGGGGCACGAAACAGGCAGTCGCCGTTGAAGTGTTTCTTTACGGGCTTGTACACGACAGTAATGTCGAATTCCTGAAGTCTTGGGCTCCAACGTGGGAGGCGACCTTAAAGGTCCTTCAAGTTATCTAGCCAACGCACGGCGTGGTGGTCATTCATAACTTTAAAAAGCCTACCACAAAGATAAGGATTACATTTCGATGCTGCCCAGATGATAGTGAGGCACTCTTTGTTTTTCTGTTGCAGAATAGTAGGCCTCGGCCTTGAATAGTCAACGATTAGCATAACAGAAAACTCTTTTCAGGCCATCGGTCAATTGCGCAAAGAGGACACCAAAACCTACGCTCCTTGCGTCGGTCTGTACTTCTCGGCCTTCAGGGTAAATTCGGATATCTTTATAGTTGAGTACTGCTTCAAGGCACCTCTCTAGTAAAACACTACTAAATCGTCTATTGATTGATATGTGGGGTTGGCGTCAACCACGATATGATTATGAGAGACGCCGTAGTGGAGGGCTACGGAAGCTATGACTATACCGTCCAAGTATACGAGCGTGATGAGTGATTGGCTTCACTGTTATAGTGCTGTGTTGGCGGAGTTGTGGGGTCGAAAGTGCGGCAAGCGTGGTGGCGTGTACTGTACAGCGGTACCGCACAATGGACAGCGCACGGTGTAAAGAAAACGAAGACGTTGGAGGGTGATTGCATGTGCACACAGATTACTGATAGAAAGGGCCACGACTGATTGAAAGGTGGTGTGGCACCACTAGAGGAGAAAACAATCAGAACAACCATGTCCAATTAGAAGTCGACACAGCAGCGGGAGAGAGAAAAAAGAACGATGACGAGCTAAAATGCCGGGAGTCTGACTTGAACAGTGTGGCGGAAGGAATGCTGGCGTCACGGTCTGTGCCGTTTATATTCAAGTTTGAGCACAAAGAGCTCCAGACGTCCTTGGAAACGGACGGCGCTGGGGACGAGCTGTTACCTTCCTCCACGCCGCTGATCCAGGCAGCCAAATCTCCGGTGCTAGCAGACTTCTCGGCCCTGGCTGCCGAGAGAGACCCAAAGTAGTCGCCGGGACGCGGTGGTGGTGTCAGGCTCCGTGCTTTTGACTTACCGTGTCGAGCATGAAAGATCCAACAGCGACGGAGGCTCCATGGGTCTACCAGCTTGTCCAAGCAGCTGACCCTGCTGTCGATTGCCTATCACGGAACGAGCACGGGTGCTTAACACCTGAATATACGTCGAGTACATGGGCGCGGCGGTTGCCGGCCTGCTGCGCCTTAAGTGTGCAGCATTCTACAGCCTATGCGCCGACTCATCTCTTCAACCACTCTGCAAGCGTCCACAGCGTCAACGCAAGCGCACGCCAATGACTCCGCCGCAACGGCTACCGCCACAGGGGACATGAAACGTTTTGTTGAATGGTACGCAGAACATTATTTAGTTGATACATTGGCGATTTTAGCTCTAACGCGTTTGTTACCTGGCTAGTTGGATATCTTTCATTATATTGTTACACGACATCGGCAACGAAAGAGCATCATAGACGATGAAGATGATGAAAGCGACCGTGCTCGTGTTGTTGTTGTAGTCGCCTCGGTGGGAGCCGGTCCCTGGTTGGCCATGGTGGAAAAATCCAAGTGTCGGCCACTGCGGAGCTGCGTTATGTCGTGTTGTACCCAGCACCTCCACCAAATGTTACGGGGGTGAGAGAATGAATGAAATAAATATATTTAAAATATACAGGGAGAGTCAGAGGCAGCTGCAGCCAAGATGGAAGAACAGCAGCAACAACAACACGAGCACGGTCGCTTTAATCATCTTCGTCGTCTATGATGCTCTTTTGTTGCCGATGTCGTGTAAAAATATTAATAATTTTATGCATTCCCTATCACTCATAACGTTATAATTTTGTGTTTAGGAATCACTCCTTTCCTTCCTGATTGGAGGCCTTGCCTCAAATTAAACTACACAAAGCACAAAATTCTGCATAACAATGACGCCAGTCTGCCACTTTAATACAGCCATCGCCGTGTCCCTAACCCGCTGGAACGTTGCAGACGCCGAGCAAAGACAAATTGGCATGACCTTGAACTCAAAGAAGCCGTCCGGTGTGATAACAGCACTCTTCTTTCGATTTGTATCTTCAACTGCGGTTTGCGATTAGCCGGTCTTGAGGTCCATCTATCAGAAAGTACTTCGCGCTGCGTAGACGATCCAGGGCGTCGTTTATACGGAGAGGGTACACGACCTTCATGACTTTGTTCAAGCGGCGGTAATCAGCGCAAAAACGCAAAGTTCCGTACTTCTTCACTGAGACTACTCGTGAGGCCTGACGCCCACTGGCTCTTGGGCGACTGAATGATGTCGTCGCGTAGCGTTTTGTCGGCTTCTTCAGGGTTTCACGCGGTTCGCGTGTCAGATCATGACACAACCTTTGTGGAACTGGTCGAAAACATTTTCGCGACTATGATTTGCCAAATTCTGGATGATGACGAGGAGCAGTCTTCAAATTTTTATAAGGAGGGCTTTTAACTCGTGTTGCTCACACTTCAGCAATCTCGGGTTGACGTAGAAATTTGGTTGGGGACAATAATTCGTAGAAGCTGCTTTGGCAGCACAGAAGAGGGCGAAATTATTGTTGGGGTCCACAAATAATCGAAGCGACCGTCGAAGCAACGTAGAGGTGATTATATTAGTGGCTGAAGTTTGTCAGCAATAGCTGTTCTTAGCCTTCACGCAGCTTGGCCATGCTTCTTTTGACGCAATCTGATAGTTTAGAAGCACGTTCTGGTCGCCCTTGATGACCCCTTCACTCTAAGGCAAAATTACACGAAAAAAGAGCAATGGAGCCCAAAAGGCGCGCGCGATGAACGGGTCAACCGTTGAGGAGCAACCACAGGTGGAACCGTGCCATGCGCAAACCACTTAGCTTCCAAACATGCTCCAAAGGGATGAACCACCCGGGAAATGCAAGCAGCGCGGAAAGCGTTGCCAAGGTAACCAGCCGTCCTCCTCCTCTCCTGGCTCAGTCTTTCCCCGTATTTTGCTGGTGACGGTTCACGTTGTGTCATGCTCGGAGTGCTAGACCACGGCCGCCTGGGTTTGACGATCTAAGAATTACGACGTGATGCTATTGTGTACACTTGGATGAGCGTGCGCTGCTGCTTTTGCGTTTCGCCGCACCCACGAAGTCTGGCTGAAGTAGGTCTCGACACGTCACCACGCCGCGCTGTATAACTCTGGCTTCAAGATAGTCAGGACCAACACACGACAGCAACAGTTGGGAAGGCCAACATGGACGCCGAGAAGACAGAAGGCCTATCGGATATATTACTTCAGTCCGATTCAGGGCAGAAAGCAGCGCTGGATTCTTTTGCAAGTAGGTGATCATTTTTCCCTCTACTCTAGTTGTCGCGTGTGCGATACGGATCGCGCTTACCGGCAACGGGCTAGGTGGCGTTGTATATCGCACATACGAAATGCACTGCAAAAGTCAGCTTGGTCGTCTGCAGTTCGCCTGTGCTTTGTGACAGCCTGTAAATTGGCCTCCTTTGCCGTCTGCCTCCCGTACGCTCGCTCATCGAGTGGTCGCCTCTCTTCGCCGCCGAGATTAGCTCCGGGCTCAAGATATTAGGCTGAGACCTCGTCACTGTGTTGGGAGTGATCAAAAACACGTTGTGGGTTCTCGTAACGAGCTTGGTTGTAGCACGTCGCACGCTGTAAGTGCACCAGTACGGGCTGGCGCGGTTTTCGCTAGCATCGGAACTCGCTCAAAATTGGTTGCCATTACATTTGGCTTCCCCGTCAGTCGGTCGCAAGAAGCTCGGCGCCGTCCGTTGGCTGTGGCGGCAGACTCACGTTCGCGCGCTGTACTCAGCCGTGTCTGCGGAAAAGGGCTGCAATACTGTCGATTTCTTCGGCGCTAGCTCCAAACCAACGGGGCGCTGTTCGTGGCGGCGGCGAAGTGTACGGTCGCTTTCCTGTTCGGAGTTCGCTGGTGGCAGACACTCCGCGTGCAGCGCCGTCTTCTGTGTCGCGTTCGCTTGTTCGAGCTGAACGACGTCGCTCGCTTAGAACTTGCCAATTTGTTGGGGGCACAGTGGTTCGCAGAATTGTGGTTCAGGCCGCCGCTCCTAAGCTGTTTGCACTACGGGGATCGAAATGAGTCTTTGACGATATGTGACATCACGGTGAAATTATTAGCATGTCATATCTCGCGTATGTTTTATTTTACATTGCGGGTATTTCTCATATGCATTCGCATTCATTTTCTGTCACGTGTGCCTCACTATTATACATACTTATTGTGCAGCCGTGGGCACACACCGTGCTGAAGGCTGTGTTCACTGGCGTCTGCGATGCCTGTCATCAATCTCTTTCACCAGAGCAGCTTCAGAAGGACTGTACGAGATGTGAAGGTGAAGTTATTCGAGTGCCATATTTTACACGCATGTTTTTGTATTACCTTCCACGTACTTGTCATATGCGTGCGTCTTCACCTTTTGTCACGTGTGTTTAACTGTTTTTACAATTTTATTGTACGTACAGCCGTGGTAATACAACATGCACAAGGCTGCGTGCGCTGGTGCCTGCAATGCCTGTCATCTATCGCTTATGTTGGAGGAGCTCTACAAGGAGTGAACAAGATGTGACAAGGAGACTCGACTTGTACACTTCACCACGAATTCACCTAAAAAAATGAAAAAACTTCATGTGTATGTAGAAAAATAAAAGATGTCGATGTCTCGCTTTTGTCTTTTGCTGTTGCCGTGACTGTGAAAACAGTTACACAAAGGTGGCTAAATACTTTTTGCGTGTTCTTTTTTGCGCTGCTTGTTGCCAACTGCGCAGAAAAACAGGGCAAAGAAGTATTAGGCCAGGCGGAAAATAAATAAGAAAACAATGTTAGAACTGGGGATAAAATGTTCATCCGATAAGAGTATTTGAGTGGATCAAGCATTCGTCTGGTGAGGTGCAACAGCAAGGAGCAACGGTTGCCCGGTAAGGTGTAAATGTGGGAATTACCAGTTGCTCTTTAAGATGCAAATGTGAGGACTAAATCTCAGTCTTTGAGGTGAATTGTGGGACTAACGGTTACTCACTAAACTGTTAGTCTATTTGTTAGTTAATTAGTCTATTGAGCTCGCCTGTGGGGACTAACTGTTAAACCCAGTGCCGTTAGTCTTTAAGTTGAATAATGGTTGTGGCAGCCCCATTAGTCCCCAAAAGGACCAACCACAAACCCTTTTAACACCCTTTTTCCTTGGAGTGCTCAGGACTCGCGGGTTCTCTGGTGACGACAGCAATGATCACGCTGAAGAAATGTGGAACGGTACCTGCTCTTTTAACAAATTGAAAGCATGGAGCGGGTGCGTCATGGGGAGGGGTCGTGCTTCTTTAGAGGTTAGTGCGATAGGCTCAGACCACCGGTCGATGACAGCACCTTGTTGACAAAGGAAGTGCATCCCAAATATCATATCCCTAGAGAACTGTTGTGTGATTACAATGTTTGAAGGCTACGTCCGCCTATTCATTGTGACTATAGCTGTGCAGAGCCCAGTGGGCGTTATTATGTGACCTCCAGTGGTCCGAATTTAAGGGCCTTCTTACGCGGTCTGGACTTTCTTCAATTCCGCGGCCATCGCCCATCTTATGACTGAATAGTCTGCTCTGGTGTCGACGAGAGCTGTAATGCTTGTAGGTATCGGGCTTGCTGCATACCGTTGGTAGTAAAGCAAGTTCTGTGGAGGTTCCACTTTAAAACAAAGCAGAATAATTTATCTAAAATGTGGCATACGGCAGGGTTTTGGCCAAGGAGCTGGACGGTGGTGCGATGACCATGATCCTCGGGCAGCTGCATGCAGACAGCTTGGCAGATAGCATCCATGCTTCGTGGCAGCCCCGGCAATTGTTTCCCGGGCAGCGCGCAGGTTAGCCCTTTTGATGAGCGCAAGTTGGTTGCGCACATCGCTACAGCACAACACGTACCGCTATCTCCTGATAGCCGGTGCGCGTGCTTCCCACACATCCTCCCTCTCAAGAATGCAGGCTCCGGTTCGGAGGTCTGCAAGTTATCTCTGGCTGCACTGGGCCTGTAGCGAGGAACAACGAAACGCCAATAAATATTTCCTTAATGCCATCAACGACACCATTTGCGTTGGTGGTCGTTTGCGGTCGTTTCGGATATCATTTCAGCGGACAAGCAGACCATTCTGCTGACAGACAGTCTTAAATTTTTGTGTCGAAGGTCCCCAAAAAGACTATCGAGTTCAAAAAAAAACGCATCAAGGAAGGAATAGCGTCATATTCTGACACCCCTCTTTGCTGCGTTACTGCGGACGCAGATTGTAGCACTTGCTCGGTCGTGTTGGTGACTGGGTGGCCAGGGTCCAAGAAGAGAGGCCTGGATCCCAAGCAGGTAAATCTCGTGAAAAAAAGGGGTTTGAGATCGGAAACATAAATAGGGCCATGCACTTGACTAGTCATGCAATCTGCCTACGTGTACAAAGGCTTGAATTTTCGAGTTATTCTATAGGGCTCGTCCCACCTGTTTGCTACGGAAGCTGAAAAATCTTTCGAAGAGTCATTGAAGGCGTGTGTGCGTTTAACACCAAATCAATATGCTCAAAGTTAATATTCTTCCGACCCCCGTCATGCTATTCAGCATGTTGATACATTGAGGTGCTGGCTGTCTCGCTGTACCGCACCGATCAGCAGCTGCTTCAGGTCATCTTTAAGCTTTGCATGAGGTCTCTAAGTAGCGGCTGCGTGGATCAGAGCCTTGTACGGTGGAAAATTTGATTCCTTGCGCAGGTTATGTTTCGCAGGACTAAAACCTGTTGACCGCTTTACTGTCATTCGAGTTGCAATTGCTTTATTTGCCAGTTTCAGATCCCAGTCCTTAGGACGCTTGGTATGCACGACAAGCATAGATCTGAGATTTAAGTTTATCCTTTCTGTGACGTTACCTTGCGGATGACTTATTGACGTGCGCTTGTAACGAATTATCAAGGTGTCACAGAAATTCGTGAAACTTTTGTTGGTGAAGTCCGTCGCGTTGTTCATGCTCAGCTGGGCAGGAAATCCGAAACAGGTGAAGGTTTAGAGAAGGCACTCCCGTACTTTCTGCGAATTGGACTTGCGCGTAGAAAATATTCGACCCATTTCATGAAATGGTCAGTAACAACAATGAGGTACTAGTTTCGCCACGACGAACCCATTAGGCCACATGCTGCTATGTGCGATGGTGACCTACTCTCAACTGATTTCATTGCTCCTATGGCGGTAAATTATCTCGTGGTTTTGCCCTTTGGCACACTGAAAAAGAACGCACGTAGCGTAACGCATCATGTTCCATGCCTGGCCAAGTTACCATACGAAACAGCTTCTCATAAGTGTTCTGTCTAGAAGAGTGACCGGCTAAGAAACTGTCATAGTAGTGCGCTATGAAGATTTTCGATCTTTGCCGCGAATAACTCGAGAAGGCGATTCTGCGTTACCACCGTCAACCCGGGGAAAATACCAAAATGAGAAGCCTTCATCTTCAAACAAGTAGCAGTCAATCTTCTCGTCGCTAGATCAAGGGCCGCAAGCGCGCACTTTACTACAGAAACCATCATTGCTGCGCTGCAAGAAGCTCCTGCTTAGACATAAAAGCACTTCATCGGGAATGCGAAGTTTGCGGTGGTGTCTTGACCACACGTACTGTTTCCGGCTCTACCTGAGGTTCCTTAGACAACGGTACTCGCGAAAGTGTGTCAGCAACTGTTTTGATTGCACCCTTCTTGTACTAAATGACATAATTATAGCGCTGCAATGTAAGCACCTATCGAGCTAATCGTCCGGAGGAGTTCGGTAGCCGTGTCGGCCATAACAGTGCTTAATGATCAGTCTGAAATGAAAACTGAGCGCCATCCGAAAACATGTCAAACTTTAATGCAAAAATTATGACCAGGCATTCTATCTCTGTTACCGAGTACTTACGGTCCTCACCAGTTGAAGTCTGGCCTCAGAGCACCAGCACACGCCTGTAAAAGTACTGCGCTAGATTGCAGAAGGATCAAAATATGGGCCAGTTGGTAATTCATTTTTCTTCGTTCAGCGAACTGGGAGCGCAGAGAAAACACAAAGGACGAAGCGAGGAACCACACAACACGAGCGCTCAAACAACATGAGCGCTCGTGTTGTGTGGTTCCTCGCTTCGTCCTTTGTGTTTTCTCTGCGCTCCCAGTTCGCTGAACGAAGAAAAATACTGCGCTAGAGCCATAACACCTTGTATAGGTGTGCCACAAAAAAAGTTTGTTTAGATCTGGCAGCTGAAGAGTGACATTGCTGGTAGTCGTTCTCAAAAGCATTTCGACAGCTGCCTGTTGCTGACTGCTCCAGAGCCGTTAAATGCCCTTTTTTCAGCAGCTGTGCTAGTGATCAGGTAGTGTATTCGCACTGTCCAACTAAATCACAATAAAATTAATCATTGCCAGAAACCTTTGCAAAGTTTTAGTGTTTTGGAGTGACAGAAAATCTGCAATTGCACGTAACTTACCTTGACTTGGATTTTATACACCATTGTTAACAACAAACACAAGCCAGTGTAACTTGTTCGTAGTGAGCTGGAATTTGCCGGGTGGGACTGTTATACCAGCTGCTGACATGTGCTGTAGCAACGTATGCAATTGTACAGGACGCTCTTTGAACGTGCGCGAAAACACCGTCACAACATCAAGATACTAAAGTTCACAATTAGACTTTGCGTCAAGCAAAGCCATATTCGTCATGCGATGATAGGAACTCGGATTTTAGAAAGACCTAAAAGGCATACGCACAAACTCAAACAAGCCTCTATGGCATGAGAATGCCGTTCTCGGGATGTCGCCAGAGTGAACTTGTATTTGCAGGTACCCATGAGAGCAATCTATAGTGCTGAAGAACTTCTCGTTTCCAAGCGCGTATAAGCTGTACGCTCAATATTTCTGGTATAGTTTAAGAATATCTTACCATGACCACGTTGAGCTTGCGGTAATGCCGTATTATCTTTCTTTGGTGCAAGTACCACTGCAACTCACCCACGGACTTTACGAGGGTCGCACGCCTCCGGTGTCGAGCATCTCTTCCAGTGCTCTATTGAGAAGTGCTCCCTCGTGATGTCTTAGCGGTCTCGAAATACAACGGCAAGGCTGGGCGTTACCAGTATTGATGCGATGCACCACGGTCCTGCCAGGACGTTTCATGAACATTCCCGAGAATGGAGTGAGCACGGCCTTCAACTGCGTCCAGTGGTGTTCAGTGCCCATGAAGTTCCAAAGGGACTGCACGCAGCTGACGGCAGGGGTGGCTTGCAAAACTCTTACGTCTTCCGTGCTTCCTGGTATCAACGTGTTGTCTTTCCTCTGCAAAGGGCGTGGTCTCGGACAGTCCGTGAAGGTGGTAGCCTCTTGCTGGAAAGTCGAGCGCTAACCCATCGTCAGCAAGAAAATCTCAATCGAGAAGCAATGGCGCTGATGAACCCGGCAAACAAACAAATCGCCGGCCCTTCGTTTACCCACTAAAGCTTATCGGCAAGAGAACGCAAGCTTCAGCTTTTCATAACAGTTCGATGTCCTTATCAAATGAGCCTTGGGTTACAAAGTGTTAACTTTTTAGCTTCACACTGTTCTAAAAGCACGTCGCTTACAATTTACGAGCCAGTTTCAATTAGGAAGGGCTGGCACGAAAATTCCTAGCGCTTTCATGTTCATTGTGGGCTCTAGCGGCTGCACCTGTACTATGCAGCAAACAGAGGGAACCATGACTGACTTACCAGTCTGTTGTTCTTCGCCGGCACGTGTCGGGTAGCGTTCCACGCTTCTGGCGACACAATGCCATTGTTGAGTGTCGCCGGCCACTGCAATTTCCCGAATGACCTGTATTTCCGCTACGGCGCGCCAAGCTCTGATTCCTCACGTGACCAGATTAACCGCACTAGTAGTATAAGATTTCCGCATTTAAGCGTTCACCCGCTAGCCTATAAAAAAAGAAAACTACCAACTGACAGATTCGATAACTACTAATAGATTCGGTATTTGCTTTTCAGACGTATCGAAACTCGGTACAATGCTCTTTTTATGTTTTTGTTGTCTTTTGTGTATTTTCTGGTTGTGTGGCATTCACTGTGGGAGTGGTTTTTTTGTATCACGCTCGTGAAAAAAGGTGGTTTGAGATGATGTACATGCGTGTTATGCTTATATAGGTGTTTGTTTCGAAACGAAAAAAAATCAGTTGCTAGCATGGCGCTCGTCCTGTGTGCTTTTTAGGTATTTGTACTTTTTGGCACATGTTTCATCATGAGCCAATACCATAATGTCCAACTGGCAGTCATTATGAAGGTTAAACCTAGCCGCCAGGAAACAATAAAGTAAATGAAAAAGAGAACAAGACAAGATAACCCTGCCACGGTGGTCTAGTGGCTAAGGTGCTCGGCTGCTGACCCGCAGGTCACGGGATTGACTCCCGGTTGCGACGGCTGCAGTTTTGATGGAGGCGAAAATGCTGCAGACCTATGTGCTCAGATGTGGGTGCACGTTAAAGAACCCCAGGTGGCTGAAATTTCCAGAGACCTCCATTAGAGCGTCTCTAATTATATTATAGAGGTTTTGAGACGTTAAATCCCCCATAACAATCAAGTCAAGATGACAGGATAAAAAAGAAAGACAGGGAAAGACGACTGCTCATTTCCCCTGCGTGGGTCAGCTGAGGGGGGCCGGCTGCGGGAAGCTGAGCCCAAAATGGTGTGTTGCCGCTGCCGGGGGTAATAAAGGTCTAAGCACGCAGCGTCGGCTCTACCCCCCGGATCCCCTTTTTTGGACACGGCTAAGCCACGCAGAGCGAGGCGTGGGAGGGTTTCGAAACCCCGCCGTTGGCTCGGGTCCGTGGTGTTAACCCCCGTCAAACACCTGCCTGCACAGACGCCACTGTAAGGGGGGTGGGTTCAGCCGACTTTGCTCTTCGGCTCGAGTAAGGAGCGAGCACTCTGCACTATAACGCTGCTGCGCGGACGCTTGCTCCCATGAACAGCTCCCCAAGATACGGTATTGAATGGAGCCCTTCGCCACTCTTGCTTATCCGCGAAAGGCTACGAAATGCGGGAGGAACAGCCGTTACTGCGCCTGGGCACGTCAGCGTTGGCCTCCCGTGCAAAATGCTCAAGGGTTTCGAATGTCCGCCCGTAAAGAAATGCCCTGAATTTGTGATGACTCTGTCGAATGACCCAAGCGACTTTGTCCCTTTCCGAGGCAGTCGGTTCTGCTTGGCGATGCAATTCCTGCAACGTCCGGGAGTACTCAAGAAACTTTTGTCCAGATGCCGGGTTCTCAGTTCAGTTTGAGCTCACGCTGGACTCGCTGCTCGTACCCACGGGGCAGAAATTCCTCTCGGAAGCGCTTTTCAATATTTACCTTGTGATGAAAGGCGATTGTCGCCTCCATCATCGTCCTGCGGCAAATCGTAAAGCCAATGGCAGGATTCAAGCCATCACGTACGCTTCCGAGGCGCCAGTAGAGGTGTCTACATCCTCTAGGAAGTCAGCTACTGACTGCTAATATTCGTAGCTCGTATACGTGGGAACCTCGACAAGTGGTCAGAGCTGTGACTCACTTACCCTACGTGGCTCTACTGACAGAGTGCTCACGCTGTCTATGACCCTGTTGCACAACTAAGCGACACCCTGAAGTGTGTCTAGCTGTTGTGCCAACAGCTGTTCTGCTGACTGGAGAAATGAATCCTCCTTATCGCCTGTAGGCAAGATCGTCCCGGAACAGAACTGCTTTCCATGGGCCTGCGCCAGGGGGAGAAAAAAATACCACGCAACGAAACCACATGCTCAAAAAGTTCTCGCCCAAAAAAGCTCGGCAACCAAAACCAAAATCCGCACCTACGTTTAACGTGCCATTCCTATGGGTGGGAGCAAACACCGCGTTGGGCGCCAACTGTAGGTATCGGGCTTGCTGCGTCCCCTTCGTAGTTAAAGCATGGACAACGGAGGCTCAACGTCGAACAAACAACAAATAGTTAATTATCTAAAATTTGGCATACGGCAGGGTTAACCGAGGCGTCAGACAGCTGCGCGGCGACCATGATCCTCGGGCAGCTGCAATCAGCCAGCTTGGCTGATAGCACCCATGCTTCATGGGAGCCCAAGAACTTTTCTGTCTGGCAGTGCGTACGTAGGCTGGCCATTTTGAAGAGCGCAAGCGGGCGGCGCGCACCGCTACAGCGCAACGCATGGCGCTGTCTCTTGATAGTTGGTGCGCGTGCTTCCCACACGCTGCGGCCGTCGATGAGAACATCAAGGTCACTAGGTGGTCACATGGTGTTGCGAATGGTTTGTGGCGTCGGGTCGTGGCTGCGTCGGCTTGTTCTGCTGCATCAATGTTGCCTTGTCAGGTTGTCGCCGGCATACGTGAGGTTTCGTCATCAGAACTCTGCCTGGGTCGCGTCGTGTGCGGAAAGTTTCATTGCGGCGTCCTCGTCAGAGTATTTTCAGTAGTTCGTCGCACAGCAACCGCGCCTTTATCGGTTGGTGCCCTTAGTTTTCCAATACGAGCTGACGGAACTGCCCCGGTAGGAGCCGCTGTACTGCTCTCGTCGCAGAGGGGACTGGTAGTGTTCAGGTGATGGCGAACGCGATGGCCGTCGAGGCACTGTTCAGTGCATGTGTGGTAGTCGGCAATGGCACGTGGCCGCTTGCGGTGCTATGGGGGCGGTGCGTTGATGGCGAAGCCACGTAGGGGCATTTGGCGTTACTGGCTGATGTGGTTTGTGCGGCCAGCTTCTATAAAATGATAGCAGAGAGGTCGGTGGTAGGGGGCGCGCCACACGTCAGTTATCCTTGAGCGCTGTGCTGGCCGGTGGGTGAACGGTTCGGCGTTGGTGGTGGTGGCGGTGGTGTATGGCGACAAATATATGGTCGCGCGGCCTCTTGTCAAACAAGTGGGGAACAGGGAAAGGTTGTCTTGGGCTACAGCAGCGTAGCTCATGGCTTGTGGCGTAGGCTGCGCTGGTTCGGGTGTCCGGAGAAATTGCTGGAATTTCTGGTTGACGACGTCGGCAATCAGATCCACTGGATGCTGGGAGACTGGCAGTAATTTAGGCAGCTATTCCAGTGCGATCGTTCTGATCGTTTCGCAGAGGCTTTGCTTGATTGATATGCGGGGTTTAACGTCCCAAAACCACTCTATGATTATGAGAGACGCCGTAGTGGAGGGCTCCGGAAATTTTGACCACCTGGGGTTCTTTAACGTGCACCCAAATCTGAGCACACGGGCCTACAACATTTCCGCCTCCATCGGAAATGCAGCCGCCGCAGCCGGGATTCGAACCCGCGCCTTGCGGGTCAGCAGCCGAGTGCCTTAGCCACTAGACCACCGCGGCGGGGCGCAGAGGCTTTGCTGATAAGGGGCATCAGCTGCGGATTAGTTCGCTGTTCATATTAAAAAAAAAGCGGCGCACAAAAAGACGGAGACAAAGAAGAGAACCACACACAGCGCTGCACTCACAACTGAAAGTTTTATCCGAGCAACACGAATTTAAAAAGGCGGTTATACTGCCTTGTCGCATCTCAAGTGCCTTATCAATTGTCTGGATCTCAGTTAGGAATTTTTCGACAGTCTTGGGCGTGTTAAGCTATGTTCACACTACGGTCGTAACGTGCGTAACAGCTCGTTCGGCGTATCGAACGCAACGGCTATAAAAAGCATTACCGCAGTTATGCCGATACCTTTGTTCACATTTACAGCTACGTACATTACGATTTTTACGATAGGCCAATCATATTTGTCGCTGTAGAATCGACGTCACTAGCGGTCCAATATGGCTCCCATCAACACGCGAGCACTGGCCGAGTTGGAAGAAATTCACGCTCAAAATGAGCTTATAGTCGTGTATTCAATCGCCCGAAGACGGCGATTGAATACAAGCAGACGGCACTTTTCACTTCCCAGAAATGTACAACGACTAAACCACACCAAAGGAAGACAGTACGGCAGGCAGCGCGGAAGAACTTTTTACGCACGTTGCGAGCAAACAAAGCCAACCCAATTGTCACCGCGGAATGGCGAAGTAGCACATCCCGCGCCGGCAGCTACCGCCATCGCCTCCGGGATGCTGCTGCAGCCGGGAGGACAGAAGTCCCGTCAGGTCTCATGACCGGTTGTTGAAAACCGAAAGCTGATCGGTCATTGGCTGTGTCGTAACGAACGTAGTATCGCAGTCGTAAAAGTTGCCTAGCCTTTAACACTCTCACCCACGATTTATGCGTTCGTTGCGAACGTTGGTACGTTTACGTTCACAGTCTGAACTAGACACATACGCTTGTTGTGCTTCCGCTTACGCGTGTTATGAAAAATCGACGCCTTACGACCGTAGTGTGAACATAGCTTTACGCACAAATCTTGTGGACAAACCTTCCTTCACACCACGCATAAAGTACCAGAATTTCTTGTCATCAATGACGGTCGACGCGACGGAACAGCCGTGTCATATCTTCGACGAAGATGGTGTATTCACTGGCGAGTTGCACGCGTACCTCCAAGGTAGTAGCGGCACGTACGTTCTTTTCGCGTGCCCTTCGTGCAGGTGCTTAAGAACGTCATTCGAAAGAGATCTTAGTTCGTAGTGTAGAATCTCGGTTCTAGAACAACGTCCTCGCAGCATCTTCACGGTATAAGTTATTGGGGCGTAGATTTTCTTCAATGCGCTAGTTGTTTAGGCAACGGACACGATCGAATGTCTTGATTCAGGTTTATGGGTCTGCCAGTGGTGAATCGTAGAAAATTGGTGGTTTAGAATTCCGGAGGTCAGTAGGGGCAGGTGGCACGGCGTCCGTCACGCTCGCTGAGGTTGAAGTCAGGGTCTCTGTATTCCGGGTCTGTTCGTGTAGAGGAATGTGCTGCGGTGGGAGCCCTTGCTGCCGACGGCTGGCTCGCTGCTCTGCATTGGAGTCTATATTCCCTTGACATTGTTCACTCGGTTTACGTATGGAAGGGTGGCGTCCTGTGTAGAAGCCGGGATGCATCTTCACCAGATGTCACAGTGGTGTGATGTGGAAGAAGGGAGGAGACTCGATGCTAAGATGAAACTATTTATTCGGTCAAACGTGTGGCCAGGAACTGAAGGTCCAGTTACAGCAATACGCGGGAAGTGATAGCGGTGAACAGAGCGTGTAGCGTTGATCAACTGACAAGCAGTGAAGCGTGGCAGTATTTATGAACGTGTCATCGAAAATTCTAGCGTTATGGCTAGCAGCCACGTAGGTTCTAGAATAATATGTTATGTTCGCGAACTGGGCGTAATCTTAACGAAATGATCCACTACAGTCCGGAAGCTTCTGGTACACTGCTGACGCGCTTTGTGCTGAGAATTATGCACAGTATAACGGGGTGATAAGGAAACTTGAGGAAGCAATGTGGCAGTGTTGTGACATAGGGTAACATTATGACAACCGCACTTCTTTTTTTCACGTGGCAACATAGGTGTCGCGAATAATACACCAACGTTCATTACAGCCACGTTCTTACCTGATCACGTACGTTTGTCGAAATACTTCTTGAATACTCGTCAAGAAATAAATGTAACAACGTTAGTGAAAACATGCGCGTTTTTGGTGTACTGCTAGTGACAGCTGGTCACACCGAAAAGACATGCCATATGCTACTGAATAGCAACATGCTTAGTTGCATTTTCTGATGTTTCCTTCTACATCGCCGTTTGAGCTAACCCGTTTCCTAACCTGCGCGATGATTATACGCTGCAATTTTTAAACTGCGGTTACACTAATTATTGCGAGGGGGACAAGTTCTTTCTACCTCTTTCGATGAGAGTGGCAGTTTGGCTTTGTTGGCGTGTCAGGGATGACAAAAAAGGCCATAAATAAACGCAAGGAAGAAAACAAATTATGAGAGATGAAAAAGGAGGAAAGTGCGCGTGTACCAGAAATGTTTGGTACGAGCGCGAGCACGGGGGAAAATAGTTGGTATGACGAAGAAGAAGGCGACAGATAATCGATGCAGCCTGGGTCCTTTCCCAGGACTGCAACGTGTTGAGAGCAGCCGGAGTTGCCACCTCGACGAGCTACCATCTTTGTGCTCCCGTCGTTCAGCTGGCGGGTGGTGCAGCGAGTTGCCGGGGCAGGTCAGTGTCACGCCACCGACTTTCAACGGGCCAGGGCTCACACACTGTTCTGCCACGTCAAGGGCGCATGGGCAAGAGGGACCTGGAACGCGCCTAGAGTACCTGCCGGTACCAGTCCAACCACCACTCGAGAACGTCGATGTTCTCGCACTTTGGAGCGTTTGCGGCGTGCCATTCCACATCAGCGGAAACAAGCACGGACGCACGCGGTGAGCTACGTTTGGGTGTCAGTGCGACTAACATTCGTCGCAAGCGGCCGACACCTTACATCCCGTTCGTCCGATAGACGTTCCCGACTGATTGTGACTATGGGAAAGTGCGCAGGACGTGGTTGCTGTAGTACTTGTTAACTATTGTGTTCCGGGGACCTATTTATTTCTATCCTGTGGGTACATATGTATGTGTGTTTTTGTTCCCTGTGTCGCTAAGTGAAATGAAGTCTGCTTTTACGCTGCACAAATCCTTATTTGTGTGTTCTTTCCGCTTGCCTAAATGTTTTAAATCATCTAGGAAGTCAGCTACCGACTGCTGATATTCGTAGCTCGTATAAGTGGGGATCTCGACAAGTGGTCAGAGCTGTGGCTCACTTACCATAGCTATGTGGCTCTCCTGACAGAGTGCTGACGCTGTCTATGACACTGTTGCACAACAACCAAGCCAAACAAACCAAGGCGGACAATATCGTGACATTTAACTAGCTTTATCGAATTTATTATGTTTGTCACGTGCCCTGGACTGTTGTGAGCGGCGGGATGAACATCGAATGGTTACTTGCGGCTGGACATGCTGGGGGCTTGTCATCGGGAGGCATTTTTGAGCTTTATCGCCAGGACCAAAAGAGATTAAGAGAAGAACGAGCTAAGGTACTGGAAACTGCAAAAGAGCAGGCGGAGAACGCTAAGGCGGTGGATTAACATGCATATATGCACGTGATGAGGCAAAAGAAGATGATAGAAATGAAGTGCAGTAGCTTGCTCCAAACAGCATTGTAGAAGACATAGGGTCGCAGATAGAACAGGAGACCAGTGAAAAGAAAGAGCGGCTTGAGCTAGAACGTGTCGAAAGGAAACGCAGGGAGAACTAGGATATGAAGATTTCCAGCGGCGGCTCAATCTGGCTTACGACAATTATGGACTGTGGCAGCAACGAGAGCAAGCCAGGGGCAGACGTGTCTTCTGCAAACAGTTTTTGTGAGACTGAGACAGATTTTTCTTGGCAGTGATAGTAATAAGCCTTGCCGTGACTTCACGGCATAGCCGCGGTCTTTGAGTATGGCACGAGTTTGCAACGACATCACTGTGTGAGAATGGAAGAGCTGAATCATTTTCTATGGTGACTAGGGTCGCCCAAGCCTCTCTGCCTAAGTGTATCTCTATGGAAAACTTTCATGAGCCAAAGAAAGTTCTTTGTGAGCAAAAGACGTTGTTGTGACGCTCCTGTCTAGGTGCACACAGAGGCAAAGCCTTGTCATCGGACGGAAAAACTTCGGCGCTGTGTCTAGGAAGTACGTTGAGCACCTTGGTGTTTTCGCGAGGGCATGCATACTCGCGTCTGGCAGAACACGCTTCAATGCGCTTTTCTTGCACTGACCTTATCAGCGACTGACAACTTTCTTTAAAAGGATTAGGGACGCTATAACATAAGTGCCCAGAAAATTAACTGGTGGCTTTGTCTGTATTCCGACTTTGAGCAACGAAACCAATTAGTTGGTAAATATGCTACGTCGTCGTGAACTTCAAATTTAAATGTTATGGCGATCTGTTGCACACGGCTATCGGGCAATTTTTTCAATATAAAGTTAAAAATGTATTTTTTCTTGCACTGATCATGGTTATTTGAGTGTACTTGAGCTGAATTGTGTTTTGACTTGTCTACCAGAAAAATAAACTGATGTTCATATGAATATTGACGTTGGGGGGATAGTGTTGTGTAGGACAGTGAGTAGAGAAAAGGTAAGGAAACACAGTGAAGCGTTCGGGATGTTCACCGAAGTGTTAACGACGTGTGGTAAAGTGTGGTGTGGTGGAAAATGTGTGATGTAGTGCAAGAAAGTGCGGTGGTGATGCAGTGAAGTTTCGGTGCAGTTAAACGCAGTGAAGGAATGCATCATGTTGTGGCTTGTGAGTGTGAAGGGTTTCGAGCCCAAAACCTTGCAAAAAGGGGGGTCATTGTCAGGGATGACAAAAAAGGGCAGAAGGAAAAAAATCAAGAAAGATGCACAGCACGCAAGGAAGGGAGCAAATTGTAAGAGGAAAAAAATGTGTAGTGCGCGCGAGCATGAACGATTTTTGGAACGAGAGCTCGCACGGGAGAAAAACGTTGGCACTACGGAGAGCGACGGTGGATGATCGAGGCAGCCTGGTTCCTGTACCTGGACTGCAACGCGCCGAGAGCCACCCGAGTTGCTACCTCAGTGAGCTACCATCTTTGTGCTTCAGTCGTCCAGCTGGCGGGCGGTGCAGCAAGTGGTCGGGACAGGTTAGCGTCATGCCGCTGACCTTCGACGGCTCTGAGCTCACAGACACCCGTCTGCCATGTCAACGACGCACAGGCCAGAGGGGCCTGGGACGTGCCTGGAGAACCTGCCCGTACGAGTCCAACCATCGCAAGAGAACGACGTACTCGCCCTTCGGAGAGTTTGCGACCTGCCGTTCAACATCAGCAAAAACAACAAGCACGGACGCACGCGGTGAACTACGTTCGGGTGTCAGCAGGACTGATATTTGTCGTAAGTGGCCAGCACTTTACATTGCGTTCGTCCGAGAGACGTTAACCACTGGGTGTGACTACAGGGAAGCGCGTAGGACGTGTTTGCAGTAGGACTTGTTAACCATTGTGTTTTGGCGACCTAGTTATAGCAATCCTGTGGGTACATATTTATGTGTGTTATTGTTCTTTGTGTCGTTAAGTGAAATGAAGTGTGTTTTTACGTCGCACCGTGACCCCATTCATGCGTTCATCCCGCTTGACCAAACAAACCGAGCTGAGTGTCATCGGTACAGTACGGTAGCTTTATAAATATGGTAGCGGAGACAAATGCATGAAAAAAAGAAGGCACATTCCCGTCAACTGAGTGCTGTGTTGCCTTGATTTTGCCTGGTTTTGTTCATGTCCCTTGTCTGCGCTACCATATGTTATCATGGTACATCTTTCCATTCACGAACTTTGTAATGCAACGTGCTAAGAGGAACCAGCCGGTCTGTGAGAGATTAGGGTTATTTGGAACATTATGAAAAACCCAGAAATTTCAAGAGTCGCAATAACTACTGATGCACGAGCTTGCGGTGCATTGAAGTGAACGTACATTTTCTGTTCATTTACATCCCAAGTGTTACTCGCAGAGCTCCTTTAAGGTTAAAGCTACTGGATATTTCTAAAAGCCTTAATTATTAGAAGCGTACAAACCAAATACCACTTTAAACGTGCTATTTCAGAACTACAGTGGAAATATACTCCACTCTTATATCTATCGTTGCCATCACTGCGGAGACATCTCGAAGGCTTGTGGTGCCTGTCATTTCGGCTAAGGATTATTCCTAGTGCATTTAGGCTCACAAAGCGCAACTGTGTTCAGCCCATGTACCGCGAAAGACGGCAATATTTCATGAACGGAGTGCATACGCTGCATACATCGTCGTAGAAAGCTACACACCGGCACGGCCACGAGATGTCGCCGATACGAGACGGCGCTGCGGCAATGAAGACTGGCGCAGAGTTCAGTTCATACTGGCAGGGTAGATGGACGTGTTTTTGTGCGCTTCCGATCAACTGCGCAGATAAGTGGTTTTGCATGTTTTGAGCTTGCCATTAAAGTAATTGAGCAGCAGTTAAAATCTTTGTAGCACCTATTACATTGTAGAGCTTTTTCGGGGGTCAGTCAACACGGCATTTACTAGTTCGTGCGTGAATGTGTGTTTGTTTTTTTGTGTGTGTTTTTCTTGCCAACCCGTTGGGGAGGTGCACGTAAATTGAACACGCAAATTTTCGTAGTAGAGCTTAGAATTTCTTTTTTTCGTAGGGAAAGGATAGTGTTTTGTAATTATCGAGTGAGACCATTCATGAGAAAATTTGGTGTTAAAAATACATGATTAAAAAGGCTGTAAAGTGTTCAGTAAGTGGGGTGGGTTTGAAAATAAACCCAAGTGCAGAACCGTGTGGACAGGAGACGGATGCCAAGTGTAGGCAATGTGAGGTCAAGAAAAAATTGGAGAAAACAATGGCTACCCAGAGTGAACTGCTGATTAATATCACCGAGCTGGAGACTGCGTTGGCGACAGAGCAAGAGGAAACGAGGGCAATGGGAGAAAGGCTGAAGTCCAACGAGGAAGCACTAGTGAAAGGGAACAAGAGAGTGGCTGACGGAGAGAACAGTAGGGCACCGGCAACCGGAATGGCGGAGAAGAAATAGCAAGCAAGTTTAGAATAAACAGATTCCGCCGGTTGAGTGGTCGTAAGACCCAGCTTCAGCAAATTTAGTGTTGAGCATGGGAGGGGACAAAGCAGCCGGCATCACAGGTGCAAGTAACGCTTAGGTGCAGGACACGCCATCTGAAAAGTCGCAGCTTGTGATAATCGCCGGGGACTCATATTTAAATAGATGCACAGGAGCAATCAAAGAAAGGGTAAGAGGTGACCAGACGGTTGCAGTAGGGACTTTCCCAGGACGCAAGCTGAAAGCAGTCCAGAGGCAAGCGAGCGCAAAGCTCAGAACTACTGCTGATAGACGAAACCTCGTGATAATTTGAGGTAGTTTAAAGGATGTCTTAAATGCAGATACGGCTGGACTAGCGACCACACTGGCGAAAGGGGTCAATGACATGCGTGCCACTTCTCCTGAGGTAGAGGTAGTGGTATGCACGATAACGGAGGTACCGGTGCGTGAGGCAACCTGCAAAAAGCGGTTGTCTACGCATACCAAGAGATATGGCGGATGAGTCGAGAAAAAAGCTTTGAGATGGTCGAAATAAACAGAGAGGTGCATTGGTGGGTGGTTTTCAACGAGACAGAATTCGCTTCGATGGGCAGCTAGGTCATGGGTTGGGTTGGCGACTTGCAAGACGGGCAGTAGTTTTTTGGAGGGCACGCAGGCCCTTTGGGGTGCAGTACTGCTAGTCACGAGGAAAACACCCCTGGAGACTCTTTGACAGGCGGTATGTGGCACCAGTATCTAAGATAGACAGACTCAAGAGCAGAAATAGATGTGGCCACGATAGCCAAGCCAATTCAGACATAGGGTATATTATTATGCAGGGTGACAGGAACAGGCCGAAGTGAGAAGGAATAGAAGAACAGCTAAGGGAGGAGAAGCCGATGGTATATGGCTTTGTAGAAACACATCTTAGGGACATGAAAAACCTCCCAACAATCCAGACTACGCGTGGGATTATTGTAATAGAAGAGAAGGCCACAGAAAGCGGGGTGGTATTGGGGCATTCATTCATAAAAGTACAGACTGGCAAAGGGTCAAGCAAAAGTGCAAGGAACATTCATGGCTAAACAGCAAAACGGCAGGGCAAATGACAATCCTTGGTTTGGTGTACTTGTGGACGGGAGCAAAAGCCAGACAGGAAAACAAGGTAATGGTAGAGTGTATATCAAAGGAAATTGAGGAATCACGAGGAGAGTGCGAGATTTTTATACTAGCAAATATGACAGCGCACATAGAAGATATTGATGTGTACACCGACCCAACAGGAAAAAGGATCATGGATATGTGTGAAAGGCATGATTTGATCATTTAGAGCTGTACCGAGAAGTATAAAGGGCAAATAACTTGGGAGGTAGGAAGGCTACAGGCGAGGATAGATTACGCACAGATGTCACATAGTATGTATGATAGGCTCAGGGGAATGCACATAGATGAATGTAGCTAGAGAAGTCTGGGTAGTGATCACAAACGTATCAAGCTAAGTTTTGCAAGAGCAGTGAAAGTGGGAAAGAGACAAGAGGAGCAACTACAGAAAAATTTTCATTCAGAAAGGCAAATAGAAATGCCTGCTCAACAAATAGAGATAGTAATCACTGAGGATATTGAAACCGTGTGGACATGCACTAATATAATTAGACTGTTTGATCTAGAGCTTGCTAAGGCACGTGACAAGCCACCCCGGAAAAGAAGACACAAACTCAAGAGTTAGTGGGGTGAGGAAGTTAAGAGAGCAATAGCAAAACCCCAGGAAGCCTCTAGAGAACACAGACACGCTAAGCAGCGGGGTGAACCGACAGATGATGTTGAAAAGAAAATGGGAAATCTTTCTAAGCTGTAGAAGGAAAGCATCCCTTCTGATCAATAAAAAGATTAGAAGAAAGGGGGCTCAGTGGCTGGTAGAAGTACATAAAAAGGAAAGAAAGGCAGCTGAAAAATTTTGGAACCATCTAAACTCCCTAAGAAATTAGACGAGCCCAGAGCAGAAGTTTTTAACTAAAGCTCAAGGGGCTAGACTAGAAAGGGACAAAGCTATTGCACATATAAGAAAAAGGGTGACAGAAAAATTTCAACAAATAAGTGCCTTATGCACCACAAAAGACAACGATGAATTAAGGGGCGCAATGGCTTCATTGTCACAACGAGAGTGGGACAGGGGTGAGAAGAGCGTTTCCAGTAGTACATCAACAGGCCCGGATGGCATTCCAAATATGCTGTAAAAGACATTGGGTCTGAAGTCTAAGTAGACTTTGAGAGAAGCAGTAAGCAAAATAATGATCGATGGTGAAGTCCGCGAGGCATGGAAACTTAGCAGGATGAGCATGATCTATAAAGAAAAGGGAGACAAAGCTGACCTGAACACCTACCGGCCTATAATAGTTACGTCAGTGATCTACAGGCTGGCGATGCAGGTTATAAATGAAAGACTGCAGGCATGTATAGAGGATGAGGGAGTGCTAAGGGAACTACGGAATGGGTTTCGGAAACGCAGGAGGTTGGAAGACAATCTGTTCTCACTGACGCAGTGAATTGAAATAGCAGAAAAGGAACACAGGCCCCTGTGGCTAGCATTTTTGGATATCAAGGGAGCGTACAATAGCGTGGTTCAAGAGGAATTGTGGGGAATACTTGACATAAGGGGTGTGGAAGATGGAGTCACTTATCTTTTAAAGGATATCTATAAAGGTAACAAAGTAGTTATAAAGTGGGAAAAACAGGTATTCAATACCGCAGAGGCAAAACGGGGGCTTACGCAGGGGTGTCATCTGTCACCTTTATTATTCATGATGTACCTACAAGAATTAGAGGCCAAATTAGAGGGAAGTGGACTTGCCTGCAACCTCTCTTTCGTCAAATAAGGAAAACTAATTGAACAGGCACTACCAGCATTGATGTACGCAGATGATATAGTGCTAATGGCCGACAACAAGGAAGATTTGCAGATTGATGGACATCTGCGGTAATGAGGAAGATAGGTTAGATTTCTGATTCAGTAAGGAAAAATCAGCGGTTATGATTTTTAATAATAATTAGGGTAGTGAGATTAGAATACAGGAGTTCTCGCTAGAGATAACAGATAAATACAAATATCTGGGCGTATGGACAAGCAATGGGACCGAGTAGCTAAGGAAACACGAAATATACGTGATGACTAAAGGTAACAGGAATGCAGCAGTGATGAAAAACAGGGCACTGTGAAATTACAATAGGTATGGTGTTGTGAGAGGGATATGAAATGGGGTCATGGTTCCTGGTCTGGCGTTTGGCAATGCGGTCTTGTGCATGAGATCAGAAGTTCAAGCAAGATTACAAATTAAGCAACGTAGAAGAGGTAGGCTTGCTTTAGCAGCTTTCGGGATTACACCAAATCAGGGAGTACAAGGTGTTATGGGATGAACATCATTTCAGGGCAGGGAAACTAGCAGCAAAATAACATCTGAGAAGCGATTGAGAGAAATGGTGGAGGAGCGTTGGGCTAGGAAGGTATTCAGTTACTTGTACATGAAGAATGTCGATACAAAATGGAGGAAGCCAACCAGAAAATTGACTGATAAATACTTAGAAAAGAGCAGGGGGCGAAACCAAAAATAATTATCGGTTAAGAAGAAGGTGAAGGAAGCTGGGACCGATATGTGGAGAATTGGCAGGATTCAGAAGTCCGCACTAGAGATCTATGGAACCTTTATTAGGAAATATCCAAGGAAAGGATCTATGATAATACTGAGGGTAGTTCTCTACTGTTTGAGGCCAGAATGGGAGTATTGTGAACCAAGACATATCGGGCCAAATACGAAGGGGTGGACACGGTATGCAGTGCATGTGGAGAGGAGGAGGAAACTGCCGAACACTTGATAATGTTCTGTAAAGGGCTTCACCCTATAGTTCAGGATGATGGCGCAGAGTTTTTGAAAGCACTGGGGTTAAGGGACAGGGAGGGCAAAATAGGCTTAAAGCGGGTAGAATTAACTAGAAGGAAATTATCTGATTGATGGTTAAAGTCAAGGCCAGAGTGAAAATTAAACCCTTCATTGCATAGTATGAGTCCTCATTCTCACTATTTAAATATAAAAAAGGAAATCTAGTTTTTGGTTCACTAAGTATTACGGCTTTCTGGCATTAGCCAACGCCCGATATAAAGGGTTCAGCCATATCAATTCATCCATCCATTCATCCATCCAACCTTTAAGGATGGAAGCCTTTTTGCGAAATCTGTGTATAAAATACGACGCACCCTGCCGAAGACCACATTACCTACGGGTCACTGCTGACGACTGTGACCCCCGGTATTATTGTGAATCATGAGTCACTCGAGTTTCAGAGTAAAAGTTTCCTCGGCACACTGCCACCTTCCGTGCCTTCACAAACACGCGCAAATACGCATGCTTCATAATCAGTTCAACACAGTGATATTACATAATAATACTTGTATTGTCCTAGTACAAAAATTTCCTCCCAAATCATAATATAAGTGTGTATTTTGGTTTATTAGTCATGCTTGTTCTGTTTTTGTACATATTTTACTTAAAACAATTTTTCCCAAATTTGTATTCTGCATCTATCTGTGTATTTGCTTCTAATGAATGTTGAAAAAATTCAGTTTTCTTCATTTCAAAATTACCAATGAGTCTAACAATAGGTCTCAACTGAATAACTTATACAGAAGCATCAACATCAGTCCCGCATATTGGCAGCTTGGTAGATTGCAATCACTGTAGTTATATTAAGGGTCCTAAACACAACTCAGCCAGCGGGCCATAGTCACTAGCTGCAGTCCCGCAAGGATTGCAGTAGCAAGTGGCTTGAGCAAGATGTCAGCTAACTTTTGAGGTGGAGCACCTTAGGTTCTAGTGTTAATGTCATCATCGGTTGATGCTATTACCTTTATACGCTCTCCCTCGCCACCACTTCAGCGCTCGCCACGTTGCGACGTGGCGCGGGTTGAATATGAAAACGCTTTCTTTTTTGCGTTGTACGCTGACCTCGAAAAAAATGAGAACATGCTATTGCCCGCGAGAGACAATGCCGACGCAGGCAGCGTCTGCTAACGAGTATCTTGGTTGAAAAAGCCGACTGCCGCCCCGCACAACTGTTCTTCTGCCACACACACACACACACACACACACACACACACACACACACACACACACACACACACACACACACACACACACACATATATATATATATATATATATATATATATATATACGCACGAGATATTGACCTGCATTGAAGTGCCTGTGAGAGATTCCTATTGTGCGTAGTTGAGCAATAAGGATTCGCTTTGTGCATAACAAGGTATTAATTCAAGAGGAAAAAAAAGAATTTTCCTCAAAAAGTCATTTCTTGTTTTCCGAACACATTATGCGCAGTATATAGCCTGTCATTTCGCAGCATAAAGCTTTCATCAACGCCGTTTTTTTCCAAGGTAAAAGGAATGTGTTACAACAGCTGCACTCAACGAAACCGAAACTGAAAGTTCTAGTTTTGTGTGCATCACGAAATTAGCTTGATGCGTGGTATTTTGTTGGTTATTTAGCGATCATATCAATACAAAACTTGCCGTAATGCGCTAATTGCATTATCAACACATCACATTTAATAATGAATGTCCCCGCAGGGGCGCCTGCGCAAGTAGGCGTTTGGTGTGTAGCGACACCACGGACCCGAGCTAACGGGGGAGTTTCGGCTCCCTCCCACGCCTAGCCGTGCGTGGCTTTGCCGTGTCCGGGGAAAAGGGGATCCTGGGGGTTGAGCCAACGCTGGGTGATTGGACCTTTAAGGCCCCCCGGCAGAGGCAACACACCCCTTTGGCCCCGGCTTCACGTAGACGGCACCCCTGGGCTGACCCACCCAGGGGAAATCGGCAGTCGCCTTTTCCTATCTCTCTCTCCCTACATCTTCGTCTTTATCTCTCACTTTTTATCTATCCTGTCTTCTACTCTCTTCCGTTTACTTCCGATATTCATGGCGGCAAGGGTTAACCTTGTGTAGGTATCTCACCTTGGATAATTACATTGGGTTATAGTGACAGCGTACGGCTGGCGTCGGGAGGGCTTGTTTCAACAAGTCCAACCGCGTCCCCTTGTTGGGCTCCATGGTGGGTGGTTGCCGCTGTTACCGAACACATTTATACTTGTATGGCTTTACAAGCATCCGCCGACCTTGATCGGTCTCGCAAGAGAGGCCGCACCGAAGCAAGTTTTCACGTCTCGAAAGAAACTAAAGTCACTTTTGCGAAGTACCACATTATCCACAGTGACAGCACACCTCTAAGAAAATTATCCCCATTTTTGGTGGCCAAGTGCCTAAAAGAAAAAATAGGACCCACATACAAAGCATCCAAAATGTCAAGCGGTGACCTCCTTTTGGAGCTAACCGAAAAAGACCAAGTGCCGAAGCTATCCCAACTAACTAGCATTGGAAAAACAGCTGTCACCGTTTCGGTCCATCGCTCTCTAAACACCAGCAGGGGAGTAATCTCCGAGGAAGACTTCTTAGGCCTTAGTGACGAAGAGCTCCTCGAAGGTTTCCAAGACCAAAACGTCATCAAAGTCCAAAGAATTGTAATCCGTCGCAATAATCAGGAAGTGCCCACCAAACACGTAATACTAACCTTTGGAACATGTGAAATGCCCACCTCTCTTAAGGCTGGGTACTTAAAAATAAATGTCAGACCCTACATTCCCAACCCCAGACGCTGTTTCAAATGTCAGAGATTCGGACACGCCTCGCACTCTTGCAGAGGCAAAGAAACATGCGCAAAATGCAGCGCAAGCGACCACAAATCAGAAAACTGCTCATCCTCACCCCACTGTGTTAACTGTGACGGGGAACACCCAGCGTATTCCCGGTCATGCCCATCTTGGAAAAAAGAAAAAGAAGTGAGCGCTCTGACCGTCAAAGAAAAAATATCATTCAGCGAAGCGCGAACACGGCTATCATACCTTTTCCACAGAAGTTACGCCGATGTGACGCAGTCGGGGGCAGCGTCACAAAGGCCTCAGGAGTCGACCGCTACCACACCCAGTGGTTCTATTGTGACTCAAACCGCCCCCGTGAAAGAAGCAGCGCCAGCTGCTCCATGCACATCAAAGGGCCCGCAGACTCCGGTCTCCCTGGGCCCTAAACTCAATAGAGTGCCGAGGCCTGAGATCCGTTTCTCAGCGCCTCACTCTCGCTCTTCCAGCGCCTCAGACAAGGCAATGGAGATCGACCACAAAACTCCGGTGTCATCGACACCGAAGGACAAGCGCTCTCTCGAGCGTACCAAACAGGACAAGGACAAAGTCCCGGTAACCGCAATAAGTAAGCGATAACCGTAATGGTTATCGTATTGCTCTCTATTTCTATTTCTTAATATTGTCACCTATCATCTTTTATACTGATCAGTCCCCAGTAGTATATTTACTTTACTTTATTCTACCATGGCTTTTATCGTACATTGGAACTGTAGAGGTTTAATTCATAACTTAGGTGACATAAAGGACATCATTAACAAATTCTCTCCAGTAGCCTTTTGCCTCCAAGAGACAAATCTTGGTGAAAAACACGGCCATTTCCTAAAAGGCTTCAAAGTGGCCCGAAAGGACCGCGAACATTGCAACCGTCTTTCTGGAGGAGTAGCCATAGTGGTGCAGGACAGCACTCCTACGCGAGATGTCCAAATAAACACATCTTTCGAGGCCGTAGCCGTCACCATCCTATCATACAAAACCATCACCATCTGCTCACTGTATATCCCACCTCACACCCTTTTCACCACTAAAAACCTAGAAAATCTTGTGGAACAGTTGCCAAAACCATTTATCTTAGTTGGGGATTTCAATGCTCATTCAACCCTTTGGGGTAGCGACAAAACTGACGCAAGAGGGCAAGCCGTGGAAGATTTCATTTTATCAAATGACATCTGCCTTAACTCCGGTGCTTTTACCTACTTTTCACCAACCTCGCGCACTTTTAGTTGCTTAGATCTAGCCATGTGTTCATCGTGTATTATTAATGATTTTAAATGGGACGTTGTCAACACGTCTTATGGTAGTGATCATCAGCCCGGCATCATAAAACTCATACCATCTTACCCAACTCTAACAAGCAGGCCACGCCGGTGGAAACTACAGCTCGCGAACTGGCCTGTTTTCACAGAAAACGCTAAACTCGATGAAGTTTTCTCACCGGAGCTTTCTGTTGAAGAACTAAACGAAGAGTTCATCAAAGTTTTAATCTTAGCTGCAGAAAAAGCAATACCGCAATCATCCGGCATCGTACGCAAGAAATTCAACCCTTGGTGGACAAACGAGTGTACTGATGCCAAAAAACTACAAAATAAGGCCTGGGGAATTCTACGAAGATACCCCACCTACGCCAACCTCATCAACTTCAAACAGGCAAAAGCCAGAGCCCGATTTATTCGAAGACAGGCAGAAAAGGATTCATGGCAAAAATACATATCATCAATTAACAGTTCAGTCACATCTAAACACATTTGGGACCAGGTGAGGAAGTTCAAGGGAGAGTACTCCTCCTACACAATACCACTGCTTACAAGTCCGGGCACACAATCAACACTCGAAGACCAGGCCAACCTATTAGGAGAACACTTTTATAAGGTATCATGCTCAGCAAATTACACCAATACATTCCTGAAATATAAAGAAAATGCAGAAAGACAAAGATTGCCTACTAGCAGTACCTCAAATGAAAGTTATAACCTTCCGCTTACGCTGCACGAATTGAACAGGGTACTTTCTGCCGGTAAAAAAACGGCAACAGGGTCTGACCAGATACACTACGCAATGTTGGCACACCTATCCCAAGCATCCGCGAAGGCACTTCTTCAGTTCTTCAACAAAATATGGTACTCTTGCATAATGCCTGAGGATTGGAAAAAAAGCCATAGTCATACCATTCCTAAAACCTGGTAAACCCCCAACAACCCCAAGTAGCTATAGACCCATTGCATTAACAAGTTGCCTTGCAAAAACTTACGAAAGCATCATAAATATTAGACTTACCTTCACTCTGGAATCGGAGCACCTAATAGACGCACACCAGTGCGGATACAAAAAGGGCTGTTCCACCACTGATCACATTGTTAGGCTGGAACAAGAAATACGACAAGCATTTCTACACAAACAGTTTTGTCTCTCGGTCTTCTTTGACTTGGAGAAAGCATATGACACAACTTGGAGATACGGAATTCTCAGAGATCTAGCTAACTTAGGGATTCGCGGAAGAATGCTGAACTGCTTACACGATTTTTTATCGAATAGGACTTTTCAAGTACGTTTGGGTACGGTTCTGTCACGAATATTTGTCCAAGAAAATGGTGTACCACAGGGCTGCATTTTGAGCACCACCCTGTTCATAGTGAAAATGAACTCCATCAACAGGACTATACCCCGTACAGTCATGCACTCCATCTATGTTGATGATCTGCAAATTGCATGCCGAGCCTCCAGCCTATCATCCTGCAAAAGGCAACTCCAAATTACAATAAATCGGCTTACGAAATGGGCCGACCAAAATGGTTTCCGCTTTTCAGCCCAAAACACCACAGCTGTTCTCTTTACGCAAAAGAGAGGATTGTTCCCTGAACCCGCGCTCAAACTATACAACATCAACATGCCGGTAAAACAAGAACACAAATTTCTAGGAATCACATTCGACCGAAAACTAAACTTTCTGCCACACATAAATGCACTGAAAACTAAGGCAAACAGAGCACTCAATGTGCTCAAAGTACTCTCCCATAAACACTGGGGTTCGGATCGACTCTGCCTTATACGTATTTACCGATCTCTTGTACGCAGCATTTTAGACTACGGATGCGTAGTCTACGACTCGGCGCGAAACTCGTACATCCGCCGTCTTGACCCTATACACAACCTCGGTCTCCGTCTGTCAAGTGGTGTTTACAGAACATCACCTGTGCAAAGTCTATACGTAGAATGCAATGAGCCCCCTCTATGTGATCGAAGAGCATTACTAACCTTGTCATATGTTTTAAGAATAAGGTCATCACCTGAACACATCTGCTACGAAATCGCCACAAAATATGACTCACGCTCACACTACCTCCACAAACCGAACCTAATCAAACCACTTATCCTACGTTTCGAGGAATACTGCCGCTTTTATACCATCCCTGATGGATCACTAGATGTCGCTATTAAACCACCAAGACGGCCACCATGGTTCGACCTGTCGCAGCTATGCGATTTTTCACTAAGCCGTTTTAACAAAAAAAGCACCCCACCAGAACACATAATCCAAGAATTTTATACACTTCAGCACGAATATAGGGATTACGAAGAATTTTACACAGATTGCTCAAAAACGGAGAACCACGTGGGTATTGGGATTGTGACGACGAAAAGCGCAATTTCTGTGAAAGTACCTCGTAGTTTTTCTATTTTTTCAGCTGAAGCTTATGCCTTGAGTGAAGCAGTTCGGAAAATCATCGCTGAAAAATACAAGAAAGCAATCATATACACCGACTCACTAAGCACACTAAAAGCACTACATATAAAATCCGAATGTGAGCCTATAGTAGGCGACATTCTAAACATGGTGTACTTAAACAGCCAGGCAACCTGCATCCGTTTCTGCTGGGTCCCAAGTCATGTTGGGATACCTGGAAACGAAAAAGCAGATAAGTATGCTTCCCAGGCAGCCCATAAAATAGTAACAAAAGTAAAAATTCCCCTTAAAGATATCCAGAGAACAATTCGCCTGGCCCTACTAGCAAAATGGCAAAAGCAATGGGACACCTGCACGAACAATAAGCTCCACCTGGTGAAACCCACACTCGGGGAATGGAAGACCTGCCGTCACCAGCAACGGTTTATTGAAGTTGTATTATGCCGACTTCGCATTGGACACACACACTTGACACACAACTTCTTACTCGCAAAGGAAGAACAACCAACGTGTGAAAAATGCCAAGAAGCGTTAACACTTATGCACATCCTAATCACATGTCCTACCATTGAAACACAGAGACAAAAACATTTCAGCAAGCTATACAAACAACACGTACCTTTACACCCTGCTTTGTTCCTAGGAGATTACCCTCTAGTACCTCTGCCTGACTTGCTAAACTTTCTGAAAGAGTGTAACCTGTTAAATAAGCTTTAAAATCTCATCTTTTTAGCGTCCATTCCTGAAAGTCTCGTGTCTGGCGCAGCATAGCCTTAGCTGCTTTTGCGCCATAAAAAACCAAATTAACTAACTAACTAATAATGAATGTCATAAACTTCTCACGAGGGTAACGCGCAAAATGGTACGTACGTTTGTTCATCATGCTCAAGGATTTCAATCTGAGGCATTAAAATTTCTAATTTACTTTTTCTGTAACGTCTGTAATTTAAATATTAGAACTAGAAGCACATTTGATAAGTAAATTCAGATCGAGCATACCCTGTACACTGGAATACAAATGATCAGCACAGCGGCGAGAAAGCGCCCCATTGCCCCACTGTGATACTGATGCTGCAAAACAAGCTAGCGAAAATTCAGAGTTGCTGCTCGAGAAAAGCAGACAATAGTACGGTATACGGTGGAACTGGCAACAAATATTAAGAACTTGAGCCCTCCTGGTAATCTTGTACGAGTACTGCACTTGTTTTAAACCTCCTATGGTCAATTTTCTCGGAACTTCCGATATTTTTTTAGTACACGTACAGTCATAACACGTTAGCTAATGAGCTTTTTTCACTGAAACTTGGCACAATTTCTTATCACTTTCGTAGGCGTGCAACGAACTTAGACAAGGAAAACCATGCAACATGATTTAAAATGGCTGCCAGGGATACGAAAGCGCCCCAAGTGCTACCGCACGCTTATCTGGTTATTTAAAGAGAATGCTGCTAGTACTCATCCTATGTCATTTGTTTGGTTCATTGCACAAGTGAAAACTTTTTTTATGTCTCTGCAAAATGAAGGTTTTTAATGAGCGGAACATGAGTTAGGAGTGTTCACGCAAGTCATACTTTTAAAGAAAACTTTAATGCGAAACTCGCAATAAATACAACTTTTCTGTGATGTTCACATGGGCCTAAAATGTGCTCTATATTGCAGGCTAATTATCTCTAGTGATTAGCTCGTATTTCTTTCACTTGGCCCCATACCGTAAAAGCAGACAGCGGGTATCTGACTGGAGCCACCAAGTGTAGGCACCAAGCCCAATAATTGGCGGCTCCGGTTGAAGACTTCATGCTTCGCCCATGCCCAGGTTTTTTGTTAGTGAAGGTAAAACCTCTCTTTCGACATGTCTTTTCACTACAATTTTTAGTTCGTAAAATCCGATCACGTCGAAAAATTAACAAAAGATTCGCGATCAATTTCAGAGAAAATGCCATCTTTTAAATCGTTTCACGTCTCAGTCAAAAATATAATCGAACATTTGAATATAATCCAAAGTACAATAAATTCCTTCTTGAATTCTCTAACTTTAAACGAACGCGAGTAAGTGGGGTCGGCGAGGCCGTTTTGTGCGCTCAAATGTGTACCAAGTAGGAAATTCCTTATGCTGGTCATAACGTCACACAAGTTTTATAGAGAAGAATTGCTGAAGAAATAGAGGTTAAAAAACATGAACATCAGCGTCAGTTCTGGCAGATAAAAGTGAAGTCTAATGAATAGTAGATTTTTGTAGCTATCATCGTCACAGCTTTTAGTCAAAAGAAATGCGCCATTCCACTGTTGTTGCTCGTCTTTTCGACAAGATTTCACAAGCCACTGAAATCAGTTTGTTCCTTCTCGCCTGTCCGATCACAGTCTACGAAGCACACTGTGACGGTGGTTTCACACAGAAGCTTTCAATCCGGCAGGCCCGTTACCCTTCGTCATGCGTTGGTTGCACTGTAAACAATACATCCAAAAACATCAAAACATTGTTGAACACAAAGCAAGTTTGGCTGCCGAGAACACATGAATGAACACAACTGCACATTGCAGTTATTGAAAATAAAGCATGCGCTAGTCAGGGGTTCTCAAACTCTCTGGCCTTCCGGATCGTGAACTGCTTTTTCATATTGCTGCGGAACTAATAGCTTGTTTAGCATAGATACAATCAACTAGTCACACAGCAAACTCGCCGTCAAACGATACACAAATCGTACAGTCCTGAAGCCGAGCCTAAATTAATTATCGTGTACCTCACAACCAGAGCGATGCAACACCTCTCACACGCACTGAAGCGTACGTTTGGTGTCGTGATTTCAAGAACGATAAACGATATAGAGCCGTAGAAGAAAACACTGTATGAAACCTGTCCTGCGTGGTCACCGCCACCTCGTGAGCTCCGAAAAAAGCGCCGAAGTGCCCGTGTGAACTCGTTTGAGCTTCATTGCTCACGAGCATAAATTACGAGCGTTGCGCGCGTTTTGTCACCACGAGTGCGCAACTCGTGACGGTTTCATGACACGCAACGACTATTCCTTAGTCCAGCTACAGCAGTGGTCTCTCGCTGCTCGCAGACACACAATCAATCTATGCGACGTGCTATCGCTTCACTATAGGCAAAATTCAAAAGTTTGCTTATCTAAATAAATGTATGCAATACAAGTCTGCTTGTACAAATAAATAGACTCTTTTCTATGAGGTGGGGCGGAGGCTTAAAATGGGTGTGGGTTGGACCCATTCTGGCCGCCCGTAGAGCCCCTGGGTTCCGCGGAATTCAGCTTGAAAAGCCAAGCCTTAAGCTATAGTGCATATTGGTCAACACACAGATAACATCAATAACAACTAATTGTTGTTATTGGAAAAACGCCAACCATAATTACAATGTCTGGTTTTTAAGCAATTTATTGGTGCTTTGTTGCTTACAGATTGCCTACTTCACACTTGATGAGATTATTTCAAATTCCAGACTTGAACAACGAATAACTTTTTTTATGTACGTGCTCAGTGCGTGAGCTTTATTTGCTTACTTGAACTCCTTGACTGAGAAGTAGCTTACGGTGAAAGCGAATAAATCAGGTGTGCGCATTTTAGTCACGTGCGAATTTTTTCCCGCTTTCCACATGCAAAGGAACCACGCATTGAAACACATGATTTCGAGTGGTTCTTTTTAATAACTTTGAAAATCAAGCTTTAGAACCGAATAAGAACTTCAGACAAGGCTGTCCCAGTTGTAACAATAAAATAGAGGAAACACCTACTCGAGCACAGTGTCGGCTAGAAACAGGTATACTTTCATGGAAAGGATGGCTGTGTAGAAATACATTCCTGCAAGTGTGCAAGCCACGACAAAACACGAAGTGCCAGAAGCAGGGATGCCATTGGGGCTCTACTTGGCGCCAGATTGTTTACCTTCGGATACTGTCTGGTGAGTAAACTTTTACGTTGGCACCATGGCTACTTTCTAGATGCTTTGAACTTCTATTCTGGCGCATTCACTGGCCGTATCTCCACCTTAATTCAAGATGAAACACCAATCAAGTTTCTATACTAGCAGGAGTTTTTGAGCTAGAATGAGAACAGTTAGGAATAAGAGTTAATGAAGAGTACCTTAGTAACCTGCTCTTCGCCGATGGCATTGCAATGCTGAGTACCTCAGAGAACGAATTGCAACTCATAATTACGGAGTTAGACAATGAGAACAGAAAGGCGGGTCTTCAAATTATTCTGCAGAAAATGAAAGTAATGCACAAGAACCTAGGAAGAGAGCCGCACTTCAACAGAGGTAATAGTGCACTTCAAGTTGTAAAGGCTATGTCTACTTCGGGCAGGTAATAATTGCGGAGCCGAACTACGAGATTGAAGTAACTAGAAGAATAAGAATGGAGCGGGGCACATTTGGCAAGTACTGTCAAATTATGACAGGTAGATTGCCACTATCCCTCAAGAGGAAGGTATATAACAGCGTCATTTTGCCAGTACTTAGCTATGGAGCAGAAACTTAGAGACTTATAAAGAGGGTTCAGCTCAAATTAAGAACGACACAGTGAGCATCGGAAAGAAAACTGGTACGTATAACCTTAAGGGACAAGAAGAGAGCAGATTGGATTAGAGAACAAACGGGGGTTAAGGATATCATAGTTCAAATCAAGAGATGAAATGGACATGGGCCGGGCATGTAGCGCGTAGACGGGATAATCGCTGGTCATTAAGGGTAATTAACTGAATTTCCAGAGGAGGCAGTCGGGTTAGGGGGAAACAGAAGGTTAGGTGGGCAGATGAGATTAAGAAGTTTACGGGTGTAAATTGGCAGCAGCAAGCACAGGACCGAGTTGACTGGCAGAACACGGGAGAGGCCTTTGTCCTACAGTGGACGTAGTCAGGCTTTTGATTAAGTTGATGTGAGCTTTAATGTACTACTGGCCTATGCACGCAAGTGTCCTTACCGGCTTGTGGACACACCGAGGCACCTGACTGGCGTCACTTCCCATGAAGAGACAGACGGACGTGCGCAAGCAAGAAAATGCCTATTTTGTGACTATGACGCTCCGATCACACGTTAGCCACGTTTGTATTAGGTAGATCACGTTCACCTGGCATTTCGAGGCGTTACGCATAGGAATTTGAGAGTTTTCTTCCCTATACCAGGTGACAAGTACTTGTTCACTTCGCTTGTTCACGTGTTATACGCAGAGCTCCGCCCTTTCGGATTATTAAAAATGCGATAAAAACCTTGTTGCAAATGTTTAGTGTATTCAGATTTCTCCAATAAACTAAGACTTTCGAAGGGTATTTTTGAGGTTCAATGGACATTTTCCAAGCTGAGAATCATCACTATGAAAGAGAGCACACCATCAGCGGTAGTAACTTCGCTAAGTGCCCCTGCGTCTAATGAAACAAGCCTTAAGGCTGTAATACAAAGAAACGAAGTTGTTTTGTATTTAGCTATTCATGTTTGTGTGTATACATACTTGTGCGGCGAAACCTTACAGTCATATTGAATACACTTTCTGGTTTCGCATAGTATTATGGTCTGATACCATTTCATCTAAACGTTCGGTATACAGAGATTAATACCAAATAATACGTACCTTATTGCTTATTTTTTGTCGAGACAATGAGAAAGGCGAGGAGAAAAAAAGCTGAGAAGCAGCTTGACTATAGATAGCCCTGGCACCTCAACTTTGGTGATTATGCAGCGGTGCTCGTGAACAGCCTTGATACACGGTAAATAAATAGCAAGTGAGAAAAAATATAAAAGAATGGTAAAGCAGGAATAACAACAACACTTGAAAGCAATTTGACAAGAATATTTATCGATAAGACCATACCTCATGAAATAATATTGAAAAATTGTAGCCTATTGACAACAAATTGTTCCACAAGTACATTCTCGGTCCAACAAAATCCTTATTAACATTGGCGTTCTGCAGGGGTCAATACAAGGGCTCCTATATTTCCTACTGTACATAAATGACATGCCTTCACAACCTGTCTGCGCGAGCCCCATGCTCTATGCAGAGGATTCGAACCTCAGAATGGCTAATTGTAAGAAATATACTCTAATGAAGATGCTGAATTATGAAATATAATTATTACTTCAATGGTACAATTCAAACGGTCTTCACCTAAACGTATTGATGACAGCTATTATTTTATTTGTTTTGTAAAAAAAGGAAAACGACAACTCATTTCAACGTCATTTGCAATTCTAGCGAGACACTCAAAGCTGGTTGTTGTTATAATAGACAAACACCTAAAACTTCACCTTCATGAGCACTCCGTAGTTAACGAAACCTCCTACAGTTGGCACGTGCTTTCAAAGTGTCGCTACTAATTTCCTCCGAATGTACCTATAAAACTTTACTATGCATCGGTTCACTCTCACAATAGTTACTGTATAGAGGTCCGAGGTTGCACATACAAAACTCATTTATCACCAGTGTCCACGCTTGAAAAAAGCTATACGCACTATAGGACCCAACAAGATGCACATAAAGAGCAAAGATTTACTTAGAAGTCTTAACATTCTTAATATTTACGATCTGGCGACATGCAACATTGGCTCACCCATGAATGAAATAATCAATAAAAAATTCGTCATAACAACCGTCTCGCTTCTCCTATCTCATCGCACTGGTAAGAATGTATCACGTCATCGTTTTATCCTGCCTAAGATAAATACTGATTACGGTCGCTTTACACTACAGAGTAAAGGTACATCTCTTTGGAATAAGCTTTATTGCGACTTAACCAGAACAACACAGTTGAATACATCTCTAAAGAAGCTAAAGCACCACCTTTTTGACCGTATATAGCACACCTGCTGGCAGTTTTTATTCTTTTTCCCCTCTTAAGGTGCCTTAATTTTATAAAAAGGTATCGTTGGAAAAATTTGTAATGAGCTGACATTATCTTTTGTACCGTACACATTTGTTCTGCCTAAGTTAAACTCTTCTGTTCCTTTTTTTATCTTTTTATAATGCGTACATTACCAACTGCTGTGAATGTTTTACATCTACAAATAGCTTCGGTAAGGACCCTTCTACAACTCTGACGAATGCAAAGAGTGTGTTTCATAACTATTAATTGTGTTATGGTAAAAAGATCAGGCCTTCAAAATTTAGGATAAACGCTGAATTTCACGGAATTCAGAATTTACTAGAACTAAACTTTGATAAACGTCAAATTTTTTAGCACACTCGTAAAGCAAACAAACAAACAATTAGACAAAGAACCAATTTTTAAGCACCGACTTATCCTCTGGCCATTGTTCTCGTGATCTAGCACCTCAGAGCACGCAGAATAAGCAAAACAAACACACAAAAACATTCGAGAGAGGCATACGGTATATGCTTCATCGCAAGGCGCTGCCTCGGAACTTCTAGACCGCGGAAAGCAGCGTGCTCCCGCCGAGACCAGGGCGCAAACGAGATGACGTAACCAACGGCAGGTGGCTACGACGGACAAAGGGCTCGCTTAAAAGGATTCCCACCTTCTGAAGAGGCCAAAACGCATACGTGCGTCCTCTGAAGTCGCGAAGTGGGTTCCCCGAACCGTGTCTCGTGCCTTGACTTGTAGGTCCAAACGCAGCAAAAATTAGGCCAATGGGACAATGTTTTAAACTTTTGAGGGGTGGAATGCCATTAAAGTAACGACGATTTATGACTAGCCGCCAACCGCATCTTTGGGAGGTGAGTGATGCGAGAATTCTTCGTCGAAAATTGGCTTAGAGACGCTGGTGCGGCGGCCTAAATTCAGACATCTTCACCTGGTGCACGCTGATTTTCCCAGATGGCATTACTCAAGCAATCGTCCCATCTATCGAAAAAAATTCTGTTTTCTATTCAATCCAGACAACTTTTTGTCTACGGCCCAATGTTCCTCCTTCCGGATACTAGGCTATGTCAATACTGACAAGATAATCACGCCTGACCACGTTGCAGAATAGACAGCTCACACGCGGCATATCTTGGAAGCATTCCAGGACATCTTCGACTTTCATGACAGCCATTCAAGTCTTACGTTCGTTGTTACTCACAAAGTAAAAATGAAAAATGCATTCATGCTCAATTTAGAACATACCTGTCCTAGTTATCTATACCTGCAAGGTATAGATAACTGCATTATTGCTCGAAGTTGCATTTTTGCCCTTAACTTAAGACCCTTGTCCCGTTCTGGCTCCCCGCAGTAGAGTTATCCACACCTGCGCAGGAGACAGCACTGCACATGAGTCTACATTTAGGAGCATTAATGCTGCTCGGCTCTGGGCCGCCTTCCTAGAAAGTTGTGCTCGGAGTCTAGCCCATGCGAGCCTTTATGGTGGTGGGTCACAGAGCTATCATAAGAGCGTGTATCAGCGTACGACGAATCCCTTCGTCATTACAAAAATATCTGTGGGGTGAAGATCACCATGGCTGCTGTAAAGTACGTAGCTAAAATCGAATAGCCAGGAAGGGCATACGAGGAGACACAATGCAAAGAAAGAGCGAAGGTGCAGGCTTACGTTTCTGGGTGCTGAAAGGCGAGAGAGTGCAGTAGGACCCCCGCATAGAAACATACCTTTACGCGTAACTGGTTTGTGAAGACCGAGGAAAAAATGACATACCTTTTTGCAGCCATTCCGTCGTCACTGCATAAATGTAGAAATCAAATCTTGATAAATTAAAAGTTGATGTCTTTTTGGGGCATGTAGTGTGTATGAAAACAATGTGATTGGGAATATTAGCTTGTACATATGCTTCTTGAAGTTACAGTCTTGCGGGAACTCGTGTTTCAAGAAAGTTTTAGCTTGAATGCGTCACGTGTACCAACGTAAATAAACGCATACCTTCATTTCCACAACTCGCTAACTGAAGATAACTGCATTTAAAGTAATTTATTTTAGACAAGGTTGAATCGATTGATTGATTGATTTGTGGGGTTTAACGTCCCAAAACCACCATATGATTATGAGAGACGCCGTAGTGGAGGGCTCCGGAAATTTCGACCACCTGGGGTTCTTTAACGTGCACCCAAATCTGAGTACACGGGCCTACAACATTTCCGCCTCCATCGGAAATGCAGCCGCCGCAGCCGGGAATCGAACCCGCGACCTGCGGGTCAGCAGCCGAGTACCTTAGCCACTAGACCACCGCGGCGGGGCACAAGGTTGAATCGAAATGCGTCAAATTCAATAATGAGATTTTTTAGCATAAACTACTCGAATGTATGCCAAATAGTTTAAATGGACACTAAAGTCAAATGACAGTTTAGTTCAGAGTAAAAGCTCAATTTATGACAACATTTTAAATGATAATATTATCAACAGCACTGCCCTATTACTTACCAAATTTAGGGTAAATGCACAAAAATACATGCGCCGCAGTAAGACATTCTCAAAATGATACCGGTGACGTCAGACGAACCACCTACAATTATTCACTTGTAATAGATTGTTTCCTGCATCAATAGACCCATTAAAATGCTGCTTAGTCGTTTTTGTTTGATTCGTAAAAAAGAACTATGTGGCATGGCTCGAAAGGTTCAAGAATTCAATTTTCGCGTGGTAAACTGGACAGGTGGTGCCATCTAGCGGGGCGCAGTCGAACGAAAGCACGTCGGCCATTTTGGAGCCAATGGCGAGAAATTCATCACTGGCCATCGTTGCTGCTGTGGCCTCCGCTGCTTTCGTTCTGTCGACTAGTGTCGGCGACCACGCAGTAAAGCCGGGCAACGTTGTGCACGGCAACAGTGACCTGAGTCACTCCGCTTCATGAAGCGGGTAATTTCAAGTGCGCTAGCCCCATGCTGGCCACTGAAACCTGATTTTCTTTCAAAATAAACTCTTCCTTGTTACAGCAGTAACAGTACGAGTATTTCGTACCCCTGTTTCAACGATCAACTTCTGCTTGAAAGTTGTCTTTGGTGTCCCTTTAAGAATACCGGGTCGCCTGAGGTTGGTGCGTCTATCTTAGAACCATTCGTGCTACTACAGTAATGGACAAGTCTAATTTCACCTAGTGTTCTTGAGGAAAAAAACGATTAAACGGGCAACTCATTCGTATTTATGCCACTAGAGGGATTACCAACATAAGTGAAATGCACGTTGTTACTGCAATAACGGTTTCGTGTTTATTGCCTGCTTTTTCTTAGCAGCACTGCATGACGCCACCTATCCAGCTCTCGGCAGACTTATTGGTTTACGGCTTTGGTATGTGGTAAGTAGAGCCTTGGCAATCCTTCTGAAACAATAGAGGTGATCGCTCGCGCGTTCGCCTATTTTGACACGATGGCTCGAGTCTTCTCAAAGCAGATGTCTCGAGAAGCCACGAACGAAGGTAGATTTGCGGGATAAATAGAGGCTAAAGTGTAAAGCCTATTTGTTGCGTTTTCTACCTTTTGTAAAATGGCACGTTTCAGAAAGGCCTGAGCGTGCGTAGATTTCTTCTGGAATCCGGCAAAACAGTAACCTATAGAAGTATACATACAAGCTAACAGCTCCCGAAAAGACTAAATAAAGTGCTCAATGCCTTCAAGAATCAATTATTACATCAGTATGAGTAATCGAGGCATCGATTTGTTCACTTAAAAAAAGATTCGTTAAGCTCTATACACCGACAAACGCGACAAGGGGAAGCACTGACTAAGGAGAATAACGTTGCAGCGAAATATATAGCGTGATGCAAAACAGGCGAGCACTAGAATTTAGGACATTGGCAAAAGGAACACATGACTTGCTCTCGACTTTCAAAGCAGGTTTATTGAACAGAGAAGAACCTTTATAATAGCGACAAGCAAACTCGGTAGCACTCGTCTGCCATCCAGCCGCCTCAAAAGAGACTTCACATTATGGCCGTACGCCAATGCCAGATCTGCTTCCTATCAGGCAAAAACAATGGAAAAGCGTCTATAGCTAAAGCAACACGATGCACTCGCACTAAACATGGCAAAAAAGACGCGCACTAATTACCAAAACTTGAGCATAAAAAAATTCATAAGGAAGCAGGTGTCATCAATACCAAACAGACCATCAAAGAAAGAAAAGAGAAAATAGCCTGCTGATGCGGAAAGAATCTACCTCACCATTCTAGACACAAAATACTTTGCCTATAGATTTTCTTTAGGTGTTGGACAGAACTCTAAAATAGGCTCAACCATAGGAACATTGTAAGTGAAAGAAGGAGTTTTCAGAACATCACGAGAAACTGAAAATGAAACTCGATCACCATAGGTCCTAGATAATTCTTCTCAACGTGAAATACAAAGAGCGCTTGAAATCCAGCAGCACTGCGAAAACAGCTGAGTACCCGCCGTCATAAGGTCCACATTGTGTGCGAGTCTTTCCTATAGAAACTGTACCGCATTCCTACTACAAACAATCGCACCATTGAAAGAAGGAAAACTGTATCTCTTCGTGGTATCTGTTGCATTTCCCACTACTGAAAAAAAAGTTGGGATTTTTGGCACGCGTGCAAACTGTGAAAAAATTAGATGACTCTTAAAATTTACATTTAGGAGTTGAACAAGAAAAAAACTAATATTCTGTCCCTATACTGCATATACTTCAATCACTTAGTGCATACTTTTTATTGTATGATGTTATTTGAGGAATTTAAATTGTAAATTGATGCAATGTAATAAAAAATATATCGTGACTTGCGTCAGTGAATCCTTTGCATGTTGCTGCATTTTATGCAAGATGTAGGATGTTTTCGAGCTTGCCATGCACCCACTGCGTCGTCCTGAGGGAATGCGCGCTGTAACGTGTGCGTCATTGGTTATAAGCGTGAAATCATTATCTGCGTGATCGAGAGAGCTGTGGAAATAAAATAAGTAATTAAAATTGTGGGTCTTAGAGGGGATCGAACTCGAGTTGTTTGCGTGGAAAGTGGGTCGTCGACCACACTGCGACGCCTCTGCTTGCGAATGCAGTGAACCTAACTTTTATTTTTCAGAAACAGGCGTGTCCTCTATACACGCCTCACAATACAACGTCAAGTAGAAGCACACATTACTATCGGGAATTAGAATCTTTTTGATTATGATGACGACTTCGTAGTTTAAAGCCAACCATCCACTACAGAAAGCACGCACGCAACTGGACTTTTAAGGCCATGTAGTGTGCATATCAAGTTCAGAAAGTTTCCTTGAGTTCGAAGTACGCACAAAGAGCACAAGGTCGCTATAACGCATTAAATAAACTCTTCACCGTTTCATGTAGAGAACTCTATTTTTCGTAGAAAACATTATTTTATTGAAAGAATGGCAAAACATTTTGCCGAGAATACTTTTTTTGCAAGAAAGAAAGAAATTCCAATTTTAATTCAAAAGTTATGACGTGAACACCCAAGTGACCGCCTTGCAGTAAGGGTCACTTCTTGTGCATGATCAACGCCACATATATAGAGCGCCTAACATAAGCTACTCATACAACATGCTCTCCTGCATTATCAACGTAGTTGGAAGAGCACATACATATATCCATTTATATATAAAGCTCGGTCTACCGTCTAGCGCACCTTAAACATGATGGCAGCCGGAAGAAATCGAACGCAAAATGTCAGTTGAAGCCCAAATAAAGTAGCCCTACTTCTCCGAAAATGCCGAAACCTTCCAAATACGCGCCATTTGAAATCCGACACTCGGTACTCACGTGTTTAAATGCATAAAAAATTAGGAAAGGTTGTTACCGTGCTGGAAAGAGTTAAAGGTGAACTTCGAATGCTCCCGATTTTCGTAATGGGTGACAAGCTTTGAACTACGACGTCATTATGATAATAACATGTTCTAACGCCCAATGACAATGTTTGCTTGTACGCATTATTACTGAAATTTTACATGCTGTAGTATGAAGCCTGTAAAACATGAACGTTATTTTCCCTGCATTTGCAAGTTGAAAAAGTCATTTTTGTTGTACTTCAAAGCTGACGCGTGGCTGTGTGGTAGAACACCTGCTTGCCACGCAAACAGTCTCGAGCCGACCTTGACTGGGACCCGGAAATTTAATCATTTATTTTGTTTACTTTGCATGTTTCTCAACTTTTTGGTCACACACAAGATAATTTTTCCCTCACAATTAATGACGATAACACCGGAAATTCTGCGAAAAGAGGTGTTTCACAATATCGCCCTAAAATTTTTCTTGCTTTTAGTGTAAAGATCGCACGCAGTGTATAAAGATCGCACGCAGGTCACTCAGGTAACTATATGTGCTGCCAACGTTGTGTAATGCGTCCGCTTGAGCAGTGATGAAGTTAAAAATAGGACGAAAAGGGGGTGTTTCAATGAAGTGCGAGAGCAGTTTTTCAATTTAGATTAACGATGGTGGCGACCTTTGCGGACCATTGTAAAAAGTTTCGGTGCATTCCGGAGTAGGCTAGTGGTGCTTTCTTCAAGCAATCTCATGACAGAAGAGAAAGGGAAATTGTAGAAGCACGTATACCGATATCCATGTGTTCATCGATAAGTGTGTCAGTGTACCTCCTAAAACATTGTGATAATGAAGTATTCCTAGAAGGTTTTTGTGAGTATTATTTCTTCGTCATATCAATTTTGTACTGTTAGCTTTACTTTTCTATATTAATTGAAGTTTTTGTTACTGCTTTTACTGCTTTGTGACGCAACGCTTAGTTGTTAAACATTAATATCTTGTTGTTGGCTTTTATTATGGTTTTCACGTGGTGCTTTTGCGATGGAGTTTTATTTAGGTTTTTAATAATTTGGCGATAACTGGTTGTTTCACTTACAGTGCTCCTGTTTAGGTATATACTTAAAGTTCTGTTCTAAGACTTTAGGTGTTCAGCACCTCTTCGGAGACTTTTGGCGAATTTTGTGAAGTTTTTCCTCGTTAGTAGGTATGTTTATTCCTTTTTCGCTGCGGCTTGTTATTTAATGACGGCACCAGTCTCTTTATGGGTTTTTTTCAGTGCGTAGGCTTCAGTGACTACGCATGCTTCATTAAAGGTACTTATATTGCAAGTGTCTTGTGGAGTTTTACCAAATACACGTTTTCCTGTTGCCTCTGCGTGATAGAAAGCTGATTCACCATTGGTGTGCGGCCATGATGTGGCGTTTTAGGGGCGAAGCTTCTTAAGGCGTAGGCTTGTCCACCATAGTAGTCTGTCGTAGCCTCCACTAGTACGCGATGTGTTCACTAAATGGCGCTTGCCTTGCTATCCCTAGTACTCGAATTGATCACTAGATGGCACGGAGGCGCGCGCTGCGTTTCAATAAACAGACAGACAGACAGACAGACAGACAGACAGACAGACAGACAGACAGACAGACAGACAAGACAGACAGACAGACAGACAGACAGACAGACAGACAGACAGACAGACAGACAGACAGACAGACAGACAGACTGGCTGGCTGGCTGGCTGGCTGACTGTTGATTGAATGACTGACACACGAACGGAGCAAGCTCCCTCCTCATCATTCACTTCATGGTTACGGCATATTGACTTGGCAAATTTCACGGAGAATTTACGGTTTTCTGATGTACCTCCGGAGCTTCGCCGAGTCATTATCATCCATTCCGAGGATATGGTGCAATTTTTGTTGAGGTATTGACATTTTGTTATCAATCGGAGGACTGCCGAAAGTTATCTGATTTGCTGGCTGCTATTATAAAGGGTCTTCCTTGTTCAATAAGCCTCACTTGACAGTTGAGCATCTGTCTCGTGTGCCTTTTGCCAGCCTGTTATTACTCAGTGCTCCGCTGTGTCACTTTTTTCTTTGTCTCGTTCTAGCCCTGTATTCAGACGTTCGGTATGTACCCACAAACCTGAGTTAACACTCTCGCTCAGTACAAGTTGAATGATTGCACTGCATATATTTAACGACGCCCACTGCTATGTGACAATTTCGACAATATTCTATTAGAAGTCTATGTAATATCGCTCACCTGACGGATGCCGCCAACCATGTGAAATACCTTGCCATTGACGTGGAAATATATGAGCGCACAAAATAGAACGAAAAACACTTGACAAGAAAGGCACTTTTCAAGTGCTGTTCCTTCTACCTTGTGTGCTCATATATTTCTACATTATATTGTACTAACTGGCCCAGCATTCCGCCTTATTGTACCTTGCCATTGTTCATGACACCCGCCATTTTGCGTACAACCACCAATCTCCTGATACCCTGCTCATGCACGTGCCAAATATTTCGAAAGTGGCCCGGAAACAGTTGTTCTAAGCGGGTATCCCACTTATCGTGCATCAAAGCTTCATTTTATTGTGACAGCGATTGTACGAACACTCACGTGGGTTCTGGCCGTAGCCGCGATGTCCCGTGTAAAGTCCGAATTGACAAAATCTGCGTATCGTCCCTTCTACCCGCGCGTAACAGTGCATGAGCGGGAGCGACCGACGCGGCTTCAGAAGAGGTCAAACGACCCATCGCTTCACCGTCGTTTGCAGCGCGCATGCTATGACATCGCTCGTGTGACTCCCACCGTCAAAGCAAAGAGCAAACACCCCAACCGTATTTAACGAGCGACTGCGATGCATTTTGTATCATACTGAGGGAATGCCGTTTTGAATCGGAATTAATAGCCCTGTAAAATCTAGGTTGCTTGAGATTGATCAATAACTTTGATTGATTGATTGATATGTGGGGTTTAACGTCCCAAAACCACTATATGATTATGAGAGACGCCGATCAATAACTTTAAATAAGCAAAAAAAAATAGTTAAACCGAAACTGAATTCAAAAGCTGCTGTGGACTGAGTTAGGAAGACGTGACGACACGCTGCCACGGCTTGCCAGGCCGTAAACATAGCACAGGCACTTCTTGTATCACACCAAGAGAAACTTGCGATGTCAACCACTGCGGAATCAACCTGCGTCAGCTAACCTAAACTAACCAGTTCAGCGATGCTCGCAGGTAATTAAAAGAATTTATTTCCTTCTTGCTGAATATTGCGCATGTTGATTGCAAGACCAGATGGTAATGACAACCGGCACGCAAGCAGCTGACGATACCGAACTGCGCTCGCGTCCTTATTATCTCCGTTGTAGAAAGCGCACGCTGCATTCGGAAGCTGGGCGAGGCTGGGTATTGAGGAAGAGTAGGCAATAACGTCACATACAAAGGCTGTGGCCCGCTTTCGCTAGTGTTAATCGATATTTGGCATTATGAAGCGTGGAAAGTTAGGCAAGCTGGTAGGATATAATTGATAGTAGAAACAGCGCAACCTAGAAGTAGTTACTTCGCAACTACGGAAGCGAAAAACAAGGTCAGAAAAGAGCACTGACATTCAACCTTCAACCTGGCAGTTTCGGTTCTATAATTCGGCACATATCATCGCGGTACCAACGAGTATAGATGTTCAAGGTTTTATTGAAATCAGTGAATATCTGAAAATTCCCGGAGTTTCTCTTTAACGAGCATGAAAGAACACGAGGAAGGAAGGGACACGACGATGTAGCTCGAACGGCATCTGTCAACTATGATTTAAAGGGCGCAGTCGCCAATGCTAGCTAAAGCGCTATCTGCCTACCTCGGCAGTCATCAGCGATTGGGTCGTGTACCCTTCTATGTGCTGCGCTTTCAACGCGAAGAGACTGCGAATTGTGGCCCTGCGACTTTGAGGGTATCTATCTATCTATCTATCTATCTATCTATCTATCTATCTATCTATCTATCTATCTATCTATCTATCTATCTATCTATCTATCTATCTATCTATCTATCTATCTATCTATCTATCTATCTATCTATCTATCTATCTATCTATCTAGCCACCTAAAATTTTTAGCTCTCCTGGCCATTTCGATGATGGTATGTATGCCAAACTTTCTATGGCGTAAGAACACTGTATGAAGAACATCTTTGACTAGTCATAGCATGACAATCATGACATGTATGTAATGAATGTCATGATTTACTATTCATCGTCTTGCAGCTCTCGCAGTGGTTTCGTTCACATTGCATGTTGCAAAACTAGTATGATATGGCATGATTGCATGGCAAACACAAGCGAGAGACTCTAACATGAAAATCATTATATGCGTGTCAGGTAACAACATGACTACATGTCATGCTCATGTGTCGCTTAAGGCCGTTTTAGTAGCGTCCCATATACCAAATTTGGTATTACAGTATGTGAATTGATGACGAAAATATGTGACGGTGCAAATATGATAATCATGAGATGCGTGTCATGAGCAACATGAATACATGACACTCTCGTGATGCGCTGGCGGCCGTTTCGCTAGCTTCACTTATAACAAATTCGGTATTACAGGACGTGAATGGATGACGAAGGTATGATACTGGTGCAAACATGATAAACATGAGATGCGTGTCATGTAACAAAATGACTACATGCTACGCTCATGATGCGCTCGCGGCCGTTTCGCTAGCTTCACATGTACCAAACTCAGTATTACGCGACGTGAATGAACGACATAGGTAAATGACACATGCAAAAATGATAATCACGACATGCGTGTCATGTAACAACATGACCACATGCCACACTGATGATGCAGTTGTGGCTGTTTTGCTAGCTTCACATATGCCAAATTTGGTATTACATGACGCCAATGAATGACGAAGGTATGTGACTGGTGCAAACATGATAACCATGAGATGCGTGTCATGCCAGAAAATGACTGGGACGTGCAGCGTTGTCAGGGTAACGCATCGGCGAGAAACTTAGCATGTCAGATTTCGCACCGGGTGGCACCAACGGACGCTTGTCGTGCCTGGCGTCTGACTATAGAGTGCTCGCGTGTTGCTAACGTAGCGTCGCTGTGCCCTGCATGCGCGCGCGTCAACGCTATATTGTAGTATATTTGGCCCTTCATGATGTGCTCGTGGCCGTTTTGCCATTTCCACATATTCCAAATTTGGTGTTACGTGAGGTCAATGGATGACGAAATATATGACTGGTGCAAACATGATATTCCTGACACGCATGTCATGTAAGAACTTGACAACATAGCACGCTCATAACGTGCTGGCGGCCCTTCCGCTAGCTCCACCTATACTTAATTTGGTATCACGTGACTTGAATAGACAACGAAGGTAAAAGACACATCCCAACATAATAATCATGACATGGAAGTCTCGTACGCCACCATTTACCTCCACCTCGTAATGATGTGGTGATTTTAAAGGGACATAACATTTCTCATTCGTAACATATCATCGATTCCCACCGTACGTGGGATGAGCCAATACTTTATCTTTGAGCAGCGTTTAGCATATAGCTGCACGAGGTCAGATAAAAATAGTTTACGGCCTGCCTCAAATACTATATCAATAAAGTTGTTTTTATCGTATTGTTAATATATTTCTTCGCACTTGCGATGGAACTGACTCTCCTAGCACATCTCTGCAGTATAAACCAATTAATCGCAAACGTTCAAAGAAGAAATGACGAGTTATAATGCAACTGAATAACTGAGGATTTGAAAACATTGGCATAATAATTGCATTTCATGTATTGTTACGGGGTCGTGACGTGAATGAAGGAAGCAGACTGCAGGTTGAACATTAAACTGTTCATTGGGCCAAACTTGTGGTCACGTGAAAATGCAGACTAGGGAGGACACTGGCACTGATAGCGGTGAGCATAGCGCTGGCCGTGAATCAGCTGACAAGCGGTGAAGCGGGTCGGCGATTTTACACGTGGTGTCGAACATTCTAGCGTTATCTCTAGTGGCCACGTAGGTTCTAGAATAACCTGTAATGTCCGCAAGTGGGTGTAATCTTTAAAAAGCGATCTACTATACACTTGAACATTTCAGAACAAGAAGGCGCAGTTTGGGCTGAGCATTCCAGACAGGCTTTGTGGCCGAAAACGGAATAAAATATAAGTGTAATGGAGAATTGCGCGTGGCTTGGCTCCCTCTCAAAAAGCATCTTCTTCCGGTACCTAAAACTTAACATGGGGAGAAATACATGAACAACAATATTAACAGCAATAAAAAAGAAAGAAAACCACAAGAATAAATAAGCAGAAACAAGAACTTACAATAATACAGAAAACATAATGATGAACACAGTTCTTAAGTTCATTAACGCGCGTGAAATGGCTTGAAGCGCACGGCTTGAGCTACTCCAGGTCACGCACGCCACCATTGAGAATTCTTGATGCCGTCGGAGACAACATCATAGTTGAGTGTACCGAGACGTCAAACTACCTGGTACGATCCGAAGCACAGTCTCAGAAGTTTTTCACCGTGGCCACGTCGACGTATCAGTATCCATAATCAAACACGTTCACCGGGCTCGTATTCCACAAAGCGTCAAGATTGTAACGGCTGCTATCGGCGGCCTGCTGATTCCTAATGCGCAGGTAGGCAAGTCGAGGAGCTTCTTCCGTGTGGTGAAGGTAGACGGAGACGAAGAGGTTTTCTTCATCAGCATCGTTTGGCAGCCTGGCATCGAGCGTCGTTGTTGGTTTCCTTCAGTAGACCAAGATTTACGGCGTCACCTGCGTCGTTTCTTGTACGGGGGTGTTGAACCCGAAGGTCACGTACGGAAGGATTGCATCACACGTCTTGTGCTCGACGTCGACGTACATAGGCAGCATATTGGTGATCGTCTCATTGAGACGCACGGTGAGGGCAATGGTGTGCGGGTGGTAGGCGGTGGTCCGGTGGTGACACATATGGCTGTATATTAAAATTGCCTGAGTTTGGTCCACCGTAAAGGCCGTCTGTGATAAGGACTTCTGGAGCTACGTAACGCAAGACGATTTCTTCGACGATGAACTTTGCAACCTCTATATGCACTGTCTCTAGGCAGGATCCTTGTCTCGGCTTAGCGTGTGAGGTAGTCAGTAACAAGGTAGTCGGTACTCTGCTCGAGGTGCCGTGAAGCTCTTTTGGATAACGCCAATTTGCAAAGTAAACAACGTCAGCGTTCGCTTGAACACCTTTGAGAGAATGGCAGCACTGTCCTCGAGGTATTCTATAAGGCCCCCGAGTTACGGGTCGGCTCCTCCACGAAGTCGTCGGCTCTTACGGTTCCCAAGAAGCAGACATCCTCGTCATCTGGCGGGGGTGCGTCTACGGGGGCACGAAGACAAGCAGTCGGCGTTGGAGTGCTTTCTTTCGGACTTGAATACGACGGAAATGTTGAATTCTTGCAGTCCCAGGCTGCAGATTACGAGATAGTCTGGAGGGTCTTTCAAGTAGGCCAGACAATACAAGGCGTGGTGGTCGCTTACAACTGTGAAGGGCCTGTTGTACAGGTAGGGGTGAAACTTTGAGGTAGCTCAAATTATGGCAAGACACTCCTTTTCGTTTGTAGAATAGTTGGCTTCAGCCTTTCATAGCGAACGACTAGCATAACTGATGGCCGTTTCATGTCCTTCAGTCATCTGCACAGGAACAACGCCGAGTCCTACACTGCTTGCGTAGCTTTGTATTTCTGCTTCGGTGAATTCGTCGAAATGTGCAAGCAACGGAGACGTCTGCAGGCGTCGATTTAGTTCTTGAAATGCTTCCTCGTGCGGCATTTGCCATTCAAATTTAAGGTCGGACCTGCTAAGGTGAGTGCGTGGCTCGGCGATCCGGGTGAATTTTTCCACGAACTGCCTATAATAGGCACATAGGCCGAGAAGTCGACGGACAACCTTCTTGTAGGCTGATGTAGAGGATGGAGCGTTGGTGGTTGTCTTCTGTGAATCAAGGCGTACACCAGACTTGCTTATCACGTGGTCCAAGAACAGTAGTTCTTCGTACGCGAAGCGGAACTTCTCTGGCTTGAGGGTGAATCCGGAGGTGTTCATTGCTTGAAGTAGAGTTGCAAGGCGCCGGAGATACTTGTCAAAGCTTGCAGAAAACATGACAACGCCGTCCAAGTACACGAGGCAAGTCTACCACTTCCCTCCAATACAGCGAGTACTATATACATAATGCGTTGAAAAGGGGCGGAGCCGAGCAAACACCAAAACACTTCGTCTTGAATTCAGATAGGCCATCTGGTGTTATAAAGGCAGTCTCTTCTGAGTCTTTCTCGTCAACTTCAATTTGCCAATAGCCGGTCTCAAGTTCTATAGGCGAAAAATACTTCGCGTTGTGGAGTGGATCGAAAGTGTCATTCATTTCTGAGAGATGGTACAAATCCTTCGTCGTAATTTTGTTCAGGCGACGATAATCGACGCAGAAGCGTAGGGTGCCGTTGTTCTTCTTCACTAGCACCACAGGGGACGCTCACGGACTCTTGAATGGTTGTATGATGTCGTCGCGCAGGATTTCGCCGACTTGCTTCCTTATTGCCTCCCACTTTCGCGTCAAAACTCTGCACGGGCTCAAACGAAGTGGTGTGGTAGTCTCCTCTATTATGATGCGATGTTTCGCTACTGGTGTCTGCTCAATTTTCGACAACATTGAATTGCAGTCCTCGTATTGCCGGAACTGAATTTTGTGCCGCTTTCGCTTGTGCTTCGGAAGTCTCGGACAGACGTTTAAATTCTCGATGAGACCTCGATTCGTCGAAGGAGGTTCGGTAGTTTCAGCGAGTGGGATAGCATTGCTGACTTCTATAGTTTCTTCAAAATAGGCAACCATTGTGCCTTTGCTCACGTGTTTGTACTCGTTGCTCAAGTTCGTGAACATCACTGTTTGTTTCCCCCTCTCAGCTCGGCTATTCCTTTTCCGACGCCAATCTCATGGTTGATGAACAGATGTTTGCTGCTGTAAACAACGCCTCACAGGTATGTTGATTTCTGAGAGCTGACGGATATGTTGATGCTGGATAGAAGAGGGTTGGTGATTTCATCTTCCAGTACATTCAAGGCCTGTTTTCTGGATGGCATGTGTGGCAATAGGGCTTGTTCTGTTGATAGCGTTATTGACTTGGACCTCAGGTCGACGACTGAATCATGAAGGTTAAAACCTCATACCAAGGATTCCGTCTCTTTAGCACCGCTGTTGTACTACGAAGCTTGCGGAGTAGATTTGGTATTAACTCACTCTCGCTGTGCAGATTCCTTCGGACCGGTTCATGGTGGCCTCCAGCGGTTTCTCTTTCGGGGCCTTCGGAGGCAAGCGACTTTCTAACTTCGCGACGAATGCTCCACTGCTGTATGTATGGTCGGCTCCGGTGTCAACGAGAGCTGTCACACTGTGGCCGTCGATAAGAAAGTCGAGGTCACTAGTTCTTCGTGACGCACTGCAGTTCGGTCGTGCCGACGAGTCACGGCTACGTCAGCTTGTTCCGCTGCTTCCATATTGCGTCGTCAGGTTGTCTTCAGTACGTGAGGTTTCGTCGTCAGGGCTTTGCTTGGTTCGTGTCATGTCTGGAGAGTACCGTCGCGGCGTTGTCGTCGGAGAATCTTTGGTAGTTCGTCGCCCAGCAACCGCACCTCCAGCGGTTGCTGCCCTTAGATTCCCGAATAAGGGCTAGGAGACTGTCCACGGGTTGGGCCAGTGTACGGTCAGCGGTGAGGAGACACGCAGCGGCTGGGTAACGGCGAACGAGATGATCCTCAGGGTGTCCACTGCGCTACTGCAAGGTAGTTAGCGATGTAGCGGGGTCTTCCCCTCCCACTCCGTGAACACGGCGCATGTACGGCGAAACCACGCAATTCTATGTGATGATACTGGCAGCAGCGGTAGGTGTGCCCAGCTTCTCCGCAGTAGTAGAAGAGAGGTCGGTGGTCGGGGGTACGCTTATGTCGGTTTGCCTCGGAGCGTTGTGCTGGCCGGTGGGTAGACGGTATGGCGTTGAGAATGGTGGTGGATGTCGGTGGAACAACGGTGGTGCGGCCTCTTCACGTGGGTGTGAAGGGGGAGCGTAGCGTCGGGTCACAGAAGCATAGCTCATCGCTTGTGGCTCAGGCTGCGGAGATTCGCACATTCCAAGCGATTGCCGAACTTCGCGGGTGGTGTCGACAATCGGGTTCACTTGGGGCTGCAACGCAGACAACAGGCTCCGCACGTAGCTCCTCCCGCAAAATGATACTGCTGCCAGTATCATCACATAGAATTGCGTGGTTTCGCCGTACATGCGCCGTGTTCACGGAGTGGGAGGGGAAGACCGTAACATCGTTAGTGCCGCATACGATGCCCACACGGAACCGATTTTCAAGGCTCTGCACTTATTTCCAGTACATGAGCTCTATCACACAATTTTAAACAATCGCTATAAGTCGGCTACAAAAAATAACGACACATTTTTCACAGAATTGTCGGCGCTAACTCGCGCTGAACATGTGCGAATTTTGAGGACTCGTGAAGTCTGGAGATTACCAAGACCACGAACCAATTACGCAACACAGATGTTGAAATATCAGCTACCGCTACTACTTAACATATCCGAAAAACATAAGTAACACTTCCGCGTACTCAATTCGCATGTGTATGATGATAAATGTACCTGTGAATCTCTCTCTCCCCCTTCATTTTGAACGAGTGCATCTCAGTATACTGTACCAGTGCCTTTTTTTTTCTTTTCTCTTTATTGTGTACATTTTTCAGTTCCACTAGCTCGCTTATGTTGTTGCAATGAAGATAACTGTTATGTGCCCGTTTTTGCCTTTGTACGCTACGATTGTACGCCACTCTGTACGCCACGTTTGCCAAGCCCGGGGGTACGGACCCTGTCAAGCCTCATCTATGGCTTTTTGTCCGTACCCACCAAGCTCCACTGAATGTCTTTGAAGCTGAAATAAATCATGATTGATTGATTGATTGAAAATCTAAGGGATGATCTCACGCTAGTCATCCGTACTGAGGGCATGGGCTTCAGCGTAGTTGGCTGTTGAAGAGCGACGGTCATACTGCCCTGTGAGCATCTCAAGTGGCTTCTTGGTTGTGGTGGCCTCAGTGAGGAATTCGCCCACGGCCTTGGCCGAGTTACGAACAAGTCTGACAAACAAATTTTGTTTGACACCCCATATGAAAAAGCGGAGGTTCTTGTTTTCAGCCATTGTAGGATTGGCGTGCTGAAACAGTTTCGTTATCTTTTTTGTGAAGATGGTGCCATTTTCGCTGGGTAGCGGCACCCGGAATTAAAGCAAAGCAGTGACCCTTTCTATGTGGGCGATGTTCGGGAAAGTTTCTTGGAATGCGCTGCGTAAAAGATCACAGGATTGCAGTGCAGACTCCCGATCTTCAAACCAGGTCCTCGCTGCGTCTTTTAATCAGAAGTAGACGAAGCGCAGCTTCTCTTTCGAGTGACACTAGTTCAAGACGGCAACTCGGTCATACGTTTTCAGCCAGGCTTCCAGTTCTTCAAATGACGTTCCGTGAAAATCAGTGGCTGTTTTTGCTGCTGCATTTCCACCATGGTGAGAGTTGGCACAAGAGCTGTCATAGTTGTCACGGTGGTGGCGGCCTTCGGTTTGCGACTGTTATCGGGTAGAGCCCTCTACTCCGAAGGTATCCCTTGTTGTCGGCGGCTTTCTCGCAGGTTAAGGTTGGAGGGGATGTTTGCTTCACGGTTAGGGCTTGGCTCTCGATTGAAAGGGGAGGGCGTTCGGTGCATGGATGGGAAGCGCCTCCACCAGATGTCACGGGGTCGTCACGTGGATGAGGACAGCAGACTGCAGGTTGAATATTACAATGTTTATACGTGTCGAAATTGTGGCCACGTCAAACAAAAGATTGCAACAAGACAATGACTCCGATAGCTGCCAGCGGAGCATCGGCCATCGATCAACTGACAAGCGAAAAAGCGCGTCGGCATTTTTACACGTGCTGTCGAAAATTCTGGCGTTTTCTTTGGTGGCCGCATAGGTTCCAGAATAATCTGTTATCCGCGATGTGGGCGTAATCTTAACAAAATAATCTACTATAATCGTGAATATTTTAAAACAACGAGGTGCAGTTTGAGCTGAGCATTCCTGACAGGCTTTCTGGCCGAAAACCGAATGAAACTTAATTGTAAATAAGAAACACACGTGGCAATATCTATTTTCACATAGTCACTATTTGTTTTTGTTTTGCTGCAGCAGTTTTCTCCAGAGACTTTGTTCTATAGCAAACCCATGAGTACTCTGGACGTGTTGTTGACCTCGCCGCCGTTTTGCGTATAAAGTTTGAATTATTAACGCCATCTCACCACTGTATGTTCTTCTCTATGCAGTGCAAGCTCGCGAGTGATGCCAACGAATGCGGCTTTCGCAGCGGATTCGCAGAGGAAATATCCTACCTGCCTCCCGCCAGGAGCTTGAAGCGACACGAGAAGAGGGGTGAGGGCTACTGTGTTGGCTTTATAGGGAACGAATGCTCAACTTTGTGGAGTGATGACAACGCCGAGCCTGGCCCTGGCGGTGAGCTCTGGAACACTTGAGGAGAGACGCGAGAGAGGTCGCTGGCAAGTGAGTGTGTTGCGCCGAAACGAGAGTGTGCGTCACACGCGCGCAACGCGTTCTGCAGTCGGTGCGGCAAACTTGGGCGCCGTGACGTCAGCTTGGCGCGCTAAAACGGGACGTTCGCTGTGCAAAGTTGCCTTTCCACGATGAAAGAGAGAAAAAGAAGCCATTTTAGTAAGTACATTTAGGCAAAGCATGTGGGAAGAAACCCTAGTCCGGGTTCCCTATGACAATCTCGGGGACCAACCTAGCCTGTTGAACCAAGGCCTGGTGGACCACGGGAGGCCCGTCGCAGAGGGCATTGTTCCACAGCTTTTTGGTGCGGAAGAGATGCAGGATAGCGGGAAGAGGAGGACATAATTTTGTGGCGCACTCCACCGTGACATTAAATACTGTTGGGGAGCTGCCACAGCCTGGGCAAGAGTCTGCGTAGCGGTCAGAGTATAGTCTATGCTTGAAAAGGAGGCTGGAAAACGTATGCGTTTGGAGTTGGCGGAGTGCCACCCCTTCCTCTCGCAAGAACGAAGGTGAAGGCGGATTCATGGTGTGTCTAGCTCTGGTGGAATGCGCCAATATGTCTCGATAAGTAAGTGCAGGGCCCACTTCATCTGGACTCCCAGTCTCGCCATGCCGGGCAGCATGGTGGGTAAGTTCTCGAATGAGCGCGATCATTACCCTGAATAGAGGCGTAGCCAGGAGTCCAGGGTAATTGTATACCTTGTGGGCTAGATGTTTCGATGTTTGATGCCTTCAGTAGGATGTGGAGGGCTGCCTTGAGAAAACCACGTCCCTTCAAAAAGGCTTGGTATGCATGCTGTGAATCGGTTATTATGTAAACCTCCTCAGAAATGTCAAGAGCGTGTCGGACGGCAAGTGCTACACCTAGGACTTCACCGTCCGCCAAAGTAGAACTCTTCAAGGAGGCACCTGTAAGTAATGTTGCGTTGCCATCGAACACTACCGCGGTATAGTCGTCGCTGCATTGTGCAGAATTGGTATATAATGCCCGCGATGCAAGAAGCGGCCCCACGGAATCGTCACCGAGGTCCGATGTATTGTGTTGTGGGCTACTACAACAATGCAGAAAACGCCAAGGGATGATCTCCGCGTGTGAAGGTGCATTAGTTTTCCATCTCGTCACAGCCGGCGAATACAGCCACCTTCGCGAAAGATAGAGCAGGCATGACACGAAAGCCGAAAAAAAAGAAGAGCACCCCACCTTGAATCACTGTGGTTAAACTTAGCTTGCTCCTTCGTGGCGACGTCGGCGGGTTATGTGCGGCACAGAACACGTGACAAACTTTTCGGATGTTTTAATGCCCGGATCCTAACACTTTAGTTTTTATCTATTTTTTCAGCACGTCGCAAACGTTTGCGCATAAGTATACAGCTGCTACAGCAAGATATCACATCAAAACAACAATTATATGCTTTCCATGAACGACAACACAGCACATCGGTAGAGTACGCGGCTCCGTGTCGGCAGAATGAGAGAAGTGGTTATAAGAGGGAAAAGAAGAGAATAGTGAGCCCCTAACTGTCTGCATCAGGGTGCGACACCTCAACAGTAGCTCACATGGGATGGGGTGAGGAGGGATTAAAAGGATAGGATTGAATGTATAGACAGAGAGAGAGAGATAGATGCGCTGGGACAGCGAGCGAGGACATATGAGTGGATAGGAGAGATAGGAAAGGTGGAGACACGGTCCCAGGAGTCCTAGGACAGGCATCACTTGAGAGAGCTCTTGTCGGCGTCAGGAGATGGCGTAGGGTAAGACCAGTAGGTCAGAGCTACGCTATCGTCGGAGATCGGCGTCAGGAGATGACGTAACGCCAGCCCAGTCGGCCAGAGATACGCTGACGTCGGAGATCGAAAGGGCACAACTGGTCGGCACGGAAACCAGCGACTTACCTTGAGGCATACGTTGTACATGGTGTTATCGTGGAGGACCCGAGAAATGCAATTCGCTGTGACTTGGGCATCCTCGTCTTCCGTCATCTGCTCTACATCAAAAGCTTCACTAACAGGCTTTACTCCTTTAATTTGATTCGCTTCTCGCAAGCGCTTGTCCAGTTCAGAGATATTTGTGAAGCCACACTGCAGGCGGTACATTGTAAGGTGAATCAAACGCAGCGGGCACTCTCTGCACGAGCACGTAAGCGAGCAGCAGAGCATTGGAGCGAAAGAAAAACGCGCCATCTACATCCCCAATTTCTACTTTTCTACCAAAGATGGCACTGCCTGTCCGGAGTCGCTTATCCTGCCTGTCCGGAGTCGCGACTTTATTAGTTTGTGCGTGTGTGTGTGTGTGTTTGATTTTTTGTTTTTTGTTTTGTTTTTTGCCACCCCGTGGGGGAGGTGAACCTACATTGAACACGCAAATTTTCGTAGTAGAGCTTAGACTTTCTCTTTTTTGTAGGACAGGGCTCAAGTTTTGTAATTATCGAGTGAGACAAGTCATAGGGACAATTGGTGTCAGAAAGACATGGTTAGAAGACTATAAAGCGTACAGGATGTGGGGTGGCTTTGGAAGTGGACCCAAGTGTAAAAGCGGATGGAGTAGAGGCTCACGTGAAGTGTAGGCAATGTGAGGCTCAGGAAAAAATTTAGAAACTTATGGTTGCCCAGAATGACCTGCTCATAAGAGTCACCGAGCTGGAGACTGCGTTGGCGACAGAGCAAGAAAAAACGAGGGCTAAGGGAGAAAGGCTGAAGTCTGCCGAGGAAGCACTAGCCAAGGTGAACAGAGGAGCAGCCTACAGAGAGAACAGTAGGGAACCGGCAACCAGAACGCCGGAGAAGAAAGAGCCAGCAGCCCCGCCGCGGTGGTCAAGTGGCTAAGGTACTCGGCTGCTGACCCGCAGGTCGCGGGTTTATATCCCGGCTGCGGCGGCTGCATTTCCGATGGAGGCGGAAATGTTGTAGGCCCGTGTGCTCAGATTTGGGTGCACGTTAAAGAACCCCAGGTGGTCTAAATGCCCGGAGCCCTCCACTACGGCGTCTCTCATAATCATATGGTGGTTTCGGGACGTTACACCCCACATATCAATCAAGAAAGAGCCAGCAAGTCTGGAAAAAACAGCTTCAGCCGGTTCAATTGTCGCAAGGCCCAGCTTCAGCGAAGTAGTGGCGGGGCTGGGAGGGGAAGCAGCCGGCGTCACAGGTGCAAGTAACCCCCAGGTGCAGGACGCTCCAGCTGAAAAGTCACAGCGTGTGATAATCTTCGGGGACTTGAATTTAAATCGATGCACAGAAGCCATTAAAAAGTGGGTAAGCGATGACAAGAGTGTTGCAGTAGGGACGTTCCCAGGACGCAATCTGGAAGCAGTCATGGGGCAAGCGAGCGAAAAACTCGAAACTACCGCTAATAGACGAAACCTCGTGATAATTTCAGGCGGTTTAAACGATGTCTTAAATGAAGATACAGAAGGACTGGAAACCACACTGGAAAAAGCGTCGATGACATGCGCGACACTTCTTCTCAGGTACAGGTAGTGATATGCACGATACCGGAGGAACCGGTGCGTTATAGCAACCTGCAAAGAGCGGTTCTCAACGCAAACCCAGATATATGGCGGGAGAGTCAAAAGAAGGGCTTTAAGGTGGTCGAAATAAACAGAGAGGTGCATAGGTGGAGTGGGTTTCAACAAGACACAATTCACTTCGATGGGCGGCTAGGTCATGAGGTGGGTTGGTGACTTGCAGGACACGCAGTAGCTCTTTTGGAGGGCAAGCGAGCCCTTCGGGGTGCAGGATCGCTAGTAATGAGGAAAACAACCAGGGAGACCATTTGACAGCTGGTATCGACAAATACGATTTCAAAGTGGCACCAGTATCTAAGATAAGTAGAGTCCGGGGCAGAAATAGGCGTAGCCACGAGCACCGAGTCAATTCAGACATAGGCTATATTAACATGCAGGGTGGTAGGAAGAGGCTGAAGTGGTAAGAGATGAAAGAACAGCTAAGAGAGGAGAGGCCGATGGTATACGATTTTGTAGAAACACATCTCAGGGACATGAAACAACCTCCTAACAATTCGTACTATGCGTAGGAATATTGTTATAGAACAGAAGGCAGCAGAAAGGGGGCTGGTATTGGGGCATTCATTCATAAATGTAAAGACTGGCAAAGGGTCAAGCAGGAGTGCAAGGAACATTTATAGCTAAAAGAGAAAGTGGCAGGGCAAATGACACTCCTTCATTTCGTGTACGTGTGGACGGGAGCAAAGGCCAGAGAGGAAAACCAGGCAATGGTTGAGTGTATATCAAATGACATTCAGGAGTTAGGAGGAGAGTGCGAAATAAACATACCAGCAAGTATGAATGCGCACATGGAAGATATAGATGGGTATATCGAGCTGACAGTCAAAATGAACTTGAATATATGCGAAAGGCTTGATTTGATCATTTGCAACAGTATCGAGAAGTGTGAAGGGCAAATTACATGGGAGGTAGAAAGGCTGCAGTCCACGATAGATTACGTACTGATGTCACATAAAATGTAAGATAAGCTCGAGGGAATGCGCACAGATGAAGGTGGCTCCAGAAGTCAGGGTAGTGATCACAAACGTATCAAGCTAAGTTTTGGAAGAGCAGTGAAAGTGGGAAAGTGACAAGATGAGCAACTACAGAAAAATTTTTATTCAGAAAGGGAAATAGAAATCGCTGCTAAACAAATTGAGAAAGTGATCACTGAGGATAATAAAACAGTGTGGACATGCACTAACATAATTAGACTGTTCGATCTAGAGATGGCCAAGGCACGTGACAAGTCCCCCCGGAAAAGAAGACACAAACCCAAGAGTTGGTGGGGTGAAGAAGTTAAGAGAGCAATAGCAAAATGTCAGGAAGCCTCTAGGGAACACAGACATGCTAAGCAGCGGGGTGAATCAACAGATGATGTTGAAAGAAAATGGGAAATCTTTCTAAACTGTAGAAGGGATGCATCCCTTCTGATCAATGAAAAGATTAAAAGAAAGGGAGTTCAGTGGCCGGCAGAAGCACATAAAAAGATAGAAAAGCAGCTGCGGAATTTCGGAACCATCTAAACTCCCTAAGAAAGGAGACGAGCCTAGAGCAGAGGTTCATAACTACAGCTCGAGGTGCTAGGCTAGAAGGGGACAAAGCTATTGAATATATAAGAAAAAGGGGTGACAGAAAAATTTCAATAAAGAAGTGCTTTTTGCGCCACTTTATACCAGGACGAATCAAGTGGTGCAATGGCTCCATTTTCACAACTAGAGTGAGAAAGGGCTGAGAAAACTGTTTCTAGTAGTACATCAACAAACCCAGATGACATTCCAATTATGCTGATAAAGACATTAGGTCTGGAGTCTAAGCAGGCTTTGAGAGAGGCAGTGAGCAAAATAATAATTGATGATAAAGTTCTAGATAGATGGAAACTTAGCAGGATGAGCATGATCTTTAAAGGAAAGGTGTCAAAACTGACATAAACAACTACCGTCCTATAACAGTGACATCAGTGGTCTATGGGCTTGCGATACAGATTCTAAAGGAAAAACTGCCGGCTTGGATAGAGGATGAGTAGGTGCTGGGGGAACTGCAGAATGGGTTTCGCAAACACAGGAGGTTGGAGGACAACCTGTTTTCACTGACGCAGTGCATCAAAATAGCAGAAAAGGAACACCGGCCCCTGTGGCTAGCATTTTTGGATATCAAGGGAGCGTACGATAGCGTGGTTCAAGACGAATTGTGGGGAATACTGGACACACTAGGCATGGAAGATGTAGTCACTAAACCTTTAAATGATATCTCTAAAGGTAACAACCGTATTGAAAATCCTGGCTTGGTGGATGCTGGAGTCTTTGGTGGATATGGCGAAAAGAGTAGTAGATATGGTGGGAATATTAGTGGATATGGTGGATACTGGAGTGGGCATAATTGCTGATGGTGGTGAGAGTGGAAAAAATGGTTCAGATGGTGGTGGTGTTGGCGAGTCAATAGTGGTGACGGTGGAAAATGCCGGCTGATGAAGGCTAGATTGGAAAAAATGGTGGCAGATGATGGTGGTTGTGGCGAGCCAGTGGTGGTGACAGTGGAAAATGGCGGCTCATGGTGGCGAGCCGCCAAAACGTGTTTGGTGGAAGACTTGGTGAGCAAGGGGGATGAACGTGGCAATATGGAAGCCTGGTGGATGATGGTGGCATGATTAAAAGCACATTACCACATGTGAAATCACCTATTTGCAGTGTTCCATGCTTGAATGCGCAGAGATATATGTTTACAGTCAAAAGAAACCAACGCTCCTCTTTATGCTTTCTAGTACGTTTTTTATTCCTGTGGTGTCAACAACGCTTTATTTTTGTGGAGCATAGAATATGTGGTCGGGAATTTGTTTACGTTTCGCGCGCGTACTTACATCTGTGATGGGTTTCTTTGTTGTGATGTTTAGAAGACTAGAGGTGTCACTATAAACATGAGAATAAATGTTTTACATCGACGAGCAGCTGTCGACAAATAAATCGGCTCTAGATCGCAATTGCCCCTTTCATTGTTAGAGCAGAACACAGCGGTCACTTGATGTCGCGCTGCTAGAAACGCTACTCTGGTAATTCTTGCACACTCTATTGTTTGAGCCGAACATTTAAGTTAACAAAGTGCGTGTAAATACGCATAAACTTTCACTTTCGATATGCGTCGAGATGAGCCCCGTTCAATTTGACTTTCATCCTTCTGTTCTACCACCATGATTTCCACCGAAGTTTAGCCATACCTACCGAGACCGTACAAGTGTTATCGGCGCTTCTGGGTTTCAGAATACACAAATTTCACGAGTAAAAATTACAATACAGCAAAGCTGCGGCATCATTTAGCCTTACCGAAGTCTTTTTCATTGTGTACGGTGTCCGCGCAAGAAGCGACAAACATCGATGCGACGCGCTTTCAGCACTTCCACCAAAGACACGCTTCGCCTCACCGACAGCCGCCGGTCGCACCCGCCGGCACTTCGCTGGCTCTTATGCGAGAACATGGACACGTCAATTCGTATGCTTACTGAACCAATATGATAGCATAGTGTTTCTGGCGCACTGCATTCGTTTTGGACAAGTCGTTATGTAGCTGTTCCTTACGAGAGAGAAACAGCGGTGCGCTGGTACGACTGCGGTGTGCGGTGCGCGAAAAATATCAAAATCAATTGTGTGGGCGTATCTATCGAACGAGCATAGAAGCGTCAAAAAGCCTGAATTGGTATCATCTTTTGGAAGAAGCGAGAAACGGATAATAAACTTGGCAGTTACCGCCGATGAACTCTACCTGCTCCTCAGGCCACTGAGTTGTTTTTTCTCCTTGCGGTTGTGAATTGTAACAAATTCATAGCGCTGTCCCCATTATCGCAGTGGCAATTGTTACAGGCAGCAGTTCATGTTTATCCAATCTGAAAATTTTAGTAGCAGGTGCAAATTTCGTCCCTCCCAAGTAAACGACAAACAGAAGTTAAACAATGACTGTGAGTTGACTTTTTTAACATCTACACCGCCATATGTCGGTGTGGCGCAGTGGTTAGTGTACTCAGTTCCAAATTCGGAGGTGCCAGGTTCAATTCCACGCTGGCGCGCCTTTATTGCACGGGTGCTTGCTACATTCTTTTTTACAATTATTTTTATTATTTCTTTAGCGGCAGCTCGTCACGGTAGTTCTGACGCGGCTTCACGCACCAGCATTGCCGGCTGGAGCGCACCATCCACTATCCGCTCCACCATACGCCATGTGCCACCATTTCCACCGCCATAATCCACCAAAACGGTGGAAGGTGGAATCCACCATTCCTATGATGGACGTTTTTTAAATAGGGAAGGTAGTTATAAAGTGGAAAAACAGGTATTCAAGCCTGCAGAGGTAAAACGGGGGCTTAGGCAGGAGTGTCCCCTGTCACCCTTATTATTAATGATGTACCGACCAGGATCAGAGGCCAAATTAGAAGGAAGTGGACTGGGTTTCAACCTCTCTTTCGTCAAACAAGGAAAACTCATTGAACAGGCACTACCAGCATTGATGTACGCAGATCATATAGTGCTAATGGCCGACATCAAGGAAGATTTTCAGAGATTGGTGGACATCTACGGTAATGAGGGAGATAGGTTAGATTTCAGATGCAGTAAGGAAAAATCAACAGTAATATTTTTATTGACAATGAAGGTAGTGAGCTTAGAATACAGGAGGTAACGCTAGAGATAACAGATAAATACAAATATTTGGGCGCATGGATAAGCGATGAGGCTGAGTACATAAGGGAACACGAAAAATACGGGACGACTAAAGGTAACAGGAATGCAGCAGTAATGAAAAACAGGGCACTGTGAAATTACAATAGGTATGATGTTGTGAGAGGAATATAAAAAAGGGTCATGGTTCCAGGTCTGACGTTCGGCAATGCAGTCTTGTGCATGAGATCAGAAGTTCAAGGAAGATTAGAAATTAAGCAACGTTGAATAGGTAGGCTTGCCTTGGGAGCTCACGGGAATTCACCAAATGAGGTAGTACAAGGGAATATGGGATGGACATCATTCGAGGGAAGAGAAGCTAGCAGCAAGATAAAATTTGAGAAGCGATTGAGAGAAATGGGGGAGGAGCGTTGGGCTAGGAAGGTATTCCGCTACTTTAACATGAATGTCGATAAAAAATGGAAGAATAGAACCAGAAAATTGACCGGTAAATACTTAGAAAACAGCAGGCGGCCAAACCAAAAAAAATTATCGGTTGAGAAGAAGGTGAAGGAAGCTGAGACCGATATGTGGAGAATTGGAATGAAGTCCGCACTAGAGATCTATCAAACTTTTAACTAAGAATTTGCCAAGGAAAGGATCTATGATACTACTCGGGGTAGTTCTCTACTGTTTGAGGCCATGACGGGAGTATTGCGAACCAAGACATATCGGGCCAAATACGAAGGGTAGACACTGTATGCCGTGTGTGTGTAGAGGAAGAAGAAACTGCCGAACACTTGATAATGTTCTGTAAAGGGCTTCGCCCTATAGTTCAGGGTGATGGCGCAGAGTTTTTCAAAGCACTGCGGTTTTGGGACAGGGAGGGCAAAATAGACCTTAAGCGGGTAGAATTAGCTGAAAGGAGGTTATACGATTGGTGAGTAAATTAAACTCTTCACTGCAAAGTACGAATGCTCAACCTCACTATTTAAAGGAAAAAAATATAAACCTAGTTTTTGGTTCAATAAGTATTACGGTTTGGTGGCATTAGCCACCACCCGATCTAAAAGGTACAGCCATATCCATCCATTCATCCTTTCATCCATCTATTCATCGCAGCGCCACCATGCGTTGCTTTGGCTTCTTATACCCTCCTGTGATATCAACAATTACTTCGCATTTAGAGAATTCAGTGCGCAATAAATTGTTCGTACCCAGGAGCGGCCGGTTGTGTTGCTTGAAACCAGCATATATTTTGTTATGCGAGGTTGGATCCAATCGATGAAGTTGCTAGACTTCCGTTTTATAACAAATGCCTTTTGTGTCTGATGCATTATTTCTTTGCCTTAGGCGCACCCGAGATATTTTTTTCTACCGTGCAGTGTGTTTCCCTGTGAGAAAAAAAGTGCACTGCTGTGACTCTAAACAAGGAAAGGAAATGTGGTACGCAAATATGCAAATGTAGCTTTCTTCAATTCATCCTCGTTGTGCTTTTGTCGCTCCCTGTTCTATTAACAGAGCGTCCTCGGAATGACAGGTGCTAGCTAACAACACGTAGGCTAATATGCAACAAGAAGGTGTGAGAACCCCATGGTTTTTCGATGAAGATTTTGCGGTGCTGGGGTTCCTTCACTAGCAAGAGGTGAACGACCGTGGTGGAGTGATTGGTAGCGTCACACGATAGCGCGTTTTCGTGCAACAGTTTTCCCCAACTCGCTAAAAATCTACATTTCTAGGGATTGCTTTGTTTGCCCTGAAACTGTAGATTGTTCCGCACAATGTTTCCTAGCTGCAAAATTCTTGTCACAAGAAGTAAACGGAAGAGTTTATTCGCAGAACCTAATGCACTGGTCAAATAAGGCATAAAAAAATTAGCAGCAAGTTCCGCCGAGTCAACTGCCGCTGTACACATAGATCGAATAAAACCTAAAATATTCACCAGCAAATTCAGTTGCGCGAACTGCGGCAGTTAGATGTATTCTGCCATCGGCAATAACACTGAGGAGGTTGTTTTCCGATTTCTCTGTGAATAAAACTTTCAAGCAATATTTTATTCATACAGGATGGAAACAAACTCACCCTCCCTGGATATGCATCCTCTGAAGGGTTCCAGCACCGATACTGCAAATACAGTGCGAAGAATGTTTTAGTAACAGAGGTGGTTGCCACACACAGCCACCTTTCACTCATACTTACGTTGCGATACTCTTTCTGCAAGAGGTTAAGTGCACGTTAAAAAGGAAAACACGAATATCAATAACTATGAACCTTGTGAATTATAAACAATATATATACGTTCCCTCGTCAGTCTTATGCACTATACCTGCATAAAACTGTCTTAAGAGAACTGGTGTAACGTCCTTGTGAAATATATTGGAGAGCTAAAGTGCTCTCTAGAATGTATGTCACAAGTGAGAATAAGTACTTATTTCAGATACACGAACTGTGTGTGTCGCAATTATGATGAAGTTATTCAATGCATCATGAACGAATGCGCGATGCATTCATGAATAACACAGGGACATAGCAGCAGCCTCCGCCTACACCACCGATGCTTTTGAGGGAACAAGCTGATAGCGCACCCGAGATACTGCCGCAGGCAGAAAGTGAACAGCTATGAAACTGTTTTAATTTTCGTCTCTGACTTGTTAGCTTGGCATCACAGACGCTTCCAGGCTTCCCGCTGACATCGTGAAGGGACGCACGTGCTCCCTCGCGCTGATGTTACAGCCAAGGAATCGTTCAAACTGCATCCAAGCTTGAGTGAGGGCAAGTGGTAGCAGAGTTTGCTTACTAAATGAATACACACTGAAAGAAACCGCAAAGACCAACAAGCCCAGTCTGCCAGCATCTCTGTCCTCGGAAAATGAACCCAGTGGGCCCAGCTACGGAAGCGTGGAAAATACGTGTTTTTTTTTTATAAAAAAAAGGTTTTTTTCAGAGGGCTGCGGAATTCGTGCATCATTTGTCCTCGCTTCAAATTCTTCGTCGAGACGAAAATTAGTTGACGCATCTGAGGTTATAATCAAATGGGCAATTAGGTGAAGTTGATTGGTAATAAACATTTTAAGTACACACTTCAAGGCTCTAGAGCACTTATTTAGGATTGGTGGTACGTGTTCAAGGAAAGGACAAATACCCCGAACCACAGGGCAATAGGCGGCGTTTTTCATCACCCCGCCGTGGTGGTCTACTGGCAAAGGTACTCGGTTGCTGACCCACATGTCACAGGACTTAATTCCGTCTGCGGCAGATGCATTTTCTATGGTGGCAAAAGTGCTGTAGGCCCATGTGCTCACATTTGGGTGCACGGTAAAGAACCCCAGGAGGTCGCAATTTCCGGATCCTTCCACTACGGCTGCTCGCATAACCATATGATGGTTTTGGGACGTCAAACCCCACATATCAATCATCGAGGTCGCTTTCATCGACAAAGAAGGTTGTATGCGCGTAAGCGTACCTTTGATGGTGCTTCTCACCAATGAAATGGCGTATCCGTGCGTGTATGATAGCGTTTTCTTTCTTTAGAATAGGTCAAACATCTTTTGCCACTGTTGTTCTCTCCCCTAAATACATTCATGCTTCGTGAGCGTATAGCGTACGTTCGCTTGTACAAAAATTTTTTTTCGCTAGTCAGCACCTAAAACGTGTCGGTCTTTGTCCAGCGCTGTTTTTCGTTTCCTTCAAATTCAGGCCACTGGCCAATATAGGAGATATATAAGGCCACAATTTTATGATACTGCAGCCCTATACAGGGCTATTGCAGGACTTTTACATTAACATAGTTTACTATGGTGCTTCGATTTTCAAGAAGTCTTAAAGAACTCACGCACTTTGAGGTGGTATTCGAGAAATACGAAGGCGCCGATAAAGCTATACCAAAACTGAGCACACCGGATGCGCAGGAGGTGACGCTTCTGTGTTGCGCACCACTGGAGCTTCCTGTAACAAGCTTCGACAAAAAAGAAAGCCTGTATGGCAGCAGATTATGTTCAGTAAAAATGGCAAGCCACTTGAAATACAGAAGTTCACTGCTGACTGCTTGCTCAGAGTGCAGTGTTAAGCGCTTATGCAATTATATTGCCCTGCGCTCTAGATAACTCCCAATTTATAAGAATATGCTTTTCAAACAAGTTTAATGTATAATATAGTAGAACGAAAACATATACAGAAAAAGATTCACCCACGACAATAGCTAGACTTCAACTGAAGTGAACAATGTGCAGGTGATAAATGAAATGAAGAAGAATCAAAGATTCAAACTGATATAATTGCAGACAACTTTTTCGGAGTGAACGGAAACCTACGCAGCCAAAATAGTAGTGTGGCACCGCTGAAGAAAATAGACCCGCAGTTTCGTTTGTTTATTTTTTGCTTGAAAATAATAATAATAACATTGCTTTACTTTCTACGAGATGCTGTTTATAAAAAGCTGCAAAACGAACCAAGAAGAATACCTTATTTAGTTTACTTTGCGCAGAGTCATTCCGCCTTTTTTTCACGTGTGAAAACTGCGCACGTTTTACGTGCGAGTGGCACGTAAGACGTGTGTGCTACGCGAGACGTGTGTGCCGTGGCACGTGAAACGTGCGGCGGCACAATTCACGAGCTATGAATTGTCCTGCTCACTCAGCTGGCTTCTTTCTCCCGAGTGCCGATTGCTATGAATAAGTTCCAGAGGAAATCAAAGAATTTCAGGCATGCAGTTTGGTACGCCTTTGAATGAACTAGGCGGGGAAGAACGGGAAAAACGCATTTTGCTATTGCCAGCAAAAAAAGTGCACCCATTTCCGCAGAGTGAATCATAAGCACTGGGCAAAGCTCTGGGTACAGCACCGGTGAGTGACCGCACTTTAGTCGAGCGTTGCCCCATACATATAAACTGTGTGACGTAAATTTATTTTTTCCCTTTCCAGTTGTCTTGCGTAATGAAAGGGGGATTTAGGAATTGCTAGAGCGGAAAATATGCCTCTAAAGTGAAGCAGAGAACCTGTCATGTTACCGGTAGCAAGATGCCATTTTATTATAAGAATTTTGTTGGGACATGTAGTGCTCGACATGTGACTTTATGTTACAGGTTTCCTTGAGAAACCTCAGCACGCATTTTAGTAGTGTTGTGTTTGTCTGGCCACTCTTTTGCCGTGGCTGCCAGAAAGGAAGAAAGGCAGCCGCCTTGTCATTTTGTGGAGATAAGGAGCCGCGCCAAGACGCCGCGCTGTTTCCATGTGCTGGGCGTGGCGCGGCTGAAATTATTTAAGGAACACCTTCGGGTCCGTGCAAAGGTGCAACACGTGGTGTCTTCGTGCCCCAGTAAAAGACACAATGACGAGCTTCAGCTGATTACGGACGTGGAACCAACACGCTGCGCGTCTCTGACTGATACGGCGAGAACGTTGATGATGTTTGATGTTTTGTGGCGCAAGGGCCATTTTATGGCCAAAGAGCTCCAGTTCATTTTACTAGAGATATGAACAATGATTGTGATAAGCGGCTGTAAAGGGCCATAAAAATCCTCGCGCTAGGGCGGGTAGAAACGTAGAAATGTTAAAATTATGACCATGTCGTGAAAGATGTGGGCTCACAGATCAGGGAGAATAGATCATAGAAACCAACTGGGACAACACTTCCACTGCCATAGCTTTTCTTTACACTCACTTTTGATCGTTTTTTTTCTACACACAAGCTGTTTGCTCGAATCATACTTTTGCAAACCCCACGCACCCAGTTATGACTTCTCAGGGAACGTTCAGCGCTTTTTTTACCTGACGAGATATCTGTGGCATTCCTGTTTTTAATGTTCCAGAAAGTGAATTGCAACCTCACTTCATGAATCGAAAAGAGGTGTGCGTAGTGTATCAGTCCATGCTTATCAACTTCACCACGAAGATGTCGTTCTGATGGAAGGGTTGGCCTTAAAGGGTTACTGAAGTGAAACTATGACCTAGCTTTGATAAACTTTGCTCTGAAAATTGTTATGTTGCAATTTTCGCCGTCATAAGTTCATTATTAGAGGAGAATACTCAAAGTTGATGTTTCATGAATAAATTCCTTGCCGAAATCTCTGCGCGTGACTTCACTGTTTCCAAAACCCATTTTTCGTGTTTTCGCGACGTTGACTTGATGACATTTTCGGAAGCATCTTACGTGAGGCTTATGTTGCAGGCCCGTGTGCTCAGATTTGGGTGCACGTTGAAGAACCCCAGGTGGTCTAAATTTCCGGAGCCCTCCAATATGGCGTCTCTCATAATCATATAGTGGTTTTGGGGCGTTAAACCCCACATGTCAATCAATCAATTACGTGAGGCCTACGGCCCCTATAGATCACACTGTGTGCCTAATACAACCGATTAGGCTTTGCAAACAAGGTCAAGATCAATGACGTCACAGAGTTTGCTTCGGAAATCTCAGGAAAGCGTCTCCTCCCGCCTTTTCCTTTTTCATGCGTTTGCTCACAAAGACAGCGTCATCTCGCAGTATGCGTGGCGTTTTCGGAACACTCAAATAAATGGCCTTTTTCTCCATTGTCCTTTTAAGCGAAAAGAATGAGGAGCCACAAAAAATTCAAAAGAAAGAAAATATAACGCAGTGCTGAAAACATGTGTATGCACGCAAATATGAAAACATTGTCCTATTATGAAGGATAGATAGATCATTGTGCATCTGTTGCATGGCTGCATGTAGTTACATATCTCTCCCTAGGTCAGGAGGTCACGTATTCTAAGATGTATTGAGGTGATGGTGACCTGAAAAATTGTGAACAGCGTGGCACCCACACGCTGAGTTCATTCTGCTCGTCTGGGCACCGGCTAACCAGGGGCTTAGAGGGAACGAGGAGACTCATTCGGTCGCCTCAGGTCTCTCCTACCGGTCGACCCCGGAACCTCATAAGTTACGGAACTTGCAAAAAGAAGGGATGATATGCGCATATATCATGAAATCCTTGCACATCAGGGGTTAACTGTGAGCGGATAGATCCCTTAGTAATAAAGATGAGGTTGGATGGCGATCGCTGTTTTTCGGAACCCCATCCTTCACAGCACTCTAAAACTTGTAGCTGGGTGAGCTGGTTCGCAATTCAGGGTAAACTGCTGTGCGCAAGTACAGATAACGACACAGAAAAATAAGAGACAGGGACAAGTGCTCAATCATGTTTCTACTTTTTCTGTGTCGTCTGCATTTGGGCACACCGTTTACCGTTAATATTTTATTTATTTATTTATTTGTTTATTTATTACATACTGCTGACCTGTTTACCAGGTCTTAAACAGGAATGGGCATACAGAAATGTTTACTACAAAAAGCATAATTGACATCACACAGCATACTGACAGTGGTTACAATTCAACACTTTTGTATTAATTTACAAAAACTAAAGAAAAACATTACAACAATGGCATAGCTTTGCTGACTAAAACGTACTAAAAATGGAAGCATTGTGTAACTCTGGGCTGCATGACTGTACAAAAAACTGTTAGTGGTTATTGAGAGCATATAGAAATAAATCAACTGTTGGACACTGTACAGCATCAGGTGATAGGCAGTTCCACTCACGGGTAGTTCTGGGAAAAAATGAATACCTGAATGTGTCTGTGCGGTTTACGTAATGTAAAACTTTCTTTGAATGATGTGAGCGCACAGCATACTCATTTAATTGTCTAATGTGCACTGTTTTCTTGATACCAGTTTTGTTGTGGAACATGAGATAAAAAAGCTTAAGCCTCTCCATTCTTCTTCTCACCTGTAGTTTTTCGAGATCCGCTTTAATTAGTAGAAGTGAAGAGAAAGTACGCCAACTATAACAATTAAAAACAAATTAAACAGATTTTCTTTGAACAATTTCTATTTTTTAATATTGGACTCAGTAAAGGAATCCCACACTGCAACTCCATATTCTAATACTGGTCTAATGAAAGTTTTGTTCGCGAGAAGTTTGATGTGTGGTGTGGCATTCCCAAGCCTCCTTCGCAAATAGCCAAGCTTTTTCATTGCCTTTCTTTCAATATATTCTATGTGTTCATTCCATTTTAAGTATGATATGAGTATAAGTCCTAAATATTTGTGTTTAGTGACGTCGGATAACGCATGACCATTGACGTGATAAGTAAACTGAAGCGGCTGTTTCTTACGCGTAACTCGCATTGCTACTGTTTTTTTATAAATATTTGTCATCTTCCAATTTTCACACCACGTTTGTAGCATTGCTAGTGCATTATTTAAAGATTCTTGATCGCTGTAACTATAAGTTTTCTGCTAAAGTATACAGTCGTCCGCGAAAACCTTTATTTTTGAAGTTTAGCACAATATCATTAATAAATAACAGAAAAAACAACGGCCCCGAAATGGGCCCTTGAAGCTCATGCGACTTTACGGGGGCGGAACTTGAGGTGACACCATCAATGGCAACACATTGGCTCCTCATTGAAAGATAAGTAGTTATCTATGCAAGTAATTTCTCATTTTTCAGAATTGGTTTGAGCTTAATTAGTAATTTCTGGTGACTCACAATTCACAGCACAGCCAGGAGTTTTCTGGTTTCAATACAAATAACAAGAAAAAGGCTAATTTTGTCTACATGGTGTGGACATATATGTCCGAGAAAAAACAATGGTTCACACTGCATAAAACTGGGAGGCCCTGCTCCGCAGCCCAGACCCAAATGTCCAGCAGGACAGTCATGCCTTGCTGCTGCTGTACCCCAAGAGATTTGGACCGATGGCTAGGGGTGATGGGCCATGCCTCACGTAATGTACTTACTGTTCAAAGAGGATAGCCTTTCTGGGGAACTAAAATGAAAAACTTTTGGTCCATCTGTCTGTACAATTGTCTGTTTGTCCGCCTTTAACAATACCTCAAACGGCACCAAACAGCCAACCACATCCACAGCGCCCACCAATATTGCTGCAGGTTTGCGATTGTCAGTTAGTTGTGCGATTATCAGTTAAAGAGCAAATAATGCGTATATATGAGGCGCCATAAGAACACGTCTATGTTCTGTATGTCTGCCTTTATAATAGAAGAGCCACACACATGCGATTCTAAAAACTGTACCGCTTATCGCACTGCGCTGACGCTTAAAAAGGCGACGCTCAAAAAGGTGTTCCCAACGCTTTGCTACGACGACACGATGGTGGCACCTGCCCGTCGCTTTGCGTTCTACACCTTGTCACCTCCGAGACGGGCGTGCATCTTTGTACGCCGGTGCGCACGACTTTGTTTTCTAACTGCCAGATTTTGCTCGTGTCTAACGTGTCTGTATGCGCGCATTCGCCTCCGCTACACGCTCAAGACACTCTTACGCAGCGCCTCCAGAATACCATTCACCAATTTCCTTGCGCAGAACATCAAAGAAATGTTTAGTTAACTCTCTCCAGACGCAAGAGTATCGTCTTTCGACGACATTTGCAGTGTAACATGGGGATTCGGCCCACTTTTTTTTAAATAGTTCTTTTCCTCTCGTTCTTCTACTCGAGCCTCTTTAATGACATGATCAAAGTGTTATGTGTGTTTGTCTTAACAGAAAGAATTTATTTGCTTATGATGTAGCTGAGTGGGCTAGTTGGTTGTGAATACCTAAGGCTAACAGCTCGAAATAAACTCGGCCAAGGATAAAAACACACGGGTCAAGCGCTGACTTCCAGCTGAGATTTTATGAATGAATGAATGAGTGAATAAATGAATGTATGAATGAATGAATACTTATTTTATCTTGAATATTTTTTCTAAGAAATGTACAGGAGCTAAAGGCAAGCAACGCCTGACAGGGGTCGCTGAACCCGTAAACATAATAATACACATTATTGGAATATATAATGGTAGTTTAATGACAGTGAATGAAAAAAAACAAAATCGTTATAATTTTGCGATACAGTTCTTTATTAGTTTATTAGGAACAATTACAAAATTGCCCAAGGAGCCACGGCGAAAGGCACACATTGCCTGACTGGGCCATGCCACCCATACAGCAGAAGCAGCAGAATGACATTCACAAGTATAAAAGGGTACGTGAAAATCAAATACGACGCCTCTGATCAATATTACACTGTCACATAGCAAAAAAGAGAAGAGACCTTAAGTACAATTTTACCAAAGAAAATGCACGCTCTACTCCAGAGCAGAAAAAGAAAATCGCATTGTACACACACACACACACACACACACACACACACACACACCACACGCATGCACGCACGCATGCACACACACACACGCACGCATGCACACACACACACACGCACGCACGCACGCGCACACACACACACACACACACACACACACACACACACACACACACACACACACACACACACACACACACACACACACACAAAAGACTAGGAACAACTTGTAGGGCTCGCAATCTACATGTGGGGAGAGAAAAAGAAAAATCAACACAATACATAACATTCATACAGTACCATAGTATTCTTTTATTTGCATTAGTCCTCTGAAAATAACAATTCTTTTGTTGTTTTTTGATAGACTTGTTTCCTAATTCAGGATTTGAGGGGATCTATGGTAATGGTATAGTCATTGAGGAGGTTAGGTATTCGAACAGCAAGTTTTTGTTCTCCGTAATTTGTTCTGCTTTGTAGTATAAATACAGAATTATTTCTGAATTTGTAGACTGTCGTTTTCACACACTACTTACTCTGGCAGGAATGTTTGTCAGATTTAAATGGCCGCATAATTTCAAAAAATAGTTTGTATGTGTAGAGCTTGGGCACCTTTAGTATGTTATTTTTGAATACTACCTTTGGGTTCTTATCATACGTCCCAAATTTTCTATTGCACGTAGCGCACGGTTTTGAAGCATTTCAAGTGACCCTAAGTTATACAGTGTTGTAGTCGACCAAACTGGAAGACAGTACTTTAAACGGTAATGTGAAGTTCGTTGTAGATATAGTGCTTCACCCTTGTTGGTAGTAAATATCGCAGCCTGTTCATTGCACCTACATCGCGGCCAATAGTACTTTTGATAGAATTTATATACGGGGACCAGGACATGTTCTCGTGGAATATATCACCCAGCAATTTCGCCGTGCTTGACTGCTGAATATTTACTTTTTGAAACTGTAGCTCAGTACGACAAGCCGTGTTCGTTCTTTTGATTTAAAGAGCAAGTATATTGTATTACTTACGTTTAATTGAAGTTTAGTTGCATTAGGCCACATATAGAATCTTTGAACCCAGGTGTTGGCTTGTTCAAAAATGCCGTGCAATTGCCTCCCTGAGAAGAACACATTAGTGTCATCGGCATATAGTATAGTGTTAAAGTAGCCCTGTACCCTTATAATATCATTTATATACAACGAAAATAGAATGGGTCCTAAAACGAAACCTTAGGGTACACCATATTATATGGTCTGAATTTCAGAGGTAGTAACAATAATCATAAGACACTGTGATAGTGCCGTTAGATAGCTTTTTATTAAGGATAAAGTGACGCCACGAATACCATAGTAAGGTAGTTTTTCAAAAAGAATTTTGTGTTGCACGTAATCAAAAGGTTTTCTAAAATCAAGAATTAAACCAAGGGTTAGCATTCGGTTTTTGATGTTGTAAAAAATTTGTTCTTTTATTTCAAGTAAAGCAGTTTCTGTAAATTTATTTTTACAGAAACCATATTTCTCTTGTGTAATTATGTTTTTCGTGTTTGAAAAGCCATTCAGTCTTTTGTTTATTATACGACCAGCAATTTTCACTAGAAGTGATAGTACGGATATTGCTCGGTAGTTATTCATATCCCTAGCTGGTCCGCCTTTATCACTCGAGCTAGCTCCATTATATAGGAGAACACGCCATTTCGAAGAATTAAGTTACAAATATGACCTACATGTATGCTTAGATATTCCCTAACGGCTTTCAGCAGCTGCACCTTTACACCTTCAACACCAGCCACACAACCGTCTTTAAGCGATGAGATTATGCCCTGAACCTCCCGCTCTTAAGTGGCTACCAAGAACAAAGTGAAAGAGCACCTATTTGCAATATATTCAGATGCAGATATTGGTACACTTGAAGATGAACCAACATCTGTAAAACGGGCATTGAATGAATTTGCAATCTCAACGTCTAATAGACCGCTTTGTTGGAGAGTAATTATAGTTCTTTCGGGGAGTCTGTTCATTACCTCATTGATCGCCCTCCACATGAGATTTGAATTTCTCGATACAGCAGTGAATTTATTCATTTAATATTCTTGTGTAGCGCGTTTATTATTAGAATTTGTTTAAACACCCGCAAATCTTATTTGCTTCTACTTTTTAGAAAAGTTTGAAAAAGCACGCTGAGCGCTTTATTTCCGTTATAGAGCTCATGCGAAGTCCAAGGCTTTCTGGCTTTTTTGTGTTTTTTGAGCTTCACAAGAGGGAAGCATCTGTCGTACAAAACCAAGAAGATAGATATAAAAGCATCGTAAGCTGTGTTTGCGTCTGTATTCGTAATGACTTCGTTCCACCGATAGCTAGAAATTAACTCTCCAAATTTTCTTACGTTTTTCTTCGAATATATTCTTGTTTAGTTTTCCTGTTTTCTTTTACAAGGCGGTTTAGGAGGTAGTAGACAATATATTGGTAAACGATCGCTAAGATCAAACATCACGACCCCTGCTCTGATAGATTCCGTAGGAAAACTTGTTATACAGAGGTCAAGCATTGTCTGTGTTGTAGGTGTAATTCATGTGGGCCCATAAATGATATTTGAACACCCGTATGACTCAAAAGTTTCTTGAAAACGCCTAAAATCTGGATTGGTCCGACAAGTGTGTATGGTAAAATCGCCCATTAAGGTTGCTTCAAGTTTAAGCTGAGTGCTTAGTTCTAATAATTTTTCGGTAAATTCCAGAAACATGCCGAATGACCCTGAGGGCGGATGATAACCAAGTGCAATCAATGTTTTCATGCACTGAATACCAATACATTCGTATGATACATTAACAACTCTGAGATCAGAAAGAATACTATAAGACATGTCAGAACGTATATAGATAGCAATGCCGCCACCCCGCTTCTTCGTTCGATGTGCAGATATACAGTGAAATCCGGAAATTAGAACATATTCATCCGTTGGGGTAAGCCATGTCTCGCTAAAGCAAAGTATGTCAAAGTGATGTTTCAGATCCACTAGGTATAAATAATGTTGTTACGTGGAAACTAACAGTAGTCACTCCGCAGCCAGAACGCAGCTCACCGACAACGTCCACTTCTTCAGTCTAAGTCTGAGGCACCTTTTTTGGGTATGTCCCACTATGCCCTGTTTCAGTCAGCCAAAATCACGTAGCACGACCCCCGGTGGCAAATGCACCGACCCGGCAAGTTTACAGGGCCACAGCAGGAGCAGTGTGGTTGTCACACAGGTCCCGTTAAATAGGGAGGCGATCGCCGGGCTAATTCTAAGAGCCGAAGTATCGGCCCCCCGAACCGCACCACGAAAGCGTGGACAATTTAGAAGTGGTCCTTATTGGCGCGCCAGCAGACGCCGGCTGTGGCCCAAAGATCAAGACAGAGCCGAGAGTTGATAAACAAACAAAATTATATTCTCAATAATGGCAGATCAGAAAAACAATACACAAGTATGCTCACTCCACAATAGCTGAGGACAATATGTCACCAATCAAACAACGTACTACACAGTACAATCAGCCACACTCGAAACAACGGACGCAGACAACAATACACACTACAATGCAGTCGCATGCATCGAACAACCAAGACACTTAAAGACTAAAGAGATAGAAAACCTATTCAGTCCAAAGTCCTTGGAACAAAAGTCTGAATGATACTCTTCCGAGAATCACTCACTCAAAGTCCAGCGTTGTTGTCGTTCCGCTGCCCCCTGAAGTTTCTCTTCCAGGAAACCTCGCCGAAGTTTCTCTTCCAGGAAACCTCGCGTCCTCAAATGGCCACTCTCCAAGCTTCAAACTTCTTCGCCGCAAACACGTCGGCTTCACACACGCAGCTGTTGCCACGCGTCTTCGCTCAATAGCGGTAAACACACGCTCTTGCCTGTAGCTCGAGCCTTCACCCCTCAGGTGGAAATCCTCTTCATCTCCGGCTTTGTCCCTACGGACCAAAACCTTCGCCGACTACACGGCGGAATCCCTACGCGCTCTGGCGCTCACTTCCGTCTTCTGCTCTCTCGTCTCGGCCGCTCGATTAAATACCTTCCGCTGGAGATTCCAGAAGGTTCTCGTCATTTCGTCGGCGCGATACGCAGCGAAGGCTGAGGAGAGGCGAGACGGTTCGACTGTCCTCCGCGTCGGATGACTCAACTCGGCGTGGCCATGCCTCCTTCGTTCTAGAAATATCGCGGGCTTGCTGGGCCGCCGATTAGGGGTGAGGAGGTTCGTCGGCGAAGCCACGCTTCCGAGGGGAGAGCGCGCGCCCGGGGAGCCTTGGATGTTCGTTTTCTCTTTTTTTCTTTTGACCTCGCCGCGTCTCTCTGGCGCGTTATCGCAAGAATTTGGCGGCGCGCCCGTTTTTAGCGCTCGTTCTGTGACACTGCCCCCCACTTTAAGAATACTATCTCAAAATATTCAAAACCACACAAACGAGCGCGAACAGTCACCACACTCTCTGAAAGACTGTAACGCAAACCGTCGCTCATGACACTTCACATTCGCAATAGATTGCTCAATACAATCTTACATTGTAGTTCAATTGCACAACACATGAAATATAGTCACAGGTACATGACTACAACACTTCATCACTCATTCCAAACAATACAAACGTACAAAATTCTCTCATTACAACAATTATACAACACTATACCTCACACCACAGCACAGACACTTCGACACTTGTGACACAGGATAACACAACATTACCACAACATATGGCTCAGCACTCAGCACTGCCCAACACATTCTGATTCGACCTCAGCACTTATCCTGTGTACTTTGAGCGGCGCTTGCGCCCTTTCTTGCGGTGCTCACTCGATCTCTTCTTGTGTTTTCTCGTTCTTTTTCGGCGAGCCTTTTCCAACGACGGTATCTGTGGCGGCCTCTCAGCCATCGTTGTCACTTCTGACACCGTTAACGGGTCATAACATTCAACGGGTCCTGTCGGTTTATTTACCAGCTTGTTCATGTCACGGCATTGGGCCTGGCTGGCCGACTCCGTCACCTTTACACTGACGGTCGGTCGGGGTCGTGCCGACGTACGTCCAGCTGCCCAGCACGTGAACTTATTCGACACGATCGTCTTCTTCTTCGCTGTCTCTTGCGCCGCGGCTTCACCTTGGGCTCTAGTGAGATTCGTCACGGGATACTCCTCCCTTGTATCTCGCGGCCGCTGTGTTGGCGAGGGCTATATCTTCGGGTCTTCTCCCAAACCTTCCAGATCATTCGGTCCTCGCGCCCCGGCGATGTTTCCGATGACAAGGTCGTAAAGGGGGGTCGTTATACATAGAGCGGTAACCTTCCCGCTGAAGTACGGGGTTTCAACCTCAATCTCTGCTTCGGGAAGCATCCGAACCGTACGGTCAATTAGGCAAACCGGTTTCGTTCTGCCTGTCAACTCACTTTCCCGTACCAAATTTCTCCGCACGATAACAGTGGAACTGCCGGTATCTCTTAACACCGTAACCTTCCTGCCCGCAACTTTTCCAGGCAGCGCTGGCATTCCCTTCGTGACACCGGTTGGCTGTTTTGACATTACAGCACCCACAATAGGAATTTTCTCCCCATTTTTCAACTCTACGAATCCATCGGTGACGTCATCAACGGTTTTCGGTGCCAATTGTGCACAGGATACCTGGTGAATTTGACTCACTCCGTTCCGACAAGCGTCTGCTTTGTGCCCAGTCTGACCACACTTAAAACATTTTACTACCGTAGGGCTCGTAAAGTTAGTACGACAGTTGCTCGCGCGATGACCCACTCGGTTACACAGGAAGCATCGCGGAACACTCTCCGGTGCACGCTTCTTTTGTTCGGGTGCCGAATTTTTGGGGTCTTCGGGACACTCCTTCTTGACCTTGGCCAAATTAGTTCCACCTTGCGCTTCCAGGAATTGATCAGCCAATTCAAGCATTCCTTCAAGTGACTCAGCCTTCCTCTCTTTCAAGTACAGCGACAGGCTTGGGTGGCAACTAGTAAGAAATTGTTCTCTAATTTGGAGCTCTCTAAGCTCATCGTACTCCTGCGCTGTCCCTGAAAGTTCAATCCATCTGTCGAAATAATGGCTAAGTCGGGCGGCGTACCGCGTAGCCGTCTCACCATCAGCTGGCTTTCCTGTCCGAAATCTGTCCCGGAAACCTTCTACAGTAAATCTAAATCTCTTCAGCAAAGCAGCTTTCACCTTTGCGTAGTTGGCTGCATCGGTCGGCGTCAGCCTGCCGTACACACTGAGCGCTTCACCACTCAAGCAAGTACTCAAAGCAGTTGCCCACTGATGTTCCGGCCAATTCTGGCTGCTTGCAATCGTCTCAAATCGGTGAAGGTACGAGTCCAGGTCGTCCTTCCTTTCATCAAATGCTACGAGCAGCTTGCTTGGGTTCAAGCGGAATCCGTGGTCCTCCCGTTCGCTGCTTTCAACTCTAGCTTGGACCGGAGTTTCACTTCGCGGTTGCAAACGGAGCCGCTCGAGTTCCATCTCGTGCTGCCGCTGCCGTCTCTTTCAGCCATCTCCGCTTCTCTTTCTTCTTTCAGCTGTCGCTCCCTCGCTTCTCTTTCTTCCTTCAGCTGTCGCACCCTCGCTTCTCTTTCTTCCTTCAGCTGTCGCTCTCTCGCTTCTCTTTCTTCTCTCGCCCTTTCGGCTGCCAACCTCTCTCTCTCCAACTCAGCTTCTTTTTCCGCTTTGGCTCTTTCGACCGCCAACCTCTCTCGTTCCAACTCAGCTGCTTTTTCTTCCTTGGCTCTCTCAGCTGCCAACCTATCTCTCTCTACCGCCTCTTTCTCCTTCTGGCTTACCCATTTCCGTAGTTCGGCGCCGGAAAGACCCATCTTCTCACCGAGCACAACTAACTTTTCGAGATCCATTGTGTCTCGCAACTCGCAAATAAAACCTTGCCGCGTTGCCACACAAGTCCCGTTAAATAGGGAGGTGATCGCCGGGCTAATTCTAAGAGCCGAAGTATCGGCCCCCCGAACCGCACCACGAAAGCGTGGACAATTTAGGAGTGGTCCTTATTGGCGCGCCAGCAGACGCCGGATGTGGTCGAAAGAACAAGTCAGAGCCGAGAGTTGATAAACAAACAAAATTATATTCTCAATAATGGCAGATCAGAAAAACAATACACCAATATGCTCACTCCACAATAGCTGAGTACAATATGTCACCAATCAATCAACACACTACACAGTACAATTAGCCACACTCGAACAATGGACGCAGACAACAGTACACACTACAATGCAGTCGCATGCATTGAACAACCAAGACCCTTAAAGACTAAAGAGATTAGAAAACCTATTCAGTCCAAAGTCCTTGGAACCAAAGTCTGAATGATACTCTTCCGAGAATCACTCACTCAAAGTCCAGCGTTGTTGCCGTTCCGCTGTCCCGAAGTTTCTCTTCCAGGACACCTCGCGTCTTCAATTGGCCACTCTCCAAGCTTCAAACTTCTTCGCCGGAAACACGTCGGCTTCACACACGCAGCTGTTGCCACGCGTCTTCACTCGATAGCGGTAAACACACGCTCTTGCCTGTAGCTCAAGCCTTCACCCCTCAGGTGGAAATCCTCTTCCTCTCCTGCTTCGTCCCTACGGACAAAACCTTCGCCGACTACACGGCGGAATCCCTACGCGCTCTGGCGCCAACTTCCGTCTTCTCCTGCTTTCTCGTCTCGGCTGCTCGATTAAATACCTTCCGCGCCACCTTCCAGAAACTTCTCGTCATTTCATCGGCGCGTTACGCAGCGAAGGCTGGGGAGAGGCGCGAGACGGTTCGACTGCCCTCCGCGTCGGATGACTCAACTCGGCGTGGCCACGCCTCCTTCGTTCTAGAAATATCGCGGGCTTGCTGGGCCGCCAATGTGGGGTGAGGAGGTTCGTCGGCGAAGCCACGCTTCCGAGGGGAGAGTGCGCGCCCGGGGAGCCTTGGATGTTCGATTGATGATTGATTTGTGGGGTTTAACGTCCCAAAACCACCATTTGACTATGAGAGACGCCGTAGTGGAGGGCTCCGGAAATTTTGACCACCTAGGGTTCTTTAACGTGCGCCCAAATCTGAGTACACGGGCCTACAACATTTCCACCTCCATCGGAAATGCAGCCGCCGCAGCCGGGAATCGAACCCGCGACCTGCGGGTCAGCAGAGCCTTGGATGTTCGTTTTCTTTTTTTTCTTTTAACCTCGCGGTGTTTCTCCCGCCCGTTATCGCAAGAATTTGGCGGCGCGCCCATTTTTAGCGCTCGTTCTGTGACACGCGTGCAAAAAGTATCTGCCTAAATCAGTCGTTCGGAACACTCTCCTGCACTCGTTAACGAGAACACTGAACAACACACAAAATCCTTCCGATAGCAGTATCAACAACTCGAGGCTTTTTCTCACTACTTTGGACACACTGTGCACCAAAAGGTCCTGAGTCGCGGACGCCAGATTAATTGTCACACAGGTCCCGTTAAATAGGGAGGCGATCGCCGGGCTAATTCCAAGAGCCGAAGTATCGGCCCCCCGAACCGCACCACGAAAGCGTGGACAATTTAGAAGTGGTCTTTATTGGCGCGCCAGCAGACGCCGGCTGTGGCCCAAAGATCAAGACAGAGCCGAGAGTTGATAAACAAACAAAATTATATTCTCAATAATGGCAGATCAGAAAAACAATACACAAATATGCTCACTCCACAATAGCTGAGGACAATATGTCACCAATCAAACAACGTACTACACAGTACAATCAGCCACACTCGAAACAACGGACACAGACAACAATACACACTACAATGCAGTCGCATGCATCGAACAACCAAGACACTTAAAGACTAAAGAGATAGAAAACCTATTCAGTCCAATGTCCTTGGAACAAAAGTCTGAATGATACTCTTCCGAGAATCACTCACTCAAAGTCCAGCGTTGTTGTCGTTCCGCTGCCCCCTGAAGTTTCTCTTCCAGGAAACCTCGCCGAAGTTTCTCTTCCAGGAAACCTCGCGTCCTCAAATGGCCACTCTCCAAGCTTCAAACTTCTTCGCCGGAAACACGTCGGCTTCACACACGCAGCTGTTGCCACGCGTCTTCGCTCAATAGCGGTAAACACACGCTCTTGCCTGCAGCTCGAGCCTTCACCCCTCAGGTGGAAATCCTCTTCATCTCCGGCTTCGTCCCTACGGACCAAAACCTTCGCCGACTACACGGCGGAATCCCTACGCGCTCTGGCGCTCACTTCCGTCTTCTCCTGCTCTCTCGTCTCGGCCGCTCGATTAAATACCTTCCGCGGGAGCTTCCAGAAGGTTCTCGTCATTTCGTCGGCGCGATACGCAGCGAAGGCTGGGGAGAGGCGAGATGGTTCGACTGCCCTCCGCGTCGGATGACTCAACTCGGCGTGGCCATGCCTCCTTCGTTCTAGAAATATCGCGGGCTTGCTGGGCCGCCGATGGGGGGTGAGGAGGTTCGTCGGCGAAGCCACGCTTCCGAGGGGAGAGCGCGCGCCCGGGGAGCCTTGGCTGTTCGTTTTCTTTTTTTTTCTTTTGACCTCGCCGCGTCTCTCCGGCGCGTTATCGCAAGATTTTGGCGGTGCGCCCGTTTTTAGCGCTCGTTCTGTGACAGTGGTAACACTTGAGCCTTGATACGTGGACGATGTTCCGGGACAGCAGAGCAGAAGAGGTTGATGGAGTATCAGGGAAAATTTCATATGTAGTGTCGGTTCCTCGTCTAAGCACGCGGTATGGACCCGTGAAACGAGAGAGAAGCTTCTCTGAAAGGCCTACATGTTGCGTAGGAGACCAAAGAGGAACGAGAGAACCTGTCGGAAAGTAATTGTCGCGATGCCGCTCGTCGTAACGATGCTTCTGCGAATCTTGGGACGCCGTTGATTGGCTGTGGGCAAGCTGACGAGAATGTTCAGCTCGGGTAATAGCGTCGCGTGCATATTCTGAAGTAGACTGCGTAGAGGCTGGCAGGAAGGTATCCAACGGAAATGTTGGTTTGCATCCAAACAGAAGGTAAAATGGCGAATACCCAGCAGTGTCATGCCGGGAGGAATTGTATGCGAACGTCACGTAGGGTAGTGCAAGGTCCCAATCTTGATGGTCGGCCGAGACGTATTTCGATAGCATGTCTGTCAGGGTGCGGTTTAAACGGTCTGTAAGCCCGTTTGTCTGGGGATGGTACGATGTCGTGAGCTTATGTTGGGTAGAGCAGGAACGCAGGATATCGTCAACCACATTCGAAAGGAACGTACGGCCTCGGTCTGTCACCATTTGACGAGGGGCTTCATGCACTAAAATGAGATCACGAGGTAGAAAATCATCGACGTCTGTAGCGCAGCTTCTTGGCAAGGCTCACGTAACTGCATAACGGGTCGTGTAATTTGTAGCAACCACGACCCATTTGTTTCCGGAGCCGGATGTTGGGAAGGGACCGAGGAGGTCCAAACCAACACGGAAGAATGGCTCAGATGGGATGTCGATGGGCTGAAGATATCCGGAAGGGTGTCCCGACGGCTTTGTGCGACGCTGGCAAATTTCGCAAGCGTTCACATAACGACGTACAGAGCGTGAAAGGCCAGGCCAGTAGAAGCGGCGGCGCACACGGTCATATGTACAAGAGACACCAAGGTGACCTGCGGTTGGCGAGTCATGGAGCTCGCGTAGGACTGTGGAGCGCAGGTGCTTTGGTATCACCACAAGTAGGTCGTGACCATAGGGTGATAGATTACGGCAATATAAGGTGTGGTCCTTTAATGTAAACTTGCGAACAGAAGCGTCTTGCGGCGAAGATTCGAGCTGTTGTATTAGGCGGCTGATATCCGGTTCGCGACGCTGCTCGTCCCCGAGATGAAGCAGCTGGGAGATGGAAAGGACGCAACCCACGGAATCAGTGCTCGTAGGATCGCAGTTGGCCACAGTGTAGCGTGACAGACAATTCACGTCTTTGTGCAGTTTAATTGATTTATACACTGCGGTGTAAGAATACTCTTGGATGCGGAGTGCCCAGCGGGCGAGATGACCTGTGGGATCTTTGAGGGAGGCGAGCCAGCAAAGAGCGTGGTGGTCGGTGAGAACTGTAAATGGTCGGCCGTATAAGTAAGGGCGAAATTTCGCAACTGCCCACACCAGTGCTGGGCATTCGCGCTCTGTGATGGAATAATTACGCTTCGAGGGGGACAGCAACCTGCTGGCATAAGCTATCACGCTATGCTGCCCACGTTGTCGCTGAGCCAACACAGCGCCTATTCCGTAACCGCTGGCATCGGTGCGGACTTCGGTCGGTGCGGTAGGGTCGAAGTGAGCCAGAACAGTAGAGGACGTGAGCAAGGAGGTCAGGTCACAGAATGCTGCTGCTTGTGAGGGACCCCAGATAAACGTCTCATCTGGTTTGAGTAAATCTGTCAGGAGCCGAGCGATTTCCGCGAAGTTCTTGATGAACCGCCGAAGTAGGAACAGAGCCCCACAAAGCTGCGGACATCTTTGGCGATTTTTTGCACAGAAACGTCCTTCACAGCTCGAACTTTTTCTGGGTTAGGCTGTACGCCATAGGCGTCAACAATACGACCAAGTAATGTAATGCGACGGCGACAAAACCGGCGCTTGGATGAATTCAGCTGAAGGCCGGTGAGGCGGAATACATCAAGAGTTTTCGACAGTCTCTCAAGGTGCGCTTCAAAAGTGGGAGCAAATAGAATCACGCCATCCAGATAACAAAGACACGTAGACCACTTGAATCTATGGAGCAGGGAGTCCGTCATTCGTTCAAATGTGGCGGGGGCAATAAATAAGCCGAAAGGCATGACTTTGATTTGATAGAGGCGATAGGGTGTTACAAAAGCCGTCTTCTCTCGGTCAATGCGGTCCACGGCAATCTGCCAATAACCAGAACGAAGATCGATGGAAGAAAAGTAGGAGGCACCATGTAGGCAATCAAGGGCGTCGTCAATTCGGAGCAGAGAGTGTGTGTCTTTCTTGTTGATGTTGTTAAGGTAGTGATAGTTCACAAAACATTGCCGTGATCCGTCCTTCTTTTTGACTAATACTACCGGGGATGCCCAGGGACTGGAGGATGGTTCAATAATGTCATTCGCTAGCTTCTTGTTCAGAATGGCAAAATGGTTGATTGGGCGAGTTGGTGATACATGACTAATTATGAAATGAAGCGCACAACGTAGATGCAGACGGAAAGACAGGGACAAGCGCTTCTTGTTCAGCTCCTTCTGACTGATGCTCCGCTCAAAAACAGACACTCTGTAGGGACTATGGTGAACAGGGTTAGCATTACCTGTGTGTATGCGATGCTGGACAAAGGACGTCATCCTCCTAGAGGTCGGTCGCCAAAATCGAAAATATTCTGGTAGGCCTCGAGATGTTGTAGGGCTTCAACTTGCGGAGGTGAAAGATCAGTGGCGATCATGTCTACAGTTTGACGGCTGCCCGAATGTGTTGCGAGTGGTGTGCGCTGCGGTGAAACAAGGGTGTCTAAGGCAAGCACTTCAATTTCTGAATCAAGCAACGGACACAGGTGGCCACGGAAATGGCTTGTGGAAGCACAAGATTTATGTAGCCGAAATTTACAAGTAGTGGACAAGTTTGTGGTCTGTGATGCTGAGCACCGTGTAGGGCACTGCAACATTGTGCGCAAGGAGTACGTCGGTGAGAGGCGTAGCGTAATAGTCACTGTCGGACACAGCTGGTGAGCACAGAAAAAACGATGTACGTCATAGTTTTGGAGGGCAGGTGAACAAAGTCGCTGTATTGTATTTCGCAAGTAGGTTGGTACGGGGCGTCGCTGATTTGTGGCAGTTCAAGGCGGAGCACACCAGCGGAGCAATCAATCAGAGCAGAATTGGTGGCAAGAAAATCGAGGCCTAGTATGAGGTCGTGTGGACATGTTGCAAGCACGGTAAAAAGGACGACCACTTGATCACCGGCTACGGTAAGTTGAGCTGTGCACATACCGATGACAGGGACTGTGGCGCAATCTACAACTTGGACGACACTGGTCAAGGGGGGCGTGAGTACCTTCTTCATGCGACGACGAAAACGCAAACTCATATTATAGACGTGAGCGCCAGTATCAATCAAAGCTTCAACAGGTGTGCCATCAACATTAACTTCAAGGGTGTTCCGGTTCAAACGTAAGGTCAACAGAGGATTTTTGGGTAAGGTCAAAAGGGCAGCTTCACCTCCAGAATCAGTGCAGCCTAGTTTTCTGGGGACATGCGGCGGTTAAAGGATGGCGAGTGAGAGCGGCGACGCGTTTCGGAACGAGAAGGGCGGCTTTGAGGCGGCGGCGAAGACGGGACAGGGTGGCCATAGTCCCCAGGCGCAGTAAATGCTGTACACTCAGTGCGGGTCGGATAACGGTGGTTTGGTGGACGGAATGAGTTACTGTAAGCGGGGTACGAGCCAGAAGACATAGATGGCCACTGGCTGTGGCAGTAACGAGTGATGTGTCCCGCGCGACCACACCGGAAGCAGATAGGCTTATCATCAGCTGTTCGCCATTCAGACGAGTTTCTGGTTCGAATAGAGTACGGACGGCGACGGCTCATGTCCACAGAAGCTATTGAGGGATCAGCATTGTCCAGGGTGGGTGCACTGGACAGGATACCCAGGTTAGCGAATTCCTGCTGGACAAGAGCCTGGATCAAGAAAATAGCTTGCATTGAGGCATCGGGCAGCGTCAGTTTGTTGGCAGCTGGGTAAGCGGCCTCGAGTTCACGTTAACTGATGCGGGTCACGTCTTCAGTTGTAGACGGATGACAAGGAGTGGCTTCGCAAGACGACGTTGCCGCGGCGTTGGGTAGGCGCTAGAACTGTTGCAAAATGCGTCCACTCTTCGCCTGCCCGAGACGGCGGCACTCTTTGATCACGACATCGATGGTCGTTACGTTCGTAAATACAAGCAGGCTGTACGCATTGTCGGCGATTCCTTTTAAAACGTGCGAAATCTGTCGGCCTCAGTCATGTTGGGATCGGCCCTTTGACACAACGCTAAGACGTCTTCAATATAAGTCAAGTAGGGCTCAGTGGACGTCTGTGTACGTACGGCGAATTGCTTTCGGGCATTAAGCTGTTGACCAAACGAGTTTACAAGAGGTCGCGGAGCTGTTGTTCAAACATTTTCCAGCTAGTGATTTCGTGCTCATGGGTCTCAAACCAGATGCGAGTGGTCTTGTCAAAATAGAAAATGACATTCACAAGCATAACAGTTGGGTCTCAGCCATATTGCTTGCTGACGTGCTTGTACATACTAAGTCACTTGACCATATTCGCGTTGTCTTCTTCAGTAAAAGTACCGGGATCACGGGATTGCATTAGGGCGATGTACCGGGTTCCTGTCGTTACCGAGGTAAGTGGTGAAGCAGTATGCTCACCCAGAGCCATGGTAGCAGACTTAAGAAGGCGTCTACTGCGTAGCTCCGTTGTCAAAAGAGCACCCAGAACTTCCACCAAAATTTTACGTGGAAAATGATAGTAGTCAGTCCGCAGCCACAACGCAGCTCACCGACAACGTCCACTTCTTCACTCTCAGTTTGAGGTAACTTTCTTGGGTATGTCCCACTATGCCCTGTTTCAGTCAGCCGAAATCACGTAACAATATTATCAAACTTATTTTTTAAACCTCTCATATTCAGATAGAAAATATAAAGATGACATTGGTTCCTTAAAGCTGCGACATTGTCACAGCTGGCCATTTTTGGCGGCACCACGTCACGGCAATTAACGGGCGCCGTACTTCCCCACTGACCATGGGAACGGCGGGCGCATGAAAGGGAGCCGAGAAGTGCAGAATGGGGTGCTCTTCTTGGAACGGTGCCGTCGACGATTGATCCTTTTGTAACTGCGGCGGTGTCTGCAAGGTCATGGAAGGCCGCGATGTACCCCGAACAAAGATTAGGCTATGGGACGCACCGGCTGTTATGCCAGCGAGTCCTCGTCAAACGTCCGTGCCTCTGAAAAAGGCAATCTGGGTCAAGGCCAGCCCGCAGTCTGCCTGGCGCGCACAACTCAACGGCGTAAACACGCGCGGCGCTTCTCTGGCCCACGGGCATTGAGTCAGCGGCGCACGTGACAGCGAGCCGGCGTCCTCGTGTCTGGTGGTCTGACGCATGGCGCGGCGCCCATTGGAGGAATCTGCCCTGACGACCAGCGGCGCTTCTGATTGGACATTTTGGTTGGACCCGGTGTAAATAAAAGAAGCCCTGCGGCGCGTCGCGATCGGCGGTCCTATGTGAGAGGCGTCCCCGTGTCGGAGGGCCGGCATGTGTCTCTGCGCAGAAGCAGTCGCGAGCTGAGAAACATACGCTACCAAACGGCTGGTGACCTTCCCGGCGGAGTTGAAAGCAGTGGCGCCTGTGGGACCGGGTCGGCGTCGCCGTCTTTCGCAACAGTGGAGGTCAGCGGTGGGATTTCGGAGGTGGCTTCGCAATAGTGGTGGCTTCGGCGGGATCGGCCCGTCGTTCGCAACAGTGGTTGGCAGCTGCGGGATCGGCCGGCGTCAGCGACATCAATGCGGTGAGTGCCTGATGTTTTCCCCTCAGTTCACCAGACTACTCTAGCTCAGGTTGTAGTAGTTTAGAGAAGGGCTGTGTGAAGCATTGTAGTGAGCTTTGATCGTTTCAAGCAAAGTCGAAGTGCTTTGAAACCAAAGTTAATGCGGAGGGGGTAAACACGGGAGTGTGAAAAATTGCTTGCGCGTCTTGCTAGTAGGCTTATAGTGGGTACGGCAAGTAAATTGTTAACAGGGGCAAACAGCAAGAGGCTAGTGTGAACGATGGAGAACCTTAAAGTGAAGGAACTCATCGAAATTTGTGAGGAACTCGGCATTACTTTAGGCCGTGCGAAACGAAAGCAAGCGATCCTTGAGATCATGAAGGATGAGGGAGTGTCGGCTGAGGAAGTCGATGAGGCCTGGGTGGATATTAAAGCACGCCGTGAGGAGGCTGAAAGGCGGGAAGTAGAAGCTCGCGAACGTGAGGAGGCTGAAAGGCGAGAAGCTCGCGAACGTGAGGAGGCTGAAAGGCGTGAAGCTCGCGAACGTGAGGAGGCTGAAAGGCGTGAAGCTCGCGAACGTGAGGAGGCTGAAAGGCGTGAAGCTCGCGAACGTGAGGAGGCTGAAAGGCGCGAACGTCGCGAGGAGGCCGAGAGACAGGAACGCCTCGAGATGAAACGAATAGAATTGGCAATACTACAGTGTTCACAGGCGCCTAGCGTAGCTTCTCCAACAGTTCAGGTCAGCGGTTTTAGAATTAGGGACCAATTGTCACCGTTCGTAGTAGGCGAGGACATGGCGAAATATCTCGTCAAGTTTGAACACGTCTGTGAGCGAAACGCTTTGGAGCGGTCTCTTTGGGCGCGGAACCTGTTAGCTCTTCTTCCCGGCGAAGTGTCCGACGCGATAACTTGCTTGTCGAGGGAAGCGTTTGAGAGCTATGACGAGGTTAAGGAAGTGCTCTTGAGACGTTATAAGTTGTCACCCGAGGCTTTCAGGCAAAGGTTCCGGTATGCTGAAAAGGGGAATGAGTCACACGTTGACTTCGCGTTTCGTCTTAAAGCCGATTTAATCGAATGGCTCAAGGGCGAAGGTGTTTATGACGACCGCGATAAAGTGGTGGAATGCGTTGCATTGGAGCAATTCTACCGCTGCATCGAGGATAATGTCAGACTTTGGCTGCAGGACAGGCTTGGTGAAGTACAGCTAAACAAGGCAGCCGAGTTAGCTGAGGAGTATTATACTCGCCGAAAGTTGCACAGCAGGGCAGTGCGCGTTGAAAAGGATGAGAGAAAAGAGGGCTTTTCAAGGAAACCTGATCAACGGAAACCCGTTCCGCACCGTAACTTCAAGAAGGACCCGTCTCTTACGAAGGACAGTGTAGGGGAAGGGCAAACAGAAGCGGAGAAATCGAGTGAGGTTTCTACCACACAGGCATTTGAATCGGAAAACAAACGGAAGCCGCTAATCTGCTACAACTGCAAAAAGGAAGGACACATCGCGAGAAACTGTCAGGAAAAGTTTGCCTTCGCAACAATCAGAGAATCGGAAAAAAACATGCGGTTGTTGGAGCCGTATCTCCAAGAAATTAGGGTGAATGAGAAAACGTGCCGAGCACTTAGAGACTCAGCGGCAACCATGGACGTTGTCCACCCTTCATTGGTGTCTCCGGATGACTTCACAGGAGAATGCGCGTGGATCAGGCAAGTCGCCGAGAAGCAGAGTGTTCGCTTACCAATCGCCACGGTTGTCATTGAAGGCCCGTTCGGTGAACTACGCACCGAAGCAGCTGTGTCTGCCGCGCTAAACGATCGTTTTCCTTATCTTTTCTCCAACAACTCAGAGCAGCTTCTCAAAGAGCAGGGCAAATCGTTCTTCCCCAACTTAGCGTGCATGGCCCTCACGCGATCGCAAGCGCGGAAGCTATCGCGGCAGCTTGATCTGGTTCAATGCAGTGAACTCTCAAGTGACCTTGTCCGCGGGTCGACGGAACCCCAGAAAGGAAATTTTCCGCATGAGTCATGTGAGCAGTCCCGCGAGCGGCCCGTCGCGAAAGCGGTCGGCGCGGCCGGCGCGGTAGGGGGAGACGACATGGCGCCATTGAGTCAGAGCGAGAGGGTTGCAACGCTCTCGCCTGTAGCGGAAAGTTGGAGCGAGCTGCCGAGAGTTGATCGAGAGACGGTCATTCGAGAGCAGCGTGAGGATCTCTCGATTGAAGCGCTAGTGGAAAGCCAAATTGAAGCGCTAGTGGAAAGCGAGAAAAACGCGGCAAGAGTGCTGTCGAAGGAGCGCTACGAGAAATCGGGGAAGAAGCGCACTTTTGAAGTTGATAATCAGGTAATGCTGCTGCAGCCGTTCAAAAAGAACAAGCTTGAGGTTGATTGGGAAGGGCCCGCCACAGTATTATCGAAGCCTTGCGATTCAAATTATGAAGTGAAATTAGGAAGGCGGCCGAACAAAGTTTATCACAGTAACTTGAAAGCAGTCGTAAATTTACTTTTAAATGCTTCAGAGGAAGAGGAAGCAGAAAGTTTGAGTTCTAGTGAGGTAATCGAAGGGGGATCGAAAGTAATCCGGGAGCAGATAAACTAAGAGCCTAGCTTAAGTGAAGGAGGACCTGAGAAAGAGGACCTGAGAAAGATTGTTTCCGAGTTTGGAGACGTGTTTTCGGACTGCCCCGGAAACATGAGGGTGATCGAACACGATATCGAGCTAAGCGGTGAGGAGTCAATCCGTAGCAAGCCGTATTGTTGTTCCCCTGTGCAACGTCGAAAGTGTGAGCCGCTCTTGGTGCCGCATAGGTATCGTCGCCTAAAAGTGGCCGGTTACTGAAGTGGAGCATGTTGCTCCACAGCGCCACTTTGACGTTCGCTAAAGAAAAAAAAGGAAAGGTAAACGCTAATGCAGGTGCATTGAGCAGTGCGTTACAGCTAGTAACTTCTCAACCTTTCGGTTTTCTGGCTGGCGATTCGGGGCAAAATTTTGACCTCATCACGACCTGGGCTGAGCGCTCTCGTTCAGAGTGATCTCAAGGGGCCAACTTTAGGTGGTATTCTAATTCGTTGCGTTGTTGTAATTGTGAAAAATTCAAGTTCTTACTTTAAGAGTCTTGTGTCCCACATGTGCCTCTTGATGTAGGGGGAACAAAATTCCGATAGACACGTAGATAGGTATATGTTGTACTATACTTTGTCTGGTGTTCTGTCGGGTGACCGAGGGCACTTGCTTGTGTCGTGTGTTGTTTGTTGCCGAACCGTTCTTAGCAAGTTGCAGAACCATCGACAAGTGCTGAAGCCTAAGATGGTCAGAAGAGACGAGTGAAGCTGGTCGACAAGTTGTGGTGACAAGCCAGTGGAGCTGGGATCCGTCGTCAAGAATGGGCTGTATTCCCGGAACAGTCTGGAGCTGTATTCTCCCCATGGCCCTGGCGGCGAACCTGGAGGGACCTGGCGAACGAGCGCACCTGACATCCGAGCCCCGTGGAAGCAGCTCGTCTTTCCGGTGCATTGTCTGGCGGCGGGGGTGCTGTTATGCCAGCGAGTCCTCGTCAAACGTCCGTGCCTCTGAAAAAGGCAATCTGGGTCAAGGCCAGCCCGCAGTCTGCCTGGCGCGCACAACTCAACGGCGTAAACACGCGCGGCGCTTCTCTGGCCCACGGGCATTGAGTCAGCGGCGCACGTGACAGCGAGCCGGCGTCCTCGTGTCTGGTGGTCTGACGCATGGCGCGGCGCCCATTGGAGGAATCTGCCCTGACGACCAGCGGCGCTTCTGATTGGACATTTTGGTTGGACCCGGTGTAAATAAAAGAAGCCCTGCGGCGCGTCGCGATCGGCGGTCCTATGTGAGAGGCGTCCCCGTGTCGGAGGGCCGGCATGTGTCTCTGCGCAGAAGCAGTCGCGAGCTGAGAAACATACGCTACCAAACGGCTGGTGACCTTCCCGGCGGAGTTGAAAGCAGTGGCGCCTGTGGGACCGGGTCGGCGTCGCCGTCTTTCGCAACAGTGGAGGTCAGCGGTGCGATTTCGGAGGTGGCTTCGCAATAGTGGTGGCTTCGGCGGGATCGGCCTGTCGTTCGCAACACGGCTGAGAGCCAAACAGTCTGACCGTTTCCCACGGGGAAAAGCGTGGGATAACCTCTGGTGGCCAAGCCGTATGACAACACACCAACAGGTTGTCACTCTTGCTAGTTGAGGGCCCTCTCCTAATTAAAAAGGGGTGGGTTCAATATATTTTGGGGTGGAGTTTCCATCAATGAAACGCGCATGATTGGACCCATGTAGAGGTCTCTTGTCCCTAAGGAAGAGAGCGAGGAGACTCGAGGGGGATTTAAGCGCAGGATTTTGCCCTGCTAGGCAGACTAGTCACTGACCAACATGGTGTACAAACGGATCAACAAGCATCTTTTCTAGACGTTTTTAGTGTGGTTCTGTATAGGCTGGCCACCTAAACTTAGCCGTTCGTCAAGTGTGACGCGATATTAGCGTCTGCAACGTAGACATCGCGACTTCGCCTCGAGTTAGCTCAACCTGATCGAAGTCCCCTGCAAGCAATAGCCTCTCGGAGCCACCAGCGTTGCACCACCGCCGACATCGCAGTCGTGCCAGAACTTTTTTCGACTTCTCGCATCCGATCGTCGGGGACGCAACGCTGCCGGTCATCGCACGTATGCCTTCACCTGTTTATATCTTCGAACTTTCTCCTCCGTAGTTCTATTGTTAGTTTGTGTAGCTTGTAATGGTTCTCTCGCGTAAGCTGATTTATTGTTTTTATATGTTTTTTGTATCAAGTGTTGATGTATTTTGCTAGTTGTATTGAAGTGTTGTACAAGATCCCGTGTGCTGCAATATCACTAGAGTAAAGTTTGTTTTGTATTCTCACGTCTCTGATCTCTTCACTGTCTCTACTTGCGTACGGAACGAACCAACCTGCTGTCATTGCCGTCGCCGACTTCGTGCTGGCGACGCTACAGTGGCAGCTTGTAACAAAACTGGCATCCGCGAGACAGGACGTTCTGTACAAGAGTAAGACAGTGAGAGGTGAACGAGAACCGTGCGGACAGCGTGGTGATAGAGCCGCACAGTTGAAGCAGTTGCATCCTGCATATGATTGCGCTGTTTGTATAGTGGCATTATAGTGACAGTCGCAGTACGGAGTGTATGGATTTTGATAATTGGATCGCGCACGGTAAACAGTAAGGCCTCGAGGCCACCGAACTGAGACAATGGGTTAAGGAGCAGCGGGAACAGGCGCAGGCGTTAGCCCGAAAATAGCGGACACTGGCCAGGGAAGAAAAGAAGGGAGAACAAGAAGCAACAAGGGAAACGGCAAGGGAAGCGGCAAGGGAAGCCGGAGAACGGGAAGTGCAGTTACTGCAATTAAAGATTCGCCTCAATGAGAGTAACAGTGTGAGGCTAATCTCGCAAAAAGCCAGTGAGGAGGAGATTGAAAACGCGGTAGAGATTTCAGAAAAAAAAGAGAAACGAAAGAGAAGAAAATGAAGTAAGGGATAGAAAAGAGCGTGATCGAACACGCGACTTGGTGATCGAACAATTGGAACAAAAAAATGAGGCAATATGACATAAAATTCAGCCATCCGTAAGTGTAGCTCAAGAGAAGTACGATATTCAAACGAGTGAGGTGCAGTCCAGAGCTATAGAGAAGGCTAGCACGTGGAAGAGCGCAGCAGGTTCGAAGACGAACCGAATTCGAGAGCTGCGAAAGGTGTTGCTCGTAGTATAGAGGCCGACAAAGGCCAGAGCATTTGCGACGAGGTGCTGTGCCAGTTAGATGCTAGCACAACAGATAAAATATCTCTAGACAGGCGGGTACAGGCCTCAACTGAGTTTGTAGCGCCGGTGGAACTTGCAAACAATGAGGTAATAGGCAAGGAAACCGGAGAAAGCTGCGGAGCAGCAGACAAAGCAGAGGGTGAGAATAACAGTGCAGTTGCCGACAGCTCCCACCCATTCGCGGTAGATTGTGTGAAGGAAAACTGCGGCACTGTTATTGAGTGTGTTGAGCTTTCCACCACTCTAGAGTGCGAAACAGATGATTTTTTTAGAAAATCATTCAGACTGCGTGGATACAACAGCTGACGCAAGGTGTGCGAGGGTTGACGAGCTGGAGTTGCGATCAGGAAGCTCGGAAAAGAGTCGAAAGAAGCGGCGCAGATGCAAGAGACGTCGGAAAGCCGCACGAGAAAAAAAAGGGTACTACGCGGGAAAAAGGCACAAATTCTTTTAGCGTAGCAAGTAGGACCAGGATTTCTGCATCGGCGTCAAAGCCGCTTTGCATGCGTGCGAGGAGCCGGACCAAAAGTAGAAAGAAGGCTGGTTCGCAAATAAAATCACCTGGAAAGTGCCAGACTTCCCGTTCTATTAACATTATGATTAATGATGTGCCCTTGAGGTGTAAAACTACCGATGACGCAACCCGAGGCCAATTTAATTCCTAACGGTGCAGGAAAAGTCGGTCGCAGACGTCGCCGTAGAGGAGTGAAGGGTACGCATGCGACAAAGCGAAGGCAAGAAGGAGGAAGCAAGCATCGGGGAGAACGAAAAGAGGGTAGCTCTTCGGCCAGTTCAGCGAAGAGGCCTTTGTGGCGGGAAGTAAGGCGCCAGCGGTGAAAGGGTAGACCACAGCGCGCATCCTCGCGACGGAATGTACGCTGGAGATTTAAAGCTTTGCGGGGACAAGATTGACGAAGTGGTCCTAGAAGAAAGGCCACAATAGCTAAACACCACACGGGAGCTAGCCCAAAGAAAGCATGGCCACTCTGTCCCACACATCGCTTAGGTCCCCTCCGCCAGATTGACCGAAGTCGCCTGAAATCGCGAATGCTGCGTGACTGTGCCGTTCAACTGGTAGCACATACGCGTCGTTGCCTCGGAAGTTCTCGAATTCCGGCAAGACCGCGACCGCCGTGTGTGCGATTGAAGTGAGGGACAGCTGTAAGCTGGAGAAAGTGTATTTTGAGTATTTTCTTTTTGCTTGGTGCATTGGTTGTTTTTACTTGTTGTAATGCACATTGAAGGATTTTACTACAGTAGAGGAGCGCACCTGTTCTGTTTTGTTCGTAGTATACATTCGTGCATTGTATTCTGTATTGATGGCTGCCGTACACGGCTATTTCTTATTCTCGTTTGCATGGCGCATTGATATTGTTGCGTGTAACTGAAGCTGGTGCTCTAACAATTGTTTTTTTCCCTTTTGTTGTAACTTTGATGCACTCTGCCTATTTATGTTGTGTATGAGAGGGGCAGTCCTCATGTCTCCCTAGTTGGTGGTGTTTTGTTCCTTGTTGCCGAAAATTCCCCCCCGTGTGAGCCAATGTTATGAATAACATTCTGAAAGTGGGGGGGGGGTAATGTCACAGACGGCCATTTTTGGCAGCCCCGCGTCACGGCAATTAGCGGGCGCCGTACTTCCCCACTGACCGTGGGAACGGCGGGCGCATGAAAGGGAGCCGAGAAGTGCAGAATGGGGTGCTCTTCTTGGAACGTCGCCGTCGACGATTGATCCTTTGTAACTGCGGCGGCGTGTGCAAGGTCGTGGAAGACCGCGATGTACCCCGAACAAGGATTAGGCTACGGGACGCACCGGCTGAGAATCAAACAGTCTGACCGTTTCCCACAGGGAAAAGCGTGGGAAAACCTCTGGTGGCCAAGCCGTATGACAACACACCAACAAGTTGTCACTCTCGCTAGTTGAGGGCCCTCTCCTAATTAAAAAGGGGTGGGGTCAATATATATTTGGGGCGGAGTTTCCATCAATGAAACGCGCACGATTGGACCCATGAAGAGGTCTCTTGTCCCCAAGGAAGAGAGCGAGGAGACACGAGAGGGATTTAAGCGCAGGATTTTGCCCTGCTAGGCAGACTAGTCGCTGACCAACATGGTGTAGAAACAAATCAATAAGCATCTCTTCTAGAAGTTTTTAGGTTTTAACCTGCTCGAAGTCCCCTGCAAGCACTAGCCTCCCGGAGACACCAGCGTCGCAACACCGCCGACATCGCAGTCATGCCAGAACTCTTTTCGACTTCTCGCATCCGATCGTCGGGGACGCAACGCTGCCGGTCATCACACGTATGCCTTCACCTGTTTATATCTTCGAACTTTCTCCTCCGTAGTTCTATTGTTGTTAGTTTGTGTAGCTTGTAATAGTTCTCTCGCGTAAGCTGATTTATTGTTTTTATATGTTTTTTTGTTTATCAAGTGTTGATGTATTTTATTAGTTGTATTGAATAGTTGTACTAGATCTCGTGTGCTGCGATATCGCTAGAGTAAAGTTTGTTTTGTTTTCTCACGTCTCTGACCTTTTCACTGTCTCTTCTTGCGTACGGAACAAACCAACCTGCTGTCATTCCCGTCGCCGACTTCGCGCTGGCGACGCTAGAGTGGCAGATTGTAACAGACATCATGAGAAATTTGTAATGGCAGGGTCACCATCTCGGTTTAATGACCTCGAGCCCCTTTTGCCATCACCTGTCACGCTATTACTTCGAGGCCGCAAGAGTACCAAGGTCATCTACAGTGCGTATCACAACAGCATGGTCACCAATCTTTATGCGCACCAGAACTTTTCCATTTCAGTACCATACATGAGCTTATTCTGAAGTTCGGTCCCACTCTTTTGCCTTTGATAGGACTGCTCGTGATAGCCGTGTCATATTCTAACAGAATAAAACGTATCCTTTGCCCTTTAGCGGCTTTTTGTTTGCAAGCCACGTATCACGGAGTTCTTGGCGGGTAAAGCGTACAATTATGCCACGCGTTTTGGCAGGTTTAGCCGGAAGAGTATGCATAGCAGCAACGTCCCTCTCTTTTGGGAGTGGGAGCTTAATTTGAGCAGCTGTTTCATTTACCTTCATCATCAGGTCTTCCTTCTCACTTTCAGGAACACCATGTATTTCCATGTTTAATCTGCGACTTTGACATTAGAGGTTATCGAGATCCACTTTGATCTCAGCCAATTCATTGCTCGAATCAGTGCGTTCAAGTACATCAACTCTAATCGATGGCTGCAAGGTAGCTTTTTATTTACTTGGAGTCTCATTTGAAATTCATCGAATTTGTGAGAAAGATGTTGAACGCATGATTTGAGCTCCACCAGTCTTGTTGGCGAGACCAAGAAAGCGTCAAGCTTCTCTTCAATTGACATAGGTCGAGTAGAAATTTCAGTGGTATCCGTCTGGCGGGTTGTTTTAGCACCCGTCCCCGGCCCCGCTCCCGACATGATTCGCATTTCCACGATTTTATTGAGCTATCACGCTTTCCAGTGAAAGCTTCTTCAGCTATACCGGAGCAAGTACCAAAATGAAACTTGAAAAACAACAAGACATGTACAAGCCATTAAAGTGGTCTCTTTCTCGCCTTCGTGAAGAAATAGGTTTGTTAAGTTGGAATGACATACTCTCTTGTTTTTACCTGAAAAGGCTTATGATCACTTCATTGATACCTCGTGCTCAGTATATCATAAACATTTCCCTTATAAACAAGCAAGAAAAAACAAGCTCGCAAACCATGCATTTCTTTTAAGCTACTACAATCGATAAAGAAAAAGAATGATTTGTATCACTCATTCGTGTCAACTCGTGACTTTGATGTGTTGAAAGAGTTTAAAACATTCCGTAATCAATTGACTAAGTTGCTTAAACAGGCAAAACATGACTATTATTATTCCATGTTTAATGACATGGTGGATGCAAAGCAGATGTGTATTAGGGTAAATTCTGTCCTGTCACGATCGCGGCCCGCCTCTACTGCTAATGAGAATAAATTAGGAAACGAGAGCTTTAAGAATAAAGCCCTAGCAAATAAAGGTAACTAATATTTTCTATCTTTGGCTGAAAGTACTTATGATCAAGATGCATTGACATACTTACCCAACCCCATCACACATACATTGTATCTATTTGAAATTGATAATAATGAAGTTCTTAACATGTTCAAAAATTTCAGGCGAAGCAAAAGTGAGGATGTGAATGGGCTAAAGTCCGAACCATTCTTTCATGTTATCGACCTGATCATACCTTGCCTCACTAATATTTACAACTTGGCATTAACATCGGGCCTTTTTTCCACAACGGATAAAAGTTGCAAGGGGTAACTGTGGTACACAATGTTAGTGAAAGAGATAATATAGGCAATTACCGACCTATATCAATTCTTCCTTTGTTTTTTAAAGGTTTATAAAAAATAATTATACTCAGAATGACCTATTTTATTGACAAGCATTTTACAATACCATCCACAAAACAACCGAAACTGCTGTTCTTAAGCAAAAAGAAATAATTTTGAGCAGTATTGAGGCTAAGAAACGAACTCTGGGAATGTTCGTAGATTTCTCAAAAGCTTTTGATACAATAAATTATGTAACCTTCTAGATAAATAAATTGTTATGGCATACGCGGAATTATCCTAGATTTAATTAGAAGTTACATGACCGATAGAAAGCAATGTGTATCAACAAACAGACATTACTCTTCGTTAAAACCAATTGAGCAGGGTATGCCTCGTGGCAGCATACTAGGCACACTTTTATTTGTTATATATATAAACGATATTGTGAATGTTGATGATTCAGCTAGCTACATTATCTACGCGGATGACACCACTTTTTTGTTACACGAACTAAGGATGATGAAATTATACATCTGGCTAATGAAATAATAAAGAAAATAAATAATTGGTCGGTGAAAAACTCACTTCAGCTCAATAACTCGAAGACAAAAGCAATTCTCTTTAGAGCGAAATCTACGCCTAGCGATCATAAAGTGTCTTACGCTAAATGACTCTTAAGTAGTACTCTCTGCGTCGGCTAAAACATTGGGTGTCATCTTTCACGAACAGACAACTTGGGACCACCATACTGATCACTTAAAAAATAAGCTTTGCAAGGCCTTAGGTATGCTGCGCAGATGCCAGAAACTTTTACCAATACAACAGAAACTCGTGATATATAATGCACTCTTAGCTTCACATCTGCGCTATTGTCACCTCGTTTGGTCAAACAGCACTAAACAATCATTAGAAAATTTAGTCACACTACAGAAGCAATTAGCAAGCTTGAAATTTCTTTTTCTCTTTCAAACAACCTGGTGAATTTAAATAATGATGATTACCTTAAAGCTCCGCACCGTCACTCCAGTAGAACTAACAATGCCAAACGCATACGCCCATTCTTGTCACGTTGTAACATGTTGAAGTATTCTTTTTTCCCGCAGCTATAGAGATGTGGAATGACTTGCCGAACGACGTTGTCAGTGCACAATCACCTGAATCATTTTCATCGCTGTTGGAAATTTATTTAGAGGCATTGCAATAAATCCTGTGCTGTCTTCGCAGAAATAAAGGTTGAAACAGTATATCGCGCATGTGCTTGCACATTTCTCCATGTGCTTAACCGCCTGCATCTGTATATCAATGTTACCGTTGATGTTATCATGCCAAGTAGTTTTTTTAGTGAAACACATGTGCATTGTTCATTTATAATTTTATACTGTTATATCGTTATTTTTATTTCCTTTTCACCTTCGCGATATGAATTGTTATTTGCTTTGTACGCCCTCTCCTTTATAGGCCTGAAAAGGCCCACAGTATTGAATAAATATATAAGCCCTACGGGCAAATGCAGATGTAACTTATAATGAGCACACCCGTGACCTATTTTTGAAGTTCTAAATTATCTGAGTAGACCACTTTATCAGTATCAGCTTATAAGTTCTTTTAAACATGAAACGAATAAGGGCAGTACTCATATGACGAACAATGCTAACTTGTCAATAAATCAATCATATCGCATAAACCGACACACCGAACATCGGGCAGTTCCGCGACCACGCACAAACTACGGTTTTCAAACACTTTCCTACCGCCTTCCTTCAATACTAAACAAGTATAAATTAAGTGATGACAACATACGTCGTATTTCGAAAAAGACAATGCTTCAACTAATTTATAAGCACCAATGTTTGTTGTTTATGATTGTGTCTGTTGTGATTGTTTGTTTTATGCTTTTTTGCATCTTCTCTTATCGCTTTGCTTTATGTATTTCTATTGTACTATTGTGACAAGTCAGAATGCTTGTTTATGTTTTCTGCTGCTGTTATTGTTCTGGGAGGTGGGACTAGTCAAGCTGCCTACATGCAGCTTTTATCTCACCATCCTTGTTGTTTAAACATGTTTTGATATATGTGGCAATAAACTTCACTTCACTTCACTTCATTATCAGGTACGGCTAATTGGCATACACAACACTGCGACGTTTAAACAGGTGATCGAGATATTGGCAACTCTAAAAGATTTGGCAGCAGCGGCAGCGTATAAAAGAAATATCAGGTAGAAGACACCACCTGTAAAACACAGAAGCGGAGCTTAAAATTTGCTGTCTGTCTGTCGCCACCGCCACTGCCGAAATGACCAGACTCGCCTCCAAGTTTACTCGGTCCCTCTGGTGTCACTCATGGTGCTGATGTCACAGAAGATTGTAGGGCCTTAATAAACCTCGGCCGGAAAATAAAGGGCGTTGGCCAGAAGTTCGTTGTTTCACTTGATAATGGGCCCAACGTAGCAGCAGGTTTGGTCGACAATAGCTGTAAAACAAAGAACCAGAGTGTAAAATTTGCTGTCCGTCTGTCGCTGCCGCCACTGCCAAAATACCAGACACGTCTCCAAGTTTCCTCGGTCTCTCTGGTGTCGCTGATGGTGCTGATGTCACAGAAATTGTAGGGCCTTGTTAAACCTCGGTCGGAAATTGAAGGGCGTGGGCCAGAAATTTGTTGTTTCGCTGGATAATGGGCCCAATGTAGCAGCAGGCTTGGTCGACGATAGGTTTAAAACATAGAAACGTAGCGTAAAATTTGCTGTCCGTCTGTCACTGCCACCACTTCCAAATATACCAGACACACCTCGAAGTTTCCGCAGTCCTTCTGGTGTCGCTGATGGTGCTGATTTCACAGAAGATTGTAGGACCTTGATAAACCTCGGCCGCAAAATAAAGGGCGTGGGCCAGAATGTGTTGTTTCGCTGGATAATGAGCCTATTGTAGCTAATCGGGAAAACAAAAAAACTTACACACCAATATGCTCTAGAAATACTAATAGGAGAAAAAAACAACTAATATAAACATCGGTAGGATGCAGCACTGGGCATATAAGAGTATACAGAGATGAAGATACCAACGTAAGCATATACATAATAGCCATAAAAATAAACTCTACATATTTATATATTTGTACACATACACAAATGTACAAGTATATATGGCCACACCTACACATATAGTTTTAACAACTCTTTCTCAGAGCCTGTGTTAGTAACATTTTCTTTATACTATTTTTGAGTTAATATGGGCAGTACCAGCGCACAAACTCACGGGACGAAGAGAAAAGACACAAACAAGCGCTCACTCTCAACTGAAGAATTCATTGAAATATACAAGTTATCTGAACACCTAAGATAAAAACGCACAAAACATGTGCCGAGGTCAAGCGAAGGATCGTGTCAACGTCATCAACAATTTGGCGTTACGGGTAACTGCGCAGGCACGGCATATTCTATTCAAACAAACATGCTACGGATTAAGATTTCTTCTGTTTCATGTAAATATATTGATGTCTGACTGACACAGGACTCCCCTTCTTTTTTGATATAGAATGCTTCCCCTAATTATCTTGTTATCTGATCGCTATGTTTGAAGAGCGCTGTCATTTCATTGAACAAGGGCCTGCATCCGCACGTGTGGCAGTGCGAAGGTAAGTTCACGTACGTGCTGGTCTTGATGGTTCCGGAGTGTTCTTTTAATCGTACATAGAGGCAACGCCCTGTTTGCCCAATATAATTATTTTTAAATGCATTTCTAGTCATGTTGAAGTCGATATTACCTTCTTGGTTATTTATAATTGTTAACACTTATTAGCTGGTAGTTTGTTTACCATAGCTAGTCCTTGTTTTTAGTTTGCGTCCTTTCTTCAGTCTCATATCATATGGACTTTTTTACTGCTGCTATCTATATGTAGTGCATAGGTATGTATATGCTGTAATCATTTAAAACTATAAACTAGGATTGCTTGCAACATTCCATAATTTAAAACTAGCTGTGACGAGCTTAGTTGGTTACACGGTGTGTGATAGTTTTCAGAAATGCGCAATATCCTCTTCCGTAGGAGAATAAGCGCGTTATAGTTGGTTTTTGTTGCGGTACCCCAATCCAGTACTCTGCAGGACAATCTCTAGTAGAAAAATGAAGTATACAAGTTTTGCTTCAGCCAGATAGGTTTTAAGGCTCAATTTTATGTACGCATCCATCAGTTTTGGATAGTTTAGTAACTAAATTATCACCACGAGCATTCCACGAAAATTGTTCTTGAAACCAGAAACCTAGAAACGTTTGCTCGTTAACCCTTGTTTACTGTTGCCCTTGAAAAGTTAGGGCTATTTCGTGGCTGATATTTTGTTTAGAGCACGAAATATAACATAGTTTGGTTTTGCTGTATTAAGATGCAGCCTATTTTGTCGTAGCCAAGTCGAGAGTGATGCAAGGTACTGATTGGCCTTAATTTTCATACTTTTCAAATCGGTGGATTTAAAAAGATTTTGGTGTCATCGGCGCACATCATGATATCAGGAGAGTTATGTATAGTTACATTGTCACTATTGTAAACAAGGAATGGAAACGATCCTATTATTGAAACTTCTGGAACTCCCTGTGTTATGGTCAGTTCTGATGATGAGACGTTTTTTACTTGCACAACTTGATACCGGTGACTCAAGTGGTTTTTAATGAGCTCTAGTGCTACTCTTTGCACCCCATACCTATACAGTTTCTCCAGTAAAATATCATTCTTTATGGAATGAAACGCTTTTTTAGATCAAGAAATAAACAGAGTGTGAAATTTTCGCTATCTATAGTTTTAAGTATACTATCTTTGATAATGCACAAAGCTTTTTCAGTTGACCTATTTTTTCAAAAACCATAAAGACTGCTAAAGAGAATTTTTGTTTGCCAAAAAATGAAACCAGTCTTTAGTTATTCAGAGTTTCAAATATTTTCGACAAAATTAGGATGACCAACATGGCTCGATTTTCATAAGCTATTTTAAAGCCCACCTTAAAATATACCTGTCACTCGTGCTATTTTGAGTCTATGTGGGAAAACACCGCTTGATAACATGAAATTGATAATGTGAGCCATTGCCCCCGAAATAAGCTCAGATACTTTTTTTTTTCCTTCGCACTAATCTCGTCAATGCCTGACGCCATGTTACCTTTAGGCATGCTTATGGACGCCTCCACTTCAACGGTAGATGCTCGTTGTAAGAATATTGTTTGTTCTATGCTACGTATAACTAGGCTGTTAGTGTTCCAGTCAATTTCATTGGGCTCTTCGTAATATCCTGCCTTTATAAAGCGTTAATTCATTAGCCATATGTTCTTCATAAAAAGTTGTGCCATTTATGGTCATTTCCTTTATAGCACCACACTGTTTATTTCCATTAGTTAGTGCACTTACCATTTGCCATACCTTGTTTAGATTTTCATAGATGTTCTCAAACTTGGCCGCTTAGCTTTTCTTAGCTTTTATTAAATCAGAGTTCAGAGTATTTCGAATTTTTTTGTATCTACAAAATACTTGCACTTATAAATAGCTGAGCGAACAGTGAAAAACGAAACGGTGAAATAAAAACGACAGTACCCCCCCCCCCCCCTGAAAAATGAGGGACTGCAAGCATGGATTCAAGAAGCAATGTACTGTAGTGGGACTCAAAGCTCGACCAGTAGGTGACAGTGCTTAACGATATTTTAACTCAGAGCACGACTACACGGAAACGCGGTTTGTCCCTTCCTCTCTGCGTAGTCGTTCGCCGAGTTGAAATATGTTCAAGCACGAGAAGAAAATCAGTATACCACAAATGCCTATATAACAACTGAAGGTGGACAAAACAGCAAAAAAGGAATAAAACGAAAGTGATCAGCACACGCCCATCCAATATGTGAACCTGTCAATTTTGTACATGTGAGGGTTTACGTGAAAAGTAACTAAAGATTTTTTGTTTCAATTTTTTGCATATTCATCAATAGTAGGCTCAAGCAAGCGCTACAACTACTAAGGGGCGCGTTTTTTTTTCATTTCTATGCCGGTATAAAAACTTCGCATTCATCGAACATTGGCGTGCACAAGCAGTCGCGACAAAGCAAAGAAAGAACACAAGGTGAGCCTCTGGTTAACGACTTCTTGCGTTCGAATAATCTCTGGTAAGGGGAGATGCATTACCCAGAGATGTCCGATGATTGAGGAATGCCATAGATATAATAGTGGTAGTGTGCGCGTGAGCCATCCATCTATTAACTAGCATAAACAGGAAACCAAATACCTAAACAGCTATTTTTAACGTAGACAGCAACGTGTGCAAGACTGATAGGTTTGCATATTTGCAAGTTCCGAACACTGTCACGCCACCGCACAGCCGCCAGCATAAATTTTTCAGAGTATCGGAGTAGCGGCGGGACAGCGGCCCTCATTGCCTGTGCATTTACGTCTGGGCTGGCGTTGGGCTCTCACTAGAATGTTTCTGTTGAAGTTATTTGGCGAACAAAGGTCACTGCAATCGTTGCACAGTCTTTGTTCGCAAAAAGGGTGCGCTTTTCAGACACAGCGAAGTAACAATAAGACGCTTATTCGCGTTCATCTGCACCTGCGAGTACGTTTCGTGCGTAAATTTTGAGTGAGAAATGCGGGGCCAGTTTTGATCTGCTTGCCATTCGGCGCGTGACCTTCTAGTTTGTTCCTATCGCGTTCACTGCTTCACCATCGCGGCAAAGCTGTGACCATTTTAGAGGGGGGGGGATCCTCTTCTGACTTACAACGACATTCTTCGTCATTTTATGAACGTCTGTCGCACTCGCAGCGCCCCACCTTCATTCTTCTCGTGATAGGAAGCAGTAGCGTTACAGCAGCTACAGACAGAAACATTTCGCAATTTGGTATCTCTTCATAAATTTTACCCGCAGTGCTATGCAGACCGTTGCCCCGGCTGTGAAAACTCGCCCACAACCTTCCATGTCTCGATCGAGTGCACTGCGAACATCTTTCCTCTCTTACCTACTTGCTTCCACCCTTCATGTAACGAGAAGTTGTGGGGCGATGCTCTCCGGGATAGATCGTCTGAGGTCCTTCGAGGTAGGATGCAGGGAGCTCGACTCGTCACTGGAGTCATCCTAGGAACCCCGGACTAAGGTTCCTCCTACACCCTCCTTTCTCCATTCCTTTTGCAAAAAGACGTTTTCCCTCCCTCTCTTCTTCCTCTCTCTCTCTTTCTCTCTCTATACAGAACCTTCCCAGTCATATATTAAACCACTTCGCGTGGATTCTGGTGGACATGATACGTCTGCAGCCAGAGTTTCTGCACAACAACAGATGCGCTACAGGCCTTCAGGCCACAAGTAATCTGTTTGGCGTTCAGGACCTCTTCGCCTCAAACGAGGCATTGCATCCGACTTTTTGAAGCGTCTAAATGGCGCATATTATGTGATTGCAAAAAGGGTAGAGCCGTAGCGAAGCATAAAAAAAAGCACTGCTGTGCAGGCCGCACATGTGCTCAGCGACTTCGATACTCTGTGGGCGCCATTTTGAACCACCCTGTATGCCCCCTATAGGTGATGGACCTTGCGAATGGCATGGACCCTTTCCTGCCTTTTTTTTTTCGTTTTCGTCATCTGCACATTAGAGGCGTTTGTGGTGTTCTGACTTCCTTCTTGCGTCCTGGTTTGCCCCCCCCCCCCCAGTCTTTTGTTGAGAATGAATACACACCAGCTCGCTCCGCACTCTGTAATTCTAAACGGGAAAACCTATGTAATGATAGGAAACCACCAGGAACATCAACAGTCACTGCGGCCTGGTGCGCAGACTCCCGCATTCCAAGATGCAGAGCTATGTGTCTGACATTGCAACTGATGGTTAGCTTACGCAACCACTTTGACGCAAGATCCGAGCAGCCTCACAGAAGATGTGCGCGTGCCCCTAATCTTCTCCACATCTGTGGTCTTTTCAAACTGCTGAGCGCAATTACACGTACTCACACGTACCGCAAGGAAGCCACCTTTTTATTACGATTGCTGGTAGCGTCATCCCGTAAGAGCTCGTTTAGGCACTTGCCAGTCTGGCCCACGTAACACGCCCCGCCAGTCAAGGGGATCTTCTACCCTGCACATGGTCAGAAAACTGCGTCCTGTGCTTCACTACGCAAACTTTACCCTGCTTCTTTGCGGGGCAGGTTCCGTTTCCAAATGGAACAACTTGTTAGGAGCACTGAAAAGCGCTGTCACTTGTGGCGTTGTCTTACTTCGTTTACGTGATGGACACAGTGTGCATATACGAAAGGACCGCTACCATATCGCGCTTCACCCCAGTGAAGCGCTTCGCGTCGCCGTGTGTGCCCTTACGTTCTGTTTTTGTTCCGATTGCCTCCATTACAAAATTGAGCAAAGGGTGCGGGTACCCTTCTCTCTGTAGGCGCTTCGATTGTGCTAGAATGCTTTTGGGACTTGTTGGCAGAACCTCTGGAAAGCTTTCTGGAGTCATGACTGTACGGTAACACTAATTATTGTTTTGGCATGCGCCAACGAAAGCCGAGAAATAGGCTTCCGCAAACGGCACTCATAATACCAGCACGTGTCGTCCGCCGAATATGAAAACTTTAAATCTGCGAAGCGGATGATGTCTCTGCCCGGTGACTCATTCATCACCACGAGCAGACAAAAGCATTTGAGAAAAGTTTCTAAAACATGCATGACCTGATAATGAAAAAAAATGAATCCCAGTGCCTCCGTCCTCTCTCAGAATGAGAAAACAGTGCTTCTTTGTGGATGACATGTGCCGTAGCGTGTGAGCATAAACACTGTGAACGTTCGTGATTCGGTTACAATAGAAAAACTTATTGAATATTAGCACGCACGCGTTGTATCCCACTTCTCAAATTTGTATCGATATGCACTGAATATTGCCTAAGGCCAATAAGGTTCATAATAGCAAAGATGCTTTGCTGGCGTTACACGTGAGCACGTGTGCCTGCACTACGCAGTTTGAAAGGACCAAAGTTCTGGATAAGAAGAATAAGGGCGCTCAGATTGTGCGTAAAAAGAGTGCGCGCGTATGCAAACCAACGGTTGCAGTGTCAGACAGCGCTCCTTCTTAGAACGGGGGGCTTCGCGCAGCAGGCTGCCGTGATTGTTGATGTTCTTGGTGGTTTAGTATCGTTGCACTGGTTTTATTGCTGTTTTAAGAGGCGAAGCTCTTCACGACGTAGGCTTGTCCGGCGTCGCAGTAGTTGTAGTAGTCACCACTACGGCCACGGCGATAATAGGTTATCTCATGAGGCAGTGTTTATGTATGTTTTTACGTTTCCGGTTGATGTGTTAAGTGCTAATTACATGTTAAGTAGGGTTATTGCACTATCAAAGAGCTTTACACCAGCATGTTCGCCACTGAGGCTCTGTCTGGTGAGCGGTAGTTTAGGATCTTCAGCAGTTTTGGTTTGCTTGACATAGTTGGCCGCATTACCCGCGGACGCTCTGCATCTTGAGGACGTACAACGGAAACTTATCCTTTAATGAACGGTCGTTTAGCGTTACGCGGCTAACAAAAAATATTTGCTGTGTATATGTAATCAGAGTTGGTCACGTCGTTTATGATGTACTGGGCAAGATTCACAGAATATTCATGGATTTTACCGATGAACTTGCGAAGGTTTGCTCACTCATCTTAATTCACGAAGTGGATACGGGTGGATTTCTACAGAAAGAAGATAGTGTTTCTTCGGATATTTCAATGCGGAAACTTCGGTATCTGTCTGTTTGTCAACCAAAACGATTTTGCCACCCTGTCAAAGCATAACAATATAATAAGTAAATCACATATCCGGAACATGGTGGTGATAGTGACGATAAAAACAGACGGAAGTGTTCATATAACTGTTATCGCAATAACAAGCATTGAAATCAACCTGGGCTACCGATACACCGGCGGTAGCTCTTTCTTTTGCTTCTACCACACTACCTACATAGCCACGCACGCTGTAATAAATCTAATGCAGTGATTCTGGTTGAGGCCTTTATTATATTAGAGCAAATTTGCATAGAGATGACAACAAGAGCCTCATGAATGAAAGAGCGGGTGTTGCTTACGCTTAGCGCTTAAGACATGGTGCTCCTTCGGGCCAGCTGCTCTGCGTTCTAAAAAACTTTCGTTCCTTGGTATTACTGCTTTAAGGCACTCATATGTCACGCGGCATTGCATTTACCCACGCAGATACGCGACCAACATTTTTTTTCAATCTTTCTTCCTATATGTTCGCTCGGGTACTTATAAGAGCTTTTTTAAGCAAAAGAGAGAGTTGTGCTAGTGGTCTTTGCGCTAGCCCACCATGAAAAGAGCTTTCTTGTCAACAAATATTTAGTCAGAAGTAAGCACTTGTCCCGTGTGTTTGTTATTCATTGCCATGTTTCTTTTTCAGGCTGTTAAAATTAAGTAAAATTACTTCAACACTAAGGTCCACAATGCAGCACGTATGTACCCCACAGTTTGCATTTATTTTATCGCGTTAGTACATGTGTGTCTTTGCATTAAAAGGGAAAACTGATACTTTTTAACTATCAGGTGGAGAACAACTGTAAGCTTCATTCGGCGCTGAGAAAGGGCACACATATTGTAAAGAAAAAAGTCACAGCTTTGCCGCAAAAGCGAAGCATTGAATGCGATAGCAACAAATAGGAAGGTAACGCGCAGAATGTAAATCAGATTGAAACGTGCCCCGTGTTTCTCACGCACAAATAACGCACACAATGGTACAGATGTACAGGTACAGTTGCATGCGAATAAGCGTCTTAGTTGTTACTTCGCTGCGTCCAAAAAGCGTGCGCTTTTCGCAAACGGAGACTGCAATTATTGCAGTCACCTTGGTGCGTCCGGTAACTACAACATAATTGTTAAGTAAAGCCCAAGCCCAGCCAAGACGTACGATTCACCCATTGCGAGATAAGGGCGTGCGAGGGAGCGTCACCACCTTCCTCTAAGTGGGACAAAGTACGCGTGAAGGATGAGAGCCTGCGCTGCCGCGCAATGTTGTGGTGCGCGCTCATTGCGCCATCTTGCTCTTAATGCTGAAAACACAATTATTACGCCGAGATGCCCGTCAGCAGCGGTAAGTGGTAAATAGCTTGCCACTTGAACGCTGAAGAATGAGCTCCTCGGTGGCTCAGTGGTTAACGCCTCGCACCCTCAATGCAGAGGACCCAAGTGTGATTCCACGCGCCGGAGTTTTCTTCTGGATTTCTGCATCTTTCCTGCATTTACATATATATAGGTACGTGTACATATACAATGAGTGACGGTGACGCCGACGTCCACGGCAAAATCCAGCCGAGAGTGTCCATACAATTGCTATCGCAATATTATGCATATCTACGTAAGATCAATACGCGACCGCAAGAAGTCACCTGCGTGGGAGCAGATATAGTGTAGGGCTGGACTATCTCAGTTCTTTTCCCGTTCCAAGAATTTGAAGAACAGATAAGGGCCTTAAGAAAAGCAGCTGGACCGTGAGCGTCTCCGTGTTTCTTTTCACTCGGTGACGACGCGCACTATGCACGACACCACTTTCCTCTTGGCTCCCGCGACAGAAGCCCAGCTTTGAACGAAAGCCGCGTGTCTTTGGGCCACTTACGCGTCCCGGTAAATGACCACAAGTAATCGATTTGGGTAGATGCCGTGGTAACAAGACGAACTGGGCGCAGCGATAAAAAAACTTTCGTCTGGCTATGCCAATGCATTGAACAACGCACCTATACAGAGCAAAGAGCTGAGGCTTAGTTTGCCTTCACATTAAATGCGACGTCGATTGTGAGTGCACGTAGATCATACTGTGCTTATGTAGCTTTTAGTGAGTGCGCATCATGAGTTCAATCTGATAGCATAGAAAGGGCTGGGATTCTAGAGCATGTTTATTCAAAGGTTCAGCCCATGTGTAAAACCGTGTGAATTTGCGCTTGTCCCAGTATTTTCCTTTGTGCACGTCTTTTTTTTTGTGCAAACTTTCAACTTCGAGCAGGTTTGCGCCTAAAAGGGCCCTGCAACGCGTTTGGAGCATGGCCAGAAAATGCTGCCAATCGGTAGTAGAGGCTCCCGACAACACCGTAGCCGAATAACATACCATAGCGTAGGGCCTCAAATTCACAATAAATTATCGAAGTCAGCTAAAAATTGCTTGTCTTTTCTCGACAGACGGATGATGCTCAAAAATCACATATAGTAAACCCATCTATCACTTTGAACATGGCGCACTTGGTCGTTACAAAGATTGCCGCGGGAGGCCGTGAGTTGTCCACGTGCGCGCGTGCAATCACACTGCAAAAGCCGCGCATTCAAAAAAGAAGAAAAAAGTGCTCAAAGTCATTAGGTGTGCGTGATGTATTTTTTGGCCTTTTTCTTCCCTCCCTACTTAGCTTCTAGCGACTTCGTTGGGAAGAGATAAGAGGACGCGTTGGCAGCGTGCGACAAATATTTGTAATTCCACTCGTACAAGAAGGATTATTAAAATTTTTTTGGCGTCAACTTCGTGGAGCAATAAGCTGTCCCATTGAGTTTTTTCGTGGTTTTTTTTTAAAAACCGTTTCAGGGCCACTTTAAGGTGGCGGTCGTACTCCTCCGATAAAAGTCCGCCTTTCTAAAAGGCATTTTCGTTGTACAAGCCTTCTTGTTCTGCGCGTACGGCCGAACTGTTCAACATAACACAGTGAAATTTACTGTGCCTTTAGAGTAAGTTCTATTTAAGGTTCCTCTGAATTAACATTGAATTCGAAATGATTAGTATTTTATATGGTCTAAGAAAAATGGCCAAATTTATGAAAGTTCACATGTGGATATTTCTTCTTTCATTTTCAAAGAATAATATTATTTAGCGGTTCTGTAGACTACATAACAGTTATTGCATCTTCGGCTGGCAGCACCGGTGGCGTTTTCTGTGCACTCGTGCCATGCCGTACCCTCGTCTGGGCACCACGCGTGCGGTGCCGCATGTTCGGCTGGGCTGGACACGACACGGTGTGCACGACACGGCCGCACCGCGGAGGTGCCGCCGTGGCGTGCATTCCGTGCACACCGGAGCGTGGTGCAATCCCATCAGCCCGGACGCGCTGGCAGACGACGCGGTGACGTTCAATCATTGTAGGTGTAATTTACAGCTGGTGCTGCCGCAGAACACCGCTGGACGGTACAGGAAACGTGCGTGAGCTTACATCATCTGACCGCACTCGCACAAAGCTACTTTTGCTGCCAGGATTCTTTGGATATCAAAGGCGATGCGAAAAAACCGTAACCCTCGTCGAGTTGGCATAGAATCGGTGCAGCACAACCGCCCGGAGAACAGATGCACACTCACAGCACACGTAGCATCTCGCAAGTGTCTCTCAATGTTTATTTTGTGTTGCTTCCGCTCTTATTACCAGGACAAGCAGGTCACTGGAATTTGTCGTCTGCTAAATGACGTCTCTCGCATACAGCGCTGTTGTCGCGGATTCGGGTTTTGTGGTTCACACGTTCAGCTAGCCCGTAGCGAGGCTTGAAGCTCGGGCGGTGTGTGACGTAACTTCCTTTCCACCGTCACGATACCAGTGCAAATAAGCCGAATATACTATTAGTTTCCATGCGGAGGTTCTTTTGTGCTGCGACAAGAAGTTGATGAATAATTATTTTTTATTTGATTGATATGTGGGGTTTAACAGCTCAAAACCACCATATGAGTATCAGAGATGCTGTAGTGGAGGGCTCCGGAAAAAAATGGCAGCATATCCACGGAGTGAATGAATGATGGAGAGTGGGACGAAGCATCCGTCCGTCCAATCGTTCTTGCTTCCGTCCGTTCATGCGTGCGTCTGTGTGGCCGCCCGTGCGTCCATCGGCCCGTCCGTGCATGTGTCTGTTCGTGCATCCGCACGTTCATTTGTGCGGCCGTCCCTGCATTCGTCCATGCATCCGCTCCTGCGTATCCATGCGTCCATCCGTCCGTGCAGCCATCCGTGTGTCCGTCCATGCATCTGTCTGTGTGTCCGTTCATCCACCTATTCATCACTTCAAGTACCACCATCTCGCATCTTTTCATCATATATTCCTCATAAAGAAGCACCGCCATCCAAAGGACATTCCGAGGAATGAACGAGAGGTGGCACACGCACACTTTCTTGCGGCTTGCGCTTCGTGTCTACTTCTCAACTTTAACCATCTCAAGTTCATGGTACATACTAGTTCACTGTATTCATGGCGCTGCGGCCCAACGCTCCCTAAACCTTTGGAAAACGAAGTAGGTTACGCCTAGCGAGTATAACGTAGCAACCCTTTCTTGTCAGATAGTGCTCAATGTACAAGCCAATGGGTGCTAAGGGGAAAAGAGAGACAGGAGAACGCGGTTTTTAGTTAACACGCACGCTGCGAATTTTTAATGGCTCAACAACACACAGAAGAAATCTCCCACCGGCACCACCTTGGAGGTCAAAGTGTAAGATTGGTTACACACTACTACTGCGACTACGATGGACGAACGGGTGCCACTATAAAAAGCTTCACCCCTAAAATTATTTTTTGAATGTGGCAGTTTATGGCTGTACTTGGCACCGCACAACCTATTAAGCGACAAATCTATACAAGGTGGTACTCTGAACTTTTATATCATGAAGCAGCAGACCCCTCCTAAGATTTTATGAAATGAAAATTCATTTTTGGTTATTATGGGACCTACAAGGCAGAAGTGAATTGAGGCAATTTTTTGCCGCTTTGTTATGTATAAACTGATTTTCTTATTTTAGGCGCTGTTTAACAACGACTATGGCACATTAGTAGGTGCATATTGTGTCTTATCTACTTGTGCGTACTAACTTGACAACCCAGTGCTTCAAACAAAATAACTTCAGTGAACCATAATTCTCACAGGCATTCTTTGGTGGTAGCGCTATCTATGAAATGAAAAGTGAAGTTGTTTTATGCGAGTTCAAACATTCGCCAAACATAGCACAACTAAACATTAAAAAAAGTAGTACAGCAGGCACCGGTTATTTCTCAGGGATTCACAATTTTTCTAACTGGGTAAGTCCAGTGGCTGCGCATTGCACCCACTGTAAAAGGAGGAGGCCTTATTTATGATCCTTTTCACTCAAACCACATCAGCAGGTGGCGTGGTCTCATCAAGCGGCAAAAAGGTTACGGTACGCCGGAGGATTGCGCGTTTGTCCAGCATTCTCTGGCGCGTCTTTATGATATAGTAATCTGCATCTCTTCGTGGTTCAGTTGCTCGTGTTTTGCGCGTTCCTTTGATTGTTATTGTGCCTGAGAAGTTCGAAATGGTGAAAGAAGGGACGCTGACATGCCTTGCAAATTTCTTGTATGTGGTGCCACTTTTAAGGGGACACGATGGTGAATGTTCTCAAAGCCTGCAATTGCCTGGAATTTCAGAATAAGCCTGTAGTTAGTAGTATTGTAAATAGAGAAAGTTGGTAACGATTCATTTTTTCATGGAAAACAGCGCGAAAAACGAAGACAGAGAAGCAGGAAGACACAAGACAAGCGCTTGTCCTGTGGCTTCCTACATTTTTGTCTTCGTTTTTCGCGCTGTTTACCTCTAAAATAATAAGCCTGTAGAGCAGCTTGCCGACAACTTTCACGAACCAGTATTAGTAAAGAGTACACAAGCAGGTAATTACATCCTAGTAGTAACGATGTGACCGAAACAAGATTTCGTTGAAGAGGCAGGACGTTCTGGACAACGTGGAAGAATATGCAATGTACGGGACCACAGAAAAGTTAAATTGTCTTGAATACAGAGGTGTCTTCACTACGGATAAGACGATCACTGTTTCTACAACTCATGAGCCCTCTATACGGTGTCGGGAAGAAATTCGACCTAGGAGGATGCTGTTAAGACGACTAGTGATAACTAGTCTTCATAACAGGAGAACTAGTGATAACGCTGCTGATCACAGCTATGTTCTCGTAAAGCAGCTTGCTGCGCAGCCAGAACTGCTACTAATGCCCGAATAACACCAGTTCGTTACAAAGAACAAAGCTGGTGGTGCAGTAGCTGGTCAAAGCACAAACTTTTCAAAACAAAAGATGTATTTTGGCCAATATAGCAAAATAATTAAAAAATTTGATTCTGTAACTATTTTGCTCTTATAAACGTTTTGCGTTCAGACGTCTTTCGAAATGCTTGTATGATCATGCTTGCTAGAAAAAAAATATTATACTGAACACCATTACTTACGAAACGTCTCCTCAAGAGCGCTTCATATAGTTATCGATCGACCTCCTCCTGAAACGTCATGTGGTTTTTGCAAGCAAACTACACTATAATGAAACCTTAGTTTAAAACTGAACCATATGGCACTGATGAAAGAAGGCAGACATAAATTTTGCAACATGTTATTTTAGTAAATTTTATTCTCGATGGCACATGTGTCTGCGTACGTAATAACTACACTCGCATAATTATGACAAAACAACTTGGCTGTTTTTAGTGTTCATAATACCATAGCCTCCGAGATTGTGGGCACAAGGCGGGTTTCTCTCCGACCGTCCCAATAACGTGGAGAGCGCGTGTTTCAAGAGGCGGGCGTTGCCCGCTCTTTTTTCCGCACCACGTCGCTCTTTCTTTCGGTCGAAAAGGCTGCCGCGCTGTTGGCGAAGCTTCTATGTGACGAGAAAAAAATTGGTTCCGCGCTTTTATATGAATTTGATCTCGTTTGGAAATATCGAGCCAAGGTGTACGTGAGGCGAAGTCAATGCTTGGGCGTATATATTCTCAAATTGACTTCTTTTGCTGAAGATTTGCGCCACCCATATTAGAGCGCTTATAATTGCGATGCCTCTACAAGAGATCCTGGTGTGCTGGAAACTCACTGAAGTTTGAAGTTTGCATGCTGTATAGTAGAGAGGACACTGGCAAAGAAAAAAAAAGATCACAACGCAATCAACAAGCGAAGTCAGAAGAGTGTCACGCTCTATTCTCACGGGTTACACTCGATTAGAAAGATTGATTTTTCTTTCCTTTCATGGAACCAGCACTGCTCTTCATTATAACGCCGTTTAAAAAATCCTCCCGTCGAGCCGTTGAAGCAGGATACAGAGAGGAGGGTCAGGTGGTCCTCATGCGTCTAGACTGTGTCTAGACAGAACGTCACTGGTTCTGCAACGACCATGAGCTGGTTACAGGCACGCTTTATTCACGTATGGTCGCCCGTTCACCCTGTGAGTTTCACGATGTTCAATGGATATGTTAGGCAATAAAAGAACGAACATCAAAGTGCTTTGCTTATTCAATTAGTACACAACACGTGTTCAGAGTTTGATGTACCTGGTATAAAACACTGCGGTGTTACAAAGCAGTGACGATTTGCATTTTTTTTCTTTAGTAGCCTATTCCGGCGAACTTAGTTTTCACTTAAAGCACGTGGTTATGCTACATGTTCGATGTTTTGATATAGATGCAGCGGTGGCGTCAAGGAAAGGGGTGGTGTCGTCGTCGAACTCATGGAGACGGCGGCAGCATCCGTAAGAAGTTCAGATGGCAAAAAAAGAGAGGATCACAACAAAGGCATTTTCACTGTTGAAATGTGGGGCGTAAATGTACGTTGGCTAGTCGAAGCCTTCTACAATATTCTGATAAAAATTACTTCTCGCGTACCTTACATCTATAACATAAACAGGACAATCAGTTACTTGAAGCGTAACTGCACCTCGGTTCACCACCTCAAAGGAAATCATGCGCAATATAACAGTAAACTTTTGAGACACGATAGGAGAGCAACACGAATCAACGACAATAATTAGCCAAGTTTTCCCTTATACAAGTCTCCAAAAAGGAGGAATTATAGAATGCCTCTATATTTCAGATATCGAGGTGTGTAGCACCGACCCAGAGTGGACCGTAAATAAAAAAAGACTTTTATAAGTAATACTGCCGCAGACGCAGTGATAGCTTTTTACAAATACCTATAAGGAAAATGCCACAGTTGCCATGCTTTTCTTCGTAAATGGGACCAAAATAAATGCAGTAACCAAAAATGCTGTCCTTCAGTTCAGCCAGACGATTGTGGCGGCGGTTATTGCTCGTACGCAGAAAAAAAAAAACATGCGCACGTGGAATCCCACGTGCTCTGCTGTCTGCAGCGGTGTCCCTTGAAAAATACTTTCCTTCAGTTCAGACATAACATTTATATTCCACCTCGACAAAAGCTCAAGTTTGGTCCACTTTTCCGCAAAGCCTTCAGCATAGCGGAGGGACAGGCTCTCGTCATAGTCGGTGATTTTAACGCACCGCACGCGGCTTGGGGATACACTGTCGAGTATATGAAGGAACGCAGTTTATGGGCGGATGCTAAATACAAAGGCCTTACACTAATAACGAATCTTGAGGACTCCACAAGAACAGGCAACAGCCTTAGTAATGACCTAACTTTTACAAAAATACTTAGCAGACTCGTGATGGGTAAACAGGCAACAGAATTTTGCCAGCGATCATTATATTTTAGTTACAATGGTGAATGCAGGCCATTAAAAAGAAGCAAGGCAGGAAGCTTGCACTTGTGTAATGGGACTATTTCCACAATATTCGAGAGGAGGATTCGGTTGATACCATAATATAGAAAGAAAAAATGGTAGAGAAGCTCCAACAGAGTGTCAAGAAAGGCACAAAAATGTTCCCGGAGAAGCCAGAATGGCGGAGATGGACAGCAAACTGTTGCATCTGTGGGTCGTACAGTCGTAATATACAGTACAGTCGTAATTTAAGAAAGATTGGAGCTGCATAAGACAAGGAGATAGAACTCCATGCGAATGGGCTCACACAATAACAGTGGGAAGCCACGTGTAACTTGATGGATAGAGAAATGAAGATGTCAAAGACTTTGAACATTCTCCAAAGTCTCCTAGACCCGCAAAGTACAAAGACTGCACAGAGGCATAAGCTGCAACACATATTACATAACTATGCAGTAACAAAGGAGGAGCCCTTCCACGAGCTCCAAAAAAAAAAAAACTTTACCCATACAATATGTACGAGGAGTGAGCTGAGATGACTGTGTCCAGTGGTAAAGTCAGCTCTCTTCCGTACAATAAGTAGAACGGCGAAAAACCCGCTGTGTCGTGACGGGATGAATTATACGCGAAAGTTGCGTAGGGTAAGGCAAGGTCTTACCTACCCAGACTCGGTGGTCGGGCGACACGTACATAGCGAGCATATTTGTTAAAGTGCGGTTAAATCGTTCCGTGAGGCCGTTTGTTTGAGGGTGGTAAGCGGTTGTCAGTGTGTGTTGCGTGGAACAAGAACGCAGAATGTTGGCGATGACTTGGGATAGAAATGTACGGCCACGGTCTGTGAGAAGCTGTCTCGAAGCACCGTGAATCAATATAACGTCGCGTAACAAGAAGTCAGCGACGTCGGTTGCGCAGCTGGTCGGTAGAGCTCGAGTAATAGCGTAGCGTGTAGCGTAGTCTGTAATAACGGCTATCCATTTGTTTCCCAATGTTGATGTGGGAAAAGCACCCAGCAGGTTTAACCCAACACGGTGAAATGGTTCCGCGGGTATGTCAATTGGTTGAAGATGGCCAGCGGGATGCAGCGCCGGTGTCTTACGACGTCAGCATAGGTCACATGTGGCAACGTATCGGCGTACCGAACGAGCGAGGCCTGGCCAGAAAAAAACGGCACCGGACGCGCTCGTACGTGCGGAATACGCCAAGGTGTCCAGCTGTGGGAGCGTCGTGAAGTTTGGTGAGAATAGAGCGGCACAAATGCTTAGGCACAACAATGAGAAGGTCGGGCCCGTCTAGTCGGAAATTGCGACGGTTTAGCACACCCTTTTGAATGACAAAGCAGCGGACGGAAGCATCATGTGTGGAGGATTCCAAACGGTTGATGATGTCAAGCAGCTCTGGATCACGCTTCTGTTCTTCCTCAATATTAAGGATGTCGGGCACTGACAAGATAGAGTTCTCCGTGGGCTCGTCAGAGTCCTCAGGATCGTCGACAGGGTACCGGGAGAGGCAATCAGCATCACGGTGTAGGTGGCCAGATTTGTAGACCACCGAATAGGAAAGCTCTTGCAGGCGCAAAGCCCAGCGACCAAGGCGGCCTGATGAATCTTTCAGAGAGTTGAGCCAGCAGAGTGCGTGGTGGTCGGTAATTACCAAAAAAGGGCGTCCGTATAGATAAGGTCCAAATTTCGCCACCGCCCATACAAGAGCCAAGCTCTCACGCTCTGTTATCGAATAGTTACGTTCAGGGGTGGATAGGAGGCGGCTGGCATATGCAATAACGCAATCATGGCCATGTTGTTTCTGAGCCAGCACTGCACCAATGCAATGCCCACTTGCATCTGTATGGATTTCCGTAACGGCAGCACGGTTGAAGTGTGGTAGAATCGGAGGGGTCGTCAGAAGAGCGACGAGAGTCGAGAACGCAGAAGCCTCTTCGGAGCCCCATGAAAACGGGACTTCTTTCTTGAGGAGCTGCGTAAGCCGCCTCACTATGTGCGCAAAAGTTTTCACGAAGCGTTGGAAGTAAGAGCATAGTCCGATAAAGCTGCGTACATCTTTCGCAGATCGTGGTACAGGAAAGATTTTGACGGCGCTGATTTTTGCCGGGTCTGGTTGTACACCGTTGGCGTCTACTAAATGGCCAAGCACTGTGATTTGATGGCGTCCAAAGTTACATTTGGATAAGTTGAGCTGCAGGCCAGCGTGACGGAAGATTCCTAGGATGGCTGAGAGGCGCTCTATATAAGTTTCAAATGTTGGTGAAAAGACGATGACGCCGTCCAAGTAACACAAACAGGTGGACCATTTGAATCCTCTGAGCAGGGAGTCCATCATTCGTTCGAAGGTGGCTGGAGTGTTACAAAAGCCGAAGGGCATGACTTTAAACTGACATAGGACATTGGGGGTGATGAATGCCGTCTTTTCACGGTCCATTTTATTTACCTCTATCTGCCAGTAGCCGGAACGAAGGCCTATGGAGGAAAAATAGTGGGACCCATAGAGGCAATCAAGCGCATCATCTATTCGTGGCAGAGGGTAGACGTCTTTTTTGGTAATTTTGTTTAGGTGTCTCGATAATCCACACAGGAACGCCATGCACCGTCTTTCTCGTAGACTAGCACTACAGAAGAAGCCCAAGGACTGCAGGATGGCTCAATGATGTCCTTGGTGAGCATTTTGTCGACCTCACTTTGGATGATGTGACGCTCGGTCGCCGACACCCGATATGGACGCCTATGAATAGGATGCTTATTACCAGTGTTTATGCGGTGGCTCATACCAGTAGCTTTCCCCAACGGACGGCCGCTGATGTCAAAAACGTCGATGTAGGACAGCAGAACCCGGTGGAGCTCATCAGTCTGCTGCGGCGTTAAGTTGGAAGCGATCGTCGAAGTAATAGCGCTGTCGGAGCAAGTGGCAGATTGATGTTGAGCATGGGGGTAAGAAGGGGCGGCCATCGCAAAAATATCTACCGTATTGTCTTCTAAGGTGCAGAGCAACGCCATTGAAATCCCTCGTGGCAAAACTTGAGGTGTCAAGCTAAAGTTGACAACTGGGAGGCACGTAAAATTTCCTGCGACGGACAGAATGGTGTGCGGTAATGTAATGCCACGGCTTATGGAAACATCGGTGAAAGGGGTCACAACATAGTCACCGTCGGGTACTGGTGGTATTGAGACGAGCTCTATGAAGGTCCGTGTCTGTGGAGGGAGGCGCGCGTGTCCCTTTGTGAAGAGGCGACTCGGCCGTTGTGTAAGAAGTTCTGTTGCGGGCAAGTGTAGATGGAGCGTACTGGTCGAACAGTCTATGAGGGCAGAATGCGCGGACAGGAAGTCAAGGCCTAAGATTACGTCGTGGGGGCATTTATCAAGGATGGTGAAGAAGGCAACTGTGTGTCGATTCTTAACGCTCACACGAGCGGAGCACATTCCAACGATAGATGCTACTCCACCATCCACAACACGGACGAACTGATTGGTCGCAGGTGTGAGAACCTTCTTAAGCTTGCGCCGAAACTCACTCGTCATCACGTAAAGTTGGGCGCCGGTGTCTACAAGAGCAGTGACATGTACGCCGTCTACTTGTACGCCTATGAGGTTCCGTTTTGTCGTCAAAAGAGGATTTTAGGTCAGTCCGAGCGAAGCAGCGCCACCTCCGGGGGCTGCAACGCTTAGTTTTTCGTCGGGGAACCTCGTCGGAAGGCAGGGGAAGATGGTCGGCGGGGCTGTAGAGAACGAGACTGGCGACGCTGGGGGGAATGGATAGTGGGAGTAGCGGTGTTCAGAAGCAGGTTCCTGGGCAAAATGGTAGCGGCTGATCTCATGGCGATAGACAGGACGTTAATAGAAGGGACGAAAGGACGGTTGTGCAGGAAGACCCCAGCGACTTCTGAAATGGCGAGAAATGTGCCCGATTCTGTGACACGAGAAGCATATCGGCTTGTCATCGTGTGTTCGCCATGAGGACGGATTACGGAACGTTGAGGGAGAGTTGGTCGGGAAGGGACGTGCAGGCGTGTATCGGGGCTGGTAGTCGGTGCGGGGAGGCGTTGAGATAGAGTGAATTCCCAAGCTGGCGATTTCCTGCCGGACGACTGCTTGAATGAGAGGCAACGTAATTGGCGGAGAGGGGTCAGGGGACGTTGGTCCCACCTTAGCTGGAGCAGCCGCTTCAAGCTTCCGCCTGACGATTCGCGTCAAGTTGTCACAGGTGTCTGGTGGATGATATGTGTCGAGACACGAGGACGTCGCAGTGGTGTTCGGAAGGCGCTGGAACTGATGGAAGATGTGTCTGCTTTTAGCTTGTTGGAACCGGCGGCATTCTTGAATGATCGCATCAACAGAATACACATTGTTGAATACCAACAAGTTGAACGCATCGTCGGCGATACCCTTTAGGATATGCGCAACTTTTTCGGGTTCAGACATATTTTCGTCAGCTTGGCGGCATAGTGAAAGAACAGCCTGAATATAACCGATGCAGGGCTCCGTGGAAGATTGTGCGCGAGTCGACAACTCATTTTTCGCAGCTTCACGATGACCAGAGATGTTGCCAAAAAGCTCACGGATTTTTGCCTTGAAGCTCTCCCAGCTTGTTATGTCATGCTCGTGGTTATCAAACCAAAGACGAGGGGTTCCGTCGAGATAAATGATGACGTTTGCAAGCATAACAGTGGGATCCTACCTGTAAGTGGCGCTGACGCGTTCGTAGAGGCGTAGCCATGGTCGACGTCAGAACCCTCGCTGCCCGAGAACACGCCGGGGTCTTTGAGCGCGGGAAGCGTCACGAAAGTTGTCGCGGGTGCTTGGTTGACAGGTCGGGCAGAAGGAGAAGCGACCGGAGAGGATGTAGCCGAGTCTTGAGTGGTCATGTTGTAAGCCGCGAGGGAGCGTACGCTTCGGAGTTCCGTGGCGAGAACGGGGATCGCACAACTCCACCAAATATGTTACGGAAAGAAGACTGACTCAGAGGGGTAGTCACCGATGTATTTACAGCCGGTTAGGCGAGCAGCGCCAGCCACACAGATTAGCTCGTGCCAGTCTATCTGCTTTCTCTTCTTCAGCTCCATGCACTGGCACGTAGCAATATTTTCCTGAGATGCAAGGCATGCCAAGAAAAAAAACAAATACACGCTCACGTGGTGCTCCATCAAGTCAGTGCCAAGGACGCCACATTAAAAAAATGGCAGCATATCCACGGAGTGAATGATTGAGAGTGGGGCGAAGCATTCATCTGTCCATTCGTTCTTGCTTCCGTGTGCCCATGCGTCCATCTGTTTGACCGTCCATGCGTCGATCTGCCGGTCCTTGCGTGCGTCTGTTCGTGCGTTCATCCCTGCGTTTGTCCTTGCATCCGCCCGTGCGTCCGTTCATGCGTCTATCCATGTGTCCTTTCGTCCATCTATTTACCACTCCAAGAACCATCGTCTCGCATCTTTTCGTCATATATTCCCCATATAGAAGCACCGCCATCCAGCGGGCATTCCAAGGACTAATTAGAGGAGGCACACGCACACTTTCTTACGGCTTGCGCTTCGGGTCTACTTCCAACCTCTAACCACCTCGAGTTTATGGTATATACTAGGGCATTGTATTCATGGCACTGTGGCTCAACGCTCGCTAAACCTTTCTAAAAACTAAGGAGGTTACACCCAGCGAGTATAATGTAGCAGCCTTTTCCTGTCAGATAGTGCTCAATGTGCATGCCAATTGCTGCTAATGAGGATCGCAGCGTGCGCGTTAACTAAAAACCGAATGCTCCTGTCTCTTATTACCCCTTAGCAGCCAATGGCATGTACATTGAGCAATGTAGCAGCCTTTTCCTGTCAGATAGTGCTCAATGTGCATGCCAATTGCTGCTAATGAGGATCGCAGCGTGCGCGTTAACTAAAAACCGAATGTTCCTGTCTCTTATTACCCCTTAGCAGCCAATGGCATGTACATTGAGCACTATCTTTTATTGTTCAACAACGCACAGAAGAAATCTCTCAGCGGCACCACCTTGGAGGTCAAAATGTTATACTTGTTACACACTACAACAACTACGAGGGACGAATGGGTGCCGCTATAAGGAGCTTTGCCCTTAAGAGAAGGTTAGCGTCTATGCCAGTGCACTCAAGTGCTTTGAAGCGTTTGTTTCATGTTATGCTCAATCATTATTCTATGGACGAAAGTAATTGAGAGACAGAGAGGGTGTGTGTTTGTGTATGTGCGTGTACGTGCGTGATTGCAATTGAGCGAAACAACACTGGTTTCAGTCTGCCAGCTGTCACTGGGGCAACTTTCGTCATGTTGTTGAAACGATAGCAACAGTTGGCCCATCAAAGGCGAGAGACGCCACCCGCTTTTGCGCTCCTTGGGTTTTCATCGGCCGATATCTGTCGCCTCGCCCAACATACATGACACGCGTGAGGCGACGCTGACTATACTTGCGCGCACAATGTTCTCGCTTTTGGAAACTTCGACAAGTGCTATCAATACCAAACTTGGTATGGCATAATATGACTGCATGAAGAACATATTTGTCAACACAAAGCATAAAAATCATTACATGTATGTCATGAATGTCTTGATTTACATTTCATGGTCCTGCAGCTTTTGCGGTGGTTTCGTTCACATGGCATGTTGTAAAACTGGTACGGTATGACATAATTGCATGATAAATACAAGCGACAGACCCTTACATGAAAAGGGATGCCGAAAGGCGGGCGTGCAGGGCAGCGGCGGCGCGCGCTCGCAGACAGGACCCTGAAGTGAGAGCACGCGAGGCAGAAACGCGCCGGGAAGCTGCGCGATGTCACCGCCAAGATCCTGCTGTACGGGAACAAAAAGCCACATCTGCAAGGAAGCGTCGGCAAGATTCCGCTGTACGTGAACAAAAAGCTGCAGCGGCACGTCAGCGTCGGCAAGATCCTTCTGTACGGGAATGAGAGACCACATCAGCAAGGCAGCGTCGGCAAGATCCTGCTGTACGGGAACAAGAAGCCACGTTAGCAAGGCAGCGTCGGCAAGATCCCGCCGTACGTGAACAAGAAGCTGCAGCGGCACGTCAGCGTCGGCAAGATCTCGCCGTACGTGAACAAGAAGCCACATCAACAGGGCATGCAGCGTCGGCAAGATCCATGTCGCATTTCGCACCAGCTGCTGTCGGGCCGCGCCGACGGACGCTGGTTGCGCCGGTCACGTTTGGCGTCAGGCATAGAGTGCTCGCGTTTTGCTAACGCAGCGTCACTGTGTTCAGCGTATACCACATATTCCGGTTTTGGTGTTACGTGACGTCAATGGACGACGAAATATATGACTGGTGCAAACATGACAATCTTGACACGCGTGTCTTGTAAGAACGTGGCAACACACCACGCTTATATTTAGCGTGCTCGCGGCTGTTTCACTAGCTCCAAATACACTAAATTTGGTATCAAGTGGCGTGAATAGATGACGAAGGTAAATGAAAGATCTAGACATGATAATCATGACACGGAAGTCATATACGGCATTATTCACTTCCATCTCGTAACGTTGTGCTGATTTTGAAGTGACTTATCAACTTTTCTCATTCGTGCTCCGCATATCATCGATTCCCTCTGTACGTGGGATCTGCCAATTTTTTTCAAACTATTGGCAAGATGAATGGAGTGGAACCACCGCCTTAATATTTTACCTGCTCATAGTGTATGAGTGGCGTCTTATACAATGAGTTAGGTAACGCTAATTTTTACACATCAAGAGACGCTACAATCATTCGGTTGCACCGAGCTTGAAAGTTTTTGTGTAAAGGCGACGTGCGTGCGGTGGCTTCTCAATCTTACAAACTCAACAACGACGCAAAATGTGAAAATTCCGGGTTGGGTGGGGGAGGGTGCTTTCGCAAGGGAAAAGAACTGGAAAGGCGCACCAAAGAGCAATAACATTTTTCTTGTATTAGTAAACTTCTGCTTTACGATACCAAAAACACCACGCTTGCCTCAAGTAGAAAATCGGTAAAAGTGCGAAAAAATCACAACCATACCGATGAAGGCAATGATGTTAGAGGAGTTTGCTCGAAGGTGCTCATTAACTTTCTTGGCAAGACAATTTATGTGGGAATACTTGTTAACGAGCGGGCGTTTGTAGGTCGAAGGCAGCGTTGTTGTACACTTTCTGCGGCAAGTACTGCAGGTGTTGGTCACATTGATCAGCACTTTAAGGACGTGCCTCTTTCTGCCACACTGGCCACTCATCATTATCATCATCAGCCTGACTACGTCCACTGCAGGACAAAGGCCTCTCCATATTCCGCCACTCAATTCGGTCCTGTGCTTGCTGCTGCCAATATATACCCGCAAACTTCTTAATCTCATCTGCCCACCTAACCTTCGTCTACCCCTAACCCGCTTCCCTTCTCTGGGAATCCAGTCAGTTACCCTTAATGACCAGCGGTTAACCTGTCTACGTTGCACATTCCCGACCCATGTCCATTTCCTCTTCTTGATTTCAATTATGATATCCTTAACCCCAGTTGGTTGCCTAATGCACTCTGCTCTCTTCTTGTCAGTTAAGGTTGCACCTACCGTTTTCCGTTTCATTGCTCGCTGCGTCGTCCTTAATTTAAGCTGAACTCTTTTTGTAAGTCTCCATGTTTTTGCTCCGTAGCTAAGTACCGGCAAGATGCAGCTGTTGTATACCTTCATCTTGAGGGAAAGTGGCAATCTACCTGCCTTGATTTGAAAGTGCTTGCCTAATGTACTCCACCCCAATAGTATTCTTTTAGCCACGGCCATGATTCAAATGCCTAACGCTCATAAATGACAGACGTGGAGCTATCAGGCGCCCTTCAACCGAGTTGAGAACAGGCAGGCGAGCGGGCTAAAGTTGATATCAGTACACGTGCATCACGACCATCGTAGGAGCTTGTCACGTGCTGCCGTGCTTACGAAGTGACGATTCTTAACCGGCCATCGTGCCTGACGGTATTTTTATCGCTCCTTCCCGGCTAGAGGGCGGCGAGCATTAGAGCGCAGCCAGACGAGACACGTGTGCCCTCCTGTTTTCCTATCTTTTTGAATTCCATTCTATTCCCAGTACCCACTCCTGTGAGGTTGTTGCGCTTGTCCTGAGAGAGAGAGAGAGAGACCGTTACAACGGCGCACTTTTTTCTTCACTTCCCTTTCTTTCTGATCACCTTCGAGGAAGGCGGTGCACGGTCCATCAAAAACCGACGCCCTCGGGTGGCGGCGCGCCATCTAGTTAGCATTGTCGTAATCCTTAAAGAGGCGACCTTGAAGGCGACGAAAGAAGTGTACAGGCAACACTGGTGTGCAGGCTGCCGACATTAAACAAGCCACGAGCAAAATGAGGAAGCTCTGAAAAAATGGCACCGAATCTGCACGTTACCCTGCAAATGTCGTCGAAAGACGACAGTCTTGCGTCTGGAGAGAGTGAACAAAACGTTTATTTGATGTTCGGCGCATGAAGAGCGGTGAATGGTATTCTGTAGGCGTTGGGTTAGAGTGCCTCGAGCGTGTAGCAGAGGCGAACGAGCGCATAGAGGATGGATGGATGAATGTATCCGGTTGTGCCTTTTAGATCGGGCGGTAGCTCCCGCCACCTAGCCATAAAGTAGTATCACTGTGGCTTTAAGGAGTGAATGTCACTCGCACCTCGATAGTAGCCACCAATTAGTCAGCCTTCTCCAGGTTATTTTTACCCGTTGAAAATCTATTTTGCATTCACTGTCCTTAAACCCGAACACTTTGAAAAATTCGGCGCCATTATTTTTTACTATAGGGCGGAGCCCTTTAGAGAACATTATCAAATGTTCAGCCATTTCCTTCTCCTCTCCACACGCACTACATACCGTGTCTGTGTGTTCGTATCTCGCTCGGTACGTCATGGCCTGCAATACTCCCGTTCTAGCCTCGAAGAGCAGAGAACTACCCCAAGAATTATCGTAGGTATTTTTCCTTGCAATCTCCTGCTTAAAAGTTCTTAAGCCTTCCCATCTTCCACATGTTCCTTCACTTTCTTCTTAACCGATGTTTCCTTTTGGCTTGGTATTCTGCTGTTGCCTAAATACTCGCCTGCAAATTTTCACAAGTTAGTTTTCTTCGTTTAGTATCGACATTCTGATGTACTAGCAACTGGAAACTTTCCTAGCCCAACGCTCCTCTCCCGTTTTTCTCAATCGCTCCTCAAATTCTATATTGCTGCTAGCTTTTCTGCACTAAAATGATGTCCATCCCATGTCTTCCTGTACCGCCTGATTTGTAGTTCTCCCACGTGCTCCCAAAGTAAGTCTACCTATGCCACATTGTTCAGTTTCCAATCTTGCTTGAACGTCTGATTTTCGTGCACAAGACCACGTTGCCAAACGTCAAACCCGGGACCATGACACCTTTCCAAATCCCTCTCACAACGTCATACCAATTGCAGTTCCACAGTGCCCTATTTTTCATTACAGCAGCAATCCTGGTGCCCTTAGTCATTACGTATCTTTCGTGCTCCCTTAGATACTTATCGGCGTGATTTATCCATACGCCCACGTATTTGTATTTATGCACTACTTCTAGCGTGACTTCCTGTATCTTATGCACATTGTCTTTGTTATCATTAAAAGTGATGATTGCCTATTTTTTTTTCTGCTGAACTTCAAATTCAACTTATCTCCCTCATTGCCACAGATGCCTATCAATCCCTGCAGATCTTCCTTCTTGTCAGCCATAATTACTACATCATCTGCAGACATCAAGGCTGCTCATGACTGTACAATGTGTTTTCCTTGCTTGGCAAAAAAAAAGAGTGAATCCAAGTCGACTCAACTCTTTGGCTTCTAGTGTTTGGAGATACAGCATAAATAACAAAGGCGACAAGGGACATCCCTGCGAAGCCCGCGTTGTATCTAATTAGGTTCAGATACCTGTTGTTGCTACTTGATAATTACTTTGTTACTTTTATAGATATCTTTTAGAAGATAATTTACTCCATTTTCTACATCTAGTGTGTCCAGCATTCCCCACAAGTATTCTTGAATCACACTATCATAAGCTCTTTTGATATCTAGAAATGCTAGTGACAGGGGCCTTTGTTCATTTTCAGCTATTTCAATACATTGCATCAATGAAAACAAATTGTTCTCAGACCTCCTACGTTTACGGAATTCATTTTGTAGTTCTCCAAGCAACCCCTCATTCTCCACCCAAGTCTGTAGTCTTTCCTTCACTATCTGCATCACCATTCTATAAACTACTGATGTCACTGTTATAGGATGGTAGTTTTATATATTGGCTTTGTCCCCTTTTATAGATCATGGTAATCCTGCTTAGTTTCCACCCATTGGAAGCTTCACCATCCATTATTGCTTTTCTCGCCACCTCTCTTAGTGTTTGCTTAGAGTTTGGTACTAGTTTGTTTACTACCATAATTGTAATGCCATCAGGGCTTGTTGAAGGCCTTTTAGGCACAATTTTCTGTGCCCTTTTCCGCTGTCATTGTCCCAGTGAAGCCATTGAGCTAATTGGTTCATCCTCGTCTGCTACGCTGCATGCAGCGCTTTCTTGGTGTTTAATTGTTTTTCTGTTATCATTTTTTAGTAGATTGCATTGCCTCATTTCCTTCTAGTGTGACCCTTTGAACTGTACTTATTAACCTCCGTTTCATGTTTGTTTTACTACTCGGAGAATTGAGATATTTCCCAAATTCGCAGCTGCGTTTCTATCCTTTTGTTTACTCCCGCCATCCATTGGGCCCCCTTTCTTCTTTTATTTTCACTGCTCAAATCGAATGGTTTCCTTCTGCAGCTCACAAAGTTATCCTATTTGTTGTTGACATTATCTTCCGCTTGACCCCTTTGTTTAGCATACCTATGTTCCCTGAAGGCTTCCTGACGTCTTACTAAGGCTCCCTTAACTTTCGCATTCCTTCAGCTCTTTGGTTGTGCCTGCGTTTCCCGGTTGAATTGAATCGTATACTTTAGCAAGCTCTAACTCAAACAATCCAATTAAATTTGTGTACGTCCACTCTGTTTTAGTACCATGGTGATTATTTTCTCAATCTCTTCAGCTGCTCTTTCTATTTGCCTTTCTGAATAAATATTACTGTGTGGTTGCTAGTCTTTTCCAAAAATCTACTTAAAACGTTTGTGGTCCCTACCTAAGCTTCTTGACCCATATTCATTCACGTTCATCACCCTTAGCCGATCATACACTTCGTGTGACATTATTGTGTAATCTATCGCTTATTCAAGACTCCTAACCTCCCATGTTATCTGCCCTTCGCGTTTCTCGGTGCTGTTGCAAATGATTAAATTATGTCGTTCACACATATCAATTAGCATTCTGCTTGTTGGGTCAGTATTTTCATCCATGTCTTCTATGTGTGCATTCATATCTTGTGATATAATTACCTCACACTCTTCTCCTAGTTCGTCAATGTCATTTCCTGTGCACTGCACTATTTGTTGATTTTCCTCCCTGGCTTATGCCCCTGTCCACAAGTATACGAAAGCCAGGAGCGTCATTTGCCCTGCTGCTTTCCCTTTTAGCCATAAATGTTCCTTGCACTCCTGCTTGACCCTTTGCCAGTCTGTACTTTTATGAATGAATGCCTCAATGTCACGCCCCTTTCTGCTGCCTGCTGTTCTATTACAATATTCCCAAGCGTAGTCCGGATTGTTAGGAGGTTGTTGCATGTTCCTAAGATGTGTTTATACAAAACCATTTACCATCAGCCTCTCCTCCCTTAGCTGTTTTTCTATCTCTTCCCACTCCAACCTATTCCTGCCACCGTGCATGTTAATTTACCCTAAGGCTGAATTGGCTCGGCCCTCGTGACTACGTCAATTTCTGCCCCGGATTCAACCTGTTTTGGATATTGGCTCCACTTTGGAATTCTATCTGACTATACTACCTGTCAATGAGACTCCCAGGTTGTTTTCCTCGTTACTAGCTATTCAGCACCCCGAAGGGCCCGCGTGCCCCCCCCCCCCAAAAAAAAAGCAAATGCGCGTCCTGCAAGTCGCCTGCCCACCTCATGACCTAGCCTCCCACCAAAGTGAATTCGGTCTCGTTGAAAATTACCCCAACTATGCACCTCTTTGTTTATTTCAGCACCTCAAAGCCGATCTTCGACTCATCCTCCATATCTCTTGATTTGCGTTGACAACCGCTGTTTGCAGGTCGCCGTCACGCACCAGTACCTCCGGTATCGTGCATATCACTAACTGTACCTGAGGAGAAATGATGTGCATGTCTCCGCACCGTTTCGCCAGTGTGGTCGCTAGTCATGCTGTCTTTTCATTTAGGACATCGTTTAAACCGCCTGAAATTATGAGGTTCCATCCATCAGCTGTAGTTTTGAGTTTTGCGCTCGCTTGCCCATGACATCTTCCAGCTTGCGTCCTGGGAACGTCCATACTACAACCCTTTTGTCACCCTTACCCTCGCTTTGATTGCTTCTGAGCATCAAATTAATTTCGAGTTCCCGGTGATTATCATGTGTTGTGACTTTTCAGCTGGAGCGTCCTGCACCTGCGGGTTACTTACACTTGTGACGCTAGCTGCTTTGTTCCCTCCCAGCCCCACCACTACTTCGCTGAAGCAGGGTCTTGCGACCATAGAACCGGCTGAACCTGTTTTTTCAAAACTTGCTAGCCGTTTCTTCTCCGCCGTTCTGTTTGCTGGTGCCCTACCGTTCTCTCCGTCGGCTGCTCCTTTGTTCACCTTCGCTTGTGCCTCCTCGGCGGACTTGTGCCTTTCTCCCATATCCCTCATTTTCTCTTTCTCTGTCGCCAACGCAGTCTTCAGGTCTGTGATACTGATCAGCAGTTCACTCTCGGCAACCATCATTTTCTCCATCTTTTTTCGACCTCACATTGCTTACACATGGCGACAGCCTCCTCTCCATTCGCGTCTGCACTTGGGTTCAATTTAAAACCCATCCCACAATTTGAACATTTCGCAGCCTCTTCAATCATGTCCTTTTTACACCAATTGTCTTTATGAATTGTACCACCTAATAATTACAAAACACGTCGTACGACGAACCCAGCCCTACGAAAAGAAAGAAAAATTTCGCTCTACTACAAAAATTTCCATGTTTGGAGTACGTGCACCTCCCCCACGGGGTACCAGATAAAAAACACAAACACACACAGAGACTAGTTAATACCTGGTGACTGACCTCCAAAAAAACCGCACAATATAATAAGTGCTACAACAGTTTTAACTGCTGCCCTATTAATTATAAAAGCAATCTCAACACACGCAAAACTACTTATCTCCGCAGTCATTCGGGAGCGCTAAAAACACTTATACCACCGTGCCAGTCCGAACTCACGTTAGACACGTGCTAGTCCAAAGGCACGTTAGACGTGAGTGCCATCTAGCAGTTATCTTCGAAAACGAAGGCGTGCGCGCCCGCGGAGAAAGACGCGTGCCTGTTTCGGAGGTGATAAGGTGTAAAACGCAAAGCGGCGGGCATGTGCGACCACCTTGTCGTCTTAGCAAAGCGTTGGAAACAACTTTTTGAGCATCGCGTTGCACTGTCAGCGCAGTGTGATAAACGCTGCAGTCCTTAGAGTTACTTGTGTGTGCCTTCTCTGATATAAAGACACACATACAAAACATCAACGTGTTCTTATGGTGCTTCATATATGCGCAATAAGTGCTTTTCAATTCACAATCGCACAATTATAAACGCTGAATCTTTAGCAACATTGTTGGGTGCTGCGGATAGGCTCAGCCGTTTGGTGCCGTTTGAAGTGTCGTTAAGAGCGGAAAAACACACAAATGTACAGACAGACTGACCAATTTTTTTTCGAAGATCCACAATAAAGACTATCGTCTTTAAAATTAGCGGTGTCAAGGCCGCCTTGACATTTCTGCGCCAGTCACTTTGACGTCACAAATACTGACGGCGGCTGCTGCTATGGCCATCGTGGTAGCTAATCAGTAAAATGGAAATGCATTGACCTCTGAGTGTGTCATCGACTTAACATACCAAGTTTGAGAGAGAAAAAAGTGTACATACAGTGTGTTTCAGCTTAAAAGCACCAAGCAATAAAAAATGAAAATGAGTGCCACGTATCTCCAGCTAGCAGAGTATTGTTCTTAGGTGTATGTAGAACGTCAAAATGTTTTTTATCCATCAAGCACGGTATAACAAAGATTGGTATATAAATTTAAAAATACTGTATCTAGAAAAAATGTTATTACAAGACTTGTAGCTCTTATCCAGGAATCACAAAGTTTTGAAGTTACGGTAAGATAAAAACGCTGGTTATATTCTGCTTGTACGTTTAAAGTACGCAAAGTTAAAAAAATACCAAGTGATTGCTGCCTAACGCACAGTGCTCTGAGTGCCCTCAAAGTTAGTTGCATGAATTAGCGAAGGCTTCTCAAGCAAGGAAGTCGCTTGAAAAGGCTATCAGTGAGTACGATGGCCATTAAGCGATGGTTGGATGGTACCATTAAAAAAAGGAGGCGGAGAAAGAAAGAAACAAAGACAATAAACTCCGACGAAAAGCGGCTGCCACGTGCATTGCGATACGAGACCGAAGGCAGCACTCGGCGCAGCGCAGACGTTTCTTCTTTTTTTTGTTCTTCTCGGGCCAACGGTAAACAAATTGGTAAGAGAGATGGTGACATTTTCATAAATAATGGATGCAAAAACTTCAATCGACAATTATTCCAGAAGATCTTTTAGTGATATCTGCATCGGTTACGTGCGATTGCTCTACTGGATTCTTGCAAAGAATACGGCACGATTGGCTGTGGGTTCAAAGGTTTATTGTTCGTTATTCATCTCCATTTAGAAATTCATGTTTAATACCCGTCTGTTAGAGCGCAGTGCCTATAAATAAGCTGAACGAATAAAAATGTTTTCTGTGCTCTTACAGCTAACTCTTAAATATTAGGAAAGCAAGGTTTAGGCAAGAAATTAACGTAATTGCAAAGTTCAGAGCACTTTATTTGACATGTCATGGACAGTTACATGGCATGCTACGCTGCGTGGTGACGCCGCTGTCGGCTACAAATGTGGCACTGCTGTCGCATCCTGATTCACTCACTGCATGCTCACTACCGTAACCCCGTAACCAGCATCGTCACTCCCGTAGCCAGCGTTGGCTGTGCATGTTGCAGTGGGTCGCTATACCTGGAGGCTTCTTTCTACGTGAACAGTGTTGTGCTTCAGCGTGCCCTATTATGCTTTGTATGTGCTGCCTGTTTTCAACATGCCACATGTGTCATTCTCAGCTGTACGAGTTGCTATAGGAAATGAGAGACAACACGACATTTGTTCTGTGTCCCGTGTGTAGCAGAGCAGCGAGAGGCATGGGACAAGGCTATTGCTCGTGCGGATAAGAAACTACCCAACACAACGCGTGTGTGTGATAGGCACCGTTCATGAGGAAGACATTCTGAAGTCTTTCAGCCACGTCATCGATGGTAAAAAAGCGCAAATCGCCAGAAGAATGTGAGACCTTGTCAAAGGTTGCGTTCCACGGATGTTCCCGAATTCGCACGCTTACCTTTCAGAACCCGTGACAAAGAAGCGAAAGCTGCCTGATAGGAGTGGGGTACTTTACAGAATATCATCGGCGAAAAAAATCAACCAACTCCGAGAAATGAGCCCGAGGACAGTAAAGTAAGTCCCGGCATGCCGTGAACAAGTGGCGTCATTTCGCTTCAAGACATAGAAATTGTTTGTTTTTTTTGTTGCATGCTGGTAGAAGGTCTTCGAGAACGGCGAGACAGGAAGTCGTGTGGTGTTTCTAGTGCTGAAAGAAAAAAAAAGAGCGCTACTTTGTGGAAAAATGCGTAGTCATCGCAGAAGACGTGGCAGTCACCGTTAGGAGTCGTCACCATTGCTAAAAGAAGTCGGTCGGCAATGCAGATACCATCAACCCATTGACCAAACTTCTGGAGGACGTAGAAAAGCTGAAAGTGTGTTCATCCCAATGCGTCGGCTGGCAGCCTCGTGAGTAATGACTAGGAAGTGCTCATTCATACCTCAAAGTGTGGTCCCTTCGAAGCTTTGGCTTCAGCGGTGTTAACAAGTTTCACTAAAGGAAGTCAAGAAGCATGGGAAAGACATTCACAAGAAAAGGGCCACACGTGCAGTTTTTCGACGGTGTAAGTTGCTAAAGAATGTGGCTGACATGAAAAAAAAAAGCTGCATGACTACACAACCAGACAAAAGCCACGGAATTGCGCCACATAGATGTAATTTATTTTAAGGCTCGGAAACCACAGTCACAAAAGAAGATAAAAGGCATTGCGATTGGCTTTTGGCGCCTAAATATTGCTACATGCATGTATAATGATATTATAGGGGTGACGCGCATGTATGTCTGACGAGGAAGACGAAGGGTTTGCTCTACTCGATTGCTGGTGAACCGGTCATGCCATTGTCGCTGGTTTTGAATACATCTAATCCCCTTCTAATTCTACATTCATCATCGTTGTGGGTTTGAATACATCTAATTCTCGTCGATATGACGTCTCTTCTTTTTCGTAACATATTTGATGGAGGCAGAACATTCACCGTCTTCACCACGAAGCTTCGCAGTGGCCGCACCGTTCAGTTTCCGGTCATGACTACCAATGACAACAACCTGTCAGCGTCTCCATCAATAGCTCCAGCCACTACATACCTGACGATGCCAGCCCCACGTGATCGCGGTACATTCTCCGCCCAACCTGGGCTTGATGTTGACTGCTTCGTATGTACGAGCGTGTTAGCCAGACACGCCGATGGGACCCTACCACAATGCTCGCCAAGTAATATTTTACTTGGACCGCACCCCACGTGTCTGGTTCGACGCCCATGAGACCGAGCTCACCAGCTGGGATGCCTTCGAAGAGAGACTACGCGACATCTTTAGGGACCCGTGCGGTCGCCAAATGGAAGCGCGAAAAGAAATCGCCAATCGCGTGCAGTCCTCAATTTAGTCGTATGTCTGATACATACAGGACGTACTCGCGTTGTGCCGAAAAGTGGACGAGCAAATCACAGAGAGTGACAAGGTGGGCCACATACTCAAGGGCATTGCAGACGAAGCCTTCAACTTGCTCGTGCACACCAATATTACGAACGTAGACATGATTATCAAGAAATGCCGCCGCTTCGAAATGGCCAAAAGCCGCCTTGTCGTGCCTCAATTTACGCGGCTACCAAACGCGGCTGTTAAATCAACCTCCACCGATCTCGCTGCCGCACCACGCATGCCGGACAGTGTGACACGTATAGTTCGACGGGAGCTTGAGGCGCAAAGTCCTGCCCCATTTCCTCCACATACGCTCGACCATGCCGCCACACAAACGCCTCCGGCGGTCCCCGTTATTCAAGCCGTCGCGAGGCAGGAAATTGCAAATCTTGGTTTTCCTGTGGCCTGTTTTGTCTCCCGACCCACTTCCAGACCAATGACAACAAATGCACCGCGCCATGACTCACATTTTTTTCCGCGATCCCGCTATTCGACGGAATGGAGAACCGCAGATGACAAACCGATCTGCTTCCACTGCCACCGAGGTGGCCATATCTCCCGCTACTGCCGCAGCACTTGTACGCCCTTAAACTGGAGCCCATTTTCCTATTCTCGCCCATACAAGGGCTCCCATCGGTATTCGCTAAGTCGTCTGTACCCTTCTTTCGACGTCCCTAACAGCCACACCACCGCTCGTTTGCCGTCACCTCAACGCCGCCGTTGCCCATCGCCCCAACCACGCCGCTATCCGTCACCGGTCAACTTTGGATCCTCTCTGATGAAAAACTAGACCATGCAGCTCCGGGAGGTAGTGCGGTTTCATAAAACAAGTAATACCCCAAGGAAGTTTGGTTAACTGACGACCTCGTCAGCTGTTTTACGGCAGACGTACGTCTCGATCACCCACATTAGTCGCAGAACTCCACGTGCCTCAATGAGACCTTACGCTCCATGATCGCCCAAGACCTCAAACCTGAGAAATCATCCACGCTATGCCGTCTTCTGGCCCCATACCGTGACATCTTTGACATCAATAACCGTCCACTCGGGCAGACTTCGCTCGCCAAGCACCGCATTAACACAGGTGATTCTCAACCCATTCATCGGCGACCATAGCAGGTGTCTGCCGCCGAGCATAAAGTGATTCAACAAGAGGTCAGCAACATGCTAGCCAAAGGAATTATGGAATCCTCATCGAGCCCTTGAGGATCCCCTTGTGATCGTTAAAAAGAAAGTTGGCACGTGGCACTGCTGCGTGGATTACCGCCATTGGAATAGAATCACGAAAAATGACGTTTACCCTTTACCCCGCATCGATGCCGCTCTCAATTGGCTTCATGGCGCCTGATACTTTTCTTCAATAGACCTACGTTCCGGCTTCTGGCAGATTGCTGTCGACGAAAAAGACCAAAAAAGACTGCGTATCAGTTCAAGGTTATTCCATTTGGCTTATGCAACGCCCCAGTCAGATCAGAGCGCATGATGGACACTCTGCTGCAATGGTTCAAATGGTCAACATGTGTTTGTTATCTTGACGATGTCGTTGTATGTTCCCCAAAATATCAGACCAATCTTCAGCGTTTGTCAGCTATTCTCAACATATTACGCACTGCAGATCTTCAATTAAACTCGTCGGAGTGCCACTTTGGACGCTGGCGAATTGCAGCGTTGGGCTGTGTCGACGCCTCTGGTGTGCAGCCGGACCCCGAGAAAATTCGTGCAGCCACCAGTTTTCCTGTATCCCAGTCAGTCAAAGATATCAAGAGTTTTGAAGGACTTTGTTCCTATTTTAGAAGGTTTTCGTGAGATTTCGCAACCATAACTCGACCCCTCACAGAGCTTCTGAAGAGAGACGTCACATTTACGTAGGGTACCGAACAAGCTGCTGCTTTTTCATACCTAATCACGCTACTGACGACCGATGCTAGTGGTCACGGAATCGGAGCCGTCTTAGCCCAACGCCAACGGAGACACGACCGAGTTGTCGCCTACGCTAGCCGCCTCCTCACAGCTGCTGAGCGCAACTATTCCATTACAGAGCGTGGCTGTCTTGCTCTTGTTTGGGCAGTCTCAAAGTTGCGCCCTTGTTTATATGGCACAAGGTTCTCAGTGATAACTGACCATCATGCGCTATTAGGCTTACGTCACTGAAGGATCCTACTGGCCGGCTCGGGCACTGGGCTCTGCGACTGCAAGAGTATACCTACACGGTGATGTAGAACTCCTGACGCCTACATCTGGATGCAGACTGCCTGTCCCGCTACCCGGTTGCTGAATCGAGCACTACGCCTGACGGCGACATCGAGCATTGCGTCGTGTGGTTACTAATGTTACATATGAAATTGGTCCTGCCACCCCATCACCTTCATGTGCCCATCAGGCTACCGATATTGTACATGTTGCGAGCTTGAAGCCATACAACTCTCCTAGTGACGTTGACATTTAGATGCGCCGATATGGCGCTTGTGCCGCCGGTGGTTATGCTACATGCATGCACATTGATATTCTAAGGGGCGACGTGCGTGTGTGCCTGACAAGGAAGACGAAGAGTTGGCTTTGCCCGATCGCTGGTGAACCGGTCACGCCATTACGGCTGGTTTTGAGTGAATCTAATCCCCAGCCTCGTCGATACGGCGTCTCTTCTTTTCCGTAACAATATCAATTGCGAACGTACACCAGTTAGCAACTAACGGACAGGCCCGTATGTTTTGCTATATATATCAAGCATCGTTGATTGTAGGCTGTTAAGAAAGCCATAGTTATACTCTGTTTGCCTTACACCGCTAAATATTACGCAGTATTAGGCTTCTGCGGCAGCAAAACAACAAATCCCGATAATGTATTTTTGGCAAAGCTCTTTCAGGACGGCCGCCACGGCGTCTCGCTGCGACGACTACGCGTTTTCGTCTGCTAGCAGAAGCTTGTTTCACCACCAGCGCCACCAAAGTGAAAGCTGTCCCGGTGCGGTGTGACGGGTCATCTGACGAGAGGAGCTTTGCAACTTACCAAGTTCTAGAAACATTGGTTGGGGCAGCAGTCGTTGCATACTCGTCGACATCTGAAAGCGCCCATCGCAGCTATCCGGGAGCCCCGGCGACGCTTCCGCAGCGTCGTCGGGGCTCGCGGATAGCTGCGGGTCTAGGGGCGTTGCGGTCAGGGTATGGTTCTTGCTGTTAGTGCCCGGGTTGGTGCATAGTGGTTCGCCTTGTGGAGATGCCATACGAGAATGAAATTAATTAATGTGCCGCCGAACGCTTGGTTGCGAAGTTTCCACTGTGATTATCCGTCATCCCGATGCGGCTGTTACCATCCCTGGTATTCATTTACCCTAAGGCCCGTAGTTGCACACATGCACATCACAGTTCAATGGGGGCAACAACTCGTCTCCTCGTTAGCGTTGGGCGCCGCTGACGCAGGAAAGCAGGTGTGACCGTATCTTGTACCCCAGCAACATTTCAGCTGGAGACTTCCCGTATTCTGTGAAGTCCTCCAGTAATTGACGAGCAAAGGAGTTAGGTTATGCTCGAGCTTCCCGCCGTTCATCTTGCGCATTCCGTCCTGGATCGTTCTGGCTGCCATCTCCGCTGCTCCATTTGACTGCGAATGAAAAGGGGCGGTTCTTAGGTGTGTAATGTGGATTCAGTCAACAAAGATGGCGAATTCGTTACTGGTGAACTGAGTTCTGTTGTCGGACACCAAAGTCCATCGCACCCCGAAACGACTAAACACGTCCCGCAGGCAGTTACTGCTGGTTGCCGAAGTAGCATGGTTCAGTGGCACCGCTACTATTTCGTGTGAGAATCGACTACTACGAAAACAATTTGGCCTTCTATTGACTCTGCAAAGTCAACGCGCACCTGCGACTATATTTCTTGTGTTTTCGGCCAGTTTAAAGACGGGGCCGCTGGAGGCATAGGCAAATTTTGAATGCAACCGTTACAGTGCGCTGCCATTAACTCTATGTCCCGTTTCGTTCCAGACCACCAAAACATTGATCACGCCACTGTTCTCATTGCTCATGCAGTAATTGTAACAAACGCTTCCATGCTGCGACAAGTAATACGACATGATGTACCCAGTAGACGAGTTCGTGTGCCAAAGATAACTCCAACTGACGATCAGCAAAAGGAACTAAGGAAGTGTCAAGCCGTCCTGCGCTTTTCGGCCATCCGTGCAACACATTGTGTATTACACGAGCAAAGATGGAATCATCGGCGGTTAGGTCCTTAAGCTCGCGCGTTGTGACTGTCGACTCATCCAGACTTAAAAAAATACTAACTTTTCGGGTACAGGTTTCGTAGCGAGATCTGCGTACTGCAGTGGCAGTCTACTCAGCGCATCCGCATTCAGTAGCTGCATTCCTGGAGCATATTGTAGCTTGTAGTGGTAACCTCCCAGATACAGGGCCCACCGTTGGATGCGAGCTGCGGCCATGGCAGACGTCTGGCGGTCGGGTCGCAGCAGCTCCAGAAGGGGTTGGTTTTCGACCTAAGAGATAATCTGAAAGTTGCGTAACTCCAAAAACCAGTCCTAGCGCTTCCCGTTCTAAATGACTATAATTCCTCTCCTCTTTTGTCAGAGTTTTTGACTGGAATCCGACTGGCCTGTTAGTGTCTCCAATTGTGTGAAAAAGAACGGCGCCTACGCCGCGAGCGGATGCGTCGCATACTAACGTGAGTTGTCTAGATGGGTCAAAACGCACCAATACCTCGGCGTCTTTAAGACTTTGCTTTGCCTTGCAAAATGCAGATTCTTGAGACGACTTCCACTGCCATGGCGTGTTTTTTCCAACAGTTGTTACAACGAAAACAACGTGTATGACTTGTTAAGCTAAAAGTTAGAATAAAATGTTAACATTCCAAGAAACGAACGTAGCTCGTTTAGGTTTTCGGGACTGGGCGAATCTACGATTGCCTCTACATTCTTCTTACTTTGGTGAAGGCTGGCTTGATCAATTCAATGCCCAAAATAGGTGACCGATGACTAGCTAAACTTGCAATTATTGTATCTGAGCTTCACGCCATGCTCTCAGAACCGTTCCAACACATTTTGTAATCGTGATCCGGAATCACCCACCGTTTTAAAGACCAAAACGTCCTCCAAGTATGCCTGAACGCCAGGTAGGCCAGACGGTATTGTGCCAATTGTTCTCTGAAAGATCGCTTCCACCTGATTATATGCAGCCCGCAAGCCGAGAACACTGAACAACTGGCATACTCCTAATGAGACAAAAATATATTGAATTACCGAAGCGGGTACTTCTCCATGGCACAAGCAGGAAAGACAGTGGCTTCAAAGTCTCCACATATACTGACCGAGCCATGTTTCTTCAGAACGAGCCGAATAGGTGTCGCCCAATTAGAATGCTTGAATGGCGATAATATGCCTAGCGAAGTTAGCCGATCCAATTCTTGCGACACTTTGTTACGCAAAGCATATGTAAGGGGTTTGCCTTGCAGAATTTGGGACCAACGTCATCTTTTAGCAGAAGGCTGGCTGGTGGTCTCTTGATCAACCCCAAGGTTTCCAAAAAACATCCTTGTAGGTGTTGCGTAGGGCATTTGCGTTGAGGTGGAACGCATGAACAGAGGTCGCGTCGCCTTCCTGTGCCAATCGCAGTACTAGGGCGCCAGCTTGTTCCAGAACTTTGAGCAGGTCATGACCACACAAGCTTAGTCCACTTTGATTGATTGATAAGTGGGGTTAAACCTACCGAAACCACCACATGATTATGAGAGACGCCGTAGCGGAGGGCTCTGGAAATTTCGACCACCTGGGGTTCTTTAACGTGCACCCAAATCTGAGCACACGGGCCTACAACATTTCCGCTTCCATCGGAAATGCAGCCGCCGCAGCCTGGATTTGAGCCCGCGACGTGCGGGTCAGCAGCCGAGTACCTTAGCCACTAGACCACCGCGGCGGAGCCACAAGCTTAGTCCGAGGCAGTCTAGAATCACAAGAGAACAGTCAACAGAAACGTCACGATATCTCACATGAAGTTAAAGCTCGCCCATCACCGGCAACCTTCCCTGTAGCAGGATGGCTTGACGAGCGAAGGCTTCAAGCTGGACCAGCATTTGCGATGTTTTTCAAAGTTGTCGGGATATGACGCAAACTGGTGAACCTGTGTCAACTTCCATTGCGAAGTTCACGCCTCCACAGCTGAGCGTTCGTCTTAATGGCGCCTCAAGCGAATTCTCCCACGTTGACGCTAACGTCCAGATGTGAGAACTATGGCTGGTGTCTTCTTCTGAAATAGCCTCTCCTGCGGCCAAAGATTTCGCGTTAGGCGCATGCCGAGGGGTGGCAACATCTTTACCAATGCGACTGCGACACGCTTTAGCCCGGTGCCTCCTCAAGCCGCAAGCGTAGCATCGCGCATTTGCATTCTTCCATCTGCAGCTATTGCTGTCACGTCTAGTACTGCCACACCGACCACACTCCAATCACTCTGAACGACACATGCTTGCTCGCGATGGTAGCGATGATCTCGATGGTAGATTGTGACTCGCTTGCACTTTAGGAAAAGGTGGTACGCCCAGCTACATTGTCCTTGAGTCTTTTTAGGCAGTTTCAGCAGGCATCGCTATCAACTCAGCGTCCTCCAGAGTTAAATCTGTCTTTTCCCGAAGTTGCCTTTGCACAGCACTTGAACGTAGGCCACAGACAATTCAGTCACAAAGTAGCCTGTTCAGAGAGCTTCCTAAATTGCAATTGTCTGCGAAGCGTCAGATTGCCACGACAAAATCCTGTTTGGATTTCTCCTACTGTTGCAAACAGTTAAAAAACTGGAAGCTTTCAGCGATTTCATTGCGCTTCGGGTCGTAGTGGTCATTTAACACCTTGACTACGTCGTTATAACTGAAGGTGTTGGGCTCTGCAGGTGCTATCCTTCCCAGCATGATTTGTATCGTCGATGTGCTAAGTGCAGCTACTAGAAGTGCCCTCTTTTGAGCACAATTTGAAATAGCATTCGCTTCAAAATACGTCTAAACTTTGATGAGGTACGGCTTCTACTTATCTGTGGTGTCATCGATGTTCCAAAGCATGTAGAAGGACACTGTTGTCAGCAATACGGCTGTCACTGGATGTAGAGCTTCGAGTTCATGCTTGACTGTGTGGGCGTTTTCTTGGCTCGTCGCCACTGTTGCATAGCGGTTTCAGTCTGACGCCGCTATGAAGGAAGTGAGACGTTGACGATTCCGTGTCAGCCGGGAACAACCCAAAAAGCGTTTATTGCACGCATGTATTTAAGAAAAAGTGGAAAGGAAAAAGTAGGAAACAATACAATCAAAAGCAGCCTGGCGCATGTGCAATGACGGTTCACGTATGACACCGTAGTTCGATACCGCATTTACAAAAGAAGGTTGCAGGTGAAGTCACTGAATGGGCGATTTCATATTTCGCTGATGTAGCGTTCTGCGGTAAGTGTTCAATAAAAAAAACCAGGCCAATAATTTGGCCATCGTAAATGCCACGTCAAACACTGAAAGACCACTGCACCTGGTTCTGTGACTGCAAGAACAAGTTAGGGTTTCTAGCGCTTCAGTAATAACCATTGCGATCATTGACTTGGGCATCGCACCAGAAGCGAGCTTCATCGGACCAGATTAGTTCTTCGGAAAGCCGGGATTACCTTCTTCCTGTATAGTTATCGAGTTGCAGAAGTCAAGATGTCTTCGCAAATCTGTGTCTTCTAGCTGTTGATGCAGGTGAACATGTTATGGGTGAAGTTATCCGCTCTTAAGTACGCGCCAAATACTACTGCTGTAAATGCCGGTCTCAGCCTTCACGGGTCACATGCTTGCGCGCAGATGGGCAGCCATGCAAGCAAGAATGTCTGTTTTAAGAGACTCAATCACACCTTTTGTGCACTGACGCTGCTTTCGAGCGTGCCTGTCTACTTCAGCGTTTCGTAATTTCGCACCAAAGTTGAACTACTCACCCGAATTCCTGGTCGCCATCTGCTAAATGAACCTGCCACATCTCTCCTGCTTCCGTTCGCTCGGCCGAGGGTGAGGACCGTTATCGCACGTTCTTCATTACTAAAACGCATCGTTCCAGACTGAGACTTGCCCTTGTTGAAGCGTCCAAAAAAAATCGGCAGATCCCACGTACAGTGGGAATCGATAATATGCAAAGCACGAATGAGAATTGTTGATATGTCACTTTATAATCAGCACAACGTTACGAGGTGGAGGTAAATTATGCCATATATGACTTTCATGTCGTGAATATTATGTTTTAATGGGTCGTTTACAACCGTCAGCTATTCAAGTGACGTGATACCAAATTTATTATATGTGTAGCTAGCGAAATGGCTGCGAGCATGTTATGAGTGTGGTATGTTCTCCTGTTCTTGCATGACATGCGTGTCAGGATCATCATATTTGCACCATTGATATTTCGTGTCATTCACTGACGTCACGTAACACCATGTTTGGTATATGTGGAGCTAGCGAAACGGCGGAAGCGCATCATGAAGGGCCAAGTATACTTCAATGTAGCATTGACGCACGTGTACGTTGGACACAGCGACGCTACGTTTGCAAAACTCGACCACTCTATATTTATAGTCTGAAGCCAGGCACGACCAGCGTCTGTCGGCGCAGCCCGACGGCAACTGGCACGAAATGCGAGATGCTGCATTTCGCGCCGATGCGCCACCCAGACGTCTAACAGTGCGTCTGCCTCTTTTCGTGATGGAGCGACGCCAGACGTGATTAAATGCGCATGCGTCAAAGCAACGCAGCGCTGCGTGCGCCTGCAAGTAAATGGCATCACTGGTGTGACGCGACAAATTGAACACCGGCGAGCAGGTGCACAGCGTCATGTCGAAATGTATTGGCGCCTTGACTGTGGCAGGTAGTCATGTTCTCACATGACACGCATCTCATGATTATCATGTTTGCACCAATCACACAGCTTCGTCGTCCATCACAAAATTTTGCATATGTGAAGCTAGTGAAACAGCCGTGAGCACATCATGAGTGTGGCATGTAGTCATGTTTGATGATAAGTGGCGTTTAACGTCCCAAAACCCCTATATGATTATGAGAGACGCCGTAGTGGAGGGCTCCGGAAATTTAGACCTCCTGAGTTTTTTAATGGGCCCCCAAATCTGAGCACACGGGCCTACATTTCCACCTCCATTGAAAATGCAACCACCGCAGCCGAGAATCGATCCCGTGACCTGCGGGTCAGCAGCCGAGTACCTTAGCCACTGTACCACCATGGCGGGGCCGTATAGTCATGTTGTTACCTGACACGCATGTCGTGATTAACATGTTTGGAAGTGTCATTTACCTATGTCGTCCATTCGCGTCGCGTAATACCGAGTTTGGTACATGTGAAGCTAGCGAAATGGCCCCGAGCGTATCATGAGCGTAGCATGTAATCATGTTTTACATGACACGCATCTGATTTATATCATGCTTGGACTAGTCACATAACTTCGTCATCCATTCACGTACCGTAATACCAAATTTGGTATATGTGACGGTAGCGAAACGGCCGCGAGCACATCTCGAGCGTGACATGTAGACATTTTTTACTTCGCATCCATGTCATGATTTTAATGTTAGGGTCTCTCGCTTTTGTTCGCCATGCAATCATGTCATACCTTACCAGTTTTGCAACATGTCATGTGAATGAAACCACCGCAAGTGCTGCAGGCCCATGAAATGTAAATCATGACATTCATGATATACATGTCATGATTTTCATGTTATGACTTTTCAAACATGTTCTTCATACAGTCATGTTATGTCATTCCACGTTTGGTATTGATACAATTATCGGAACGGCCAGGAGAGCTAAAAGTCCTAGGCGGCTAGACAGGTAGATAGATAGATAGATAGATAGATAGATAGATAGATAGATAGATAGATAGATAGATAGATAGATAGATAGATAGATAGATAGATAGGTGCGCTCAAAGTCGCCGAAGTTCGCTAAGAAATGCTTCGCATTTAAAACTGCCTACCACATATTGCCATCGTGCCTTTTATGTCCTTCCTTTATCAAAATGTCACCCTCTCCCTTACCATCAAGTCTATCGTTGTCCTGAAAAGAAAAAAAAAGAAGAAACGGCTGCGCTGCGGGGAATGCTGCATTTGGTCTCGTATCGAAATTCATGTGCCAGCTATTTTTCTGTCGAAACTTAAAGTTTTCGTTTCTTTCTCCCCCCCTTTCTTCCCCCCCACTTTTTTTATTGGTACCATCCAACCATCGCTTATTGTCCACTATACTCACCGATAGCCTGTTCAAGCGACCTTCGTGCGTGAGAAACCTTCAGGAATTCGCTTAACTTACATTTGAGGGCCCTTAAAGCGCCGCGCGTTAGGCAGCAACCACGTGATATTTTTATAAAATTTTGCGCACTTTAAACAGACCCTGGAAAAAATTACGCAGCGTTGTTATCTTACCGTAACATGAATATTTTGTTATTTCAGTACAAGACCTTCAAGTCTTGTATTGACAATTTTCTCTCTAGAGTGACTATTTAAAAGTTTCAATAAGCAATATTTTCATTTGCCATGGTTGGTGGATAAAAAAACATTATGACGCGCTTACATACAGCTGAGAACAAAACTGCGCTAGCTGGTGACGCATAGCAGTCATTTTCAATTTTTTGTTGCTTGGTGCTTTTAAGCTTAAGCACCATGTAGGAGGGCTGGCTTTGTTAGACTCAAAACAATCAGATCTGACAGACAAACATGCTTACGAAAGTAAAGGGGGTCAGAAAAATTGTAGTGAAAATGGGAAGAAAGAAAAGCGCAGCGAAAGCAACTTCCGGTCCGCAGGCACTGAGCCTGCGACATTCGAATAACGCGTCCGGGGCTCTACGAAATGAGCTACCACCATGGCTACCCCCCTACCCACTTTACGTTATGTGTACGTGCATTGTGTGTGATATGTATTTGTAGTTGCCAGAGCATCAGACGCGTTATTCCAAGCTCTCAAGTTTGGCCTCTACTTACAGAAAGTTATCCTTTCATCCACTTTCTTTTTATCATATTTCTATTGCAATTACTTTTCATGAAATCACCTACACTTTTCTTGGCATCTTTGTCCAGTATATCTGAATAATAATATGTTTAACAAGTTTAAAAAAGATTTTTGAGGCAACTATTGACGTGAAATTGTGATAATTGCACGTTAATAAGAGTGACGTCACGCATTAGAAATTCAAGAGCGAATTAAAAAAACACTTTGGCAAATAAAGTTTTTTGTATGTAAAATAAAGTTCTTTGTATGTAGTTATGTATGTTGACCATCACATTCTCAAGCAATACCGGAACTGATGATGATGAAATAATGGAATAATTGTTCGAACATACATTTATCAAGTCAAAGCGATTCATTCCTGCGTTTACTGTCCCTTTAAGCTGCCGCTACATCTACGTCACGGCGTCATGTCTACCGCGTCCATTCAATCCTATGTATTTCATTATTTCGATGCATCGCACGCCTTAACGCTGCATATTTGCTTCACCTGAATATTCCGCGATCCTCGCCTACTTCTTAACCACGAGAAACAGGTGAATTATAAGTCCCGTGAGAAATTTAAAAGGTGTAGCTGCATAAAGAACACCAACATCTATATCCTATTCATCATGTCGCACTACCCTCTGCTACCCTTCTTCGAAGAGATGGAATGATTTCGCCATATTTATAACGTATTTATACACATGCAGCACAGCACACTCCAAAGTTTCGAAATAGGAAGACCCGAATGAATAAATAGCCTCTAGTTCAGGCGGCAAATAAACAGTCTCATACTCCACTAAGCCGCGCTAACCGCGAGGCAAAACATTGCGTCGGAAAGTAAACTAATTGACAAAGGACTCCTGAGAGCGAAACGTTTCTTTGCGAGTTTTTTTTTACAGTAATTTGTAGCTTTGCGTCTGGTTATGCCGAAATTTTATCGTAAATGCTCTAACACATCGTATATTTATTGCTAGCGGCGTTAATTCAGAACGATTTTGCGTCGGTTTGAAACGCTCGCTTAAATGAATGGATGGATGAATAGATGTATCCACCTGTACCCTTTAGGTCGGGTGGATGTTCAAGCCACCTAGTTATAGTGTTAAATACTATCACTATGCATTTAGGGATTTGATATCACTCGATCTTCGATTGTAGCCACCAATCAGTTAGACTCCTCCTGGTTATTTCTACCCGTTAAGAGTCTATTTTGCATTTACTGTCCCAAAAACCCAAAATGCTTTGAAAAATTGCGCGCCAATATGTCTGACTATAGAGCGAAGCCCTTTAATGAACATTGCGGAATGTTCAGCCGTTTCCTTCTCTTTTCCACACGCACTACATACCGCGTCTGTGCCTTCCTATTCGGCTCGGTACGTCTTGGTCCGCAATATTCCCGTTCTGGCCTCGAACAGCAGAGAACTAACCCAATAATTATCGCAGATCTTTTCTTTTGCAATCTCTTGCTTGAAAGTTCGGTAGGGCTCCAGTGATGATATTGTAAGCATTTCAATCCTCCCCATGTCACTTTAGGTTTCCTTCACCTTCTTCTTAACTGATGTTTCCTTCTGGCTTTGTATTCTGCTGTTTTGTAAATACTTACTTGACAATTTTCGAGTTCACTTCATTTAGTATCGCCATTATTCACGCAAAAGTAATAGAAAACTTTCCTTGACCAATGTTCCTCTCCCGTTTGTCTCAATCACTCTTCAAATTCCATCTTGCTGCCAGCTTCCATGCATTCGAACGATGTCCATTCCATGTCACCCTGTACTCCCTGATTTTAGGTGTTCCCGTGTGCTTCCAAGGCAAGTCTACCTATGCCACGTTGTTTATTTTTACTCTTGTTTGAACTCCTGATTTCGTGCACAAGACCGCATTGCCGAACGTCAAACCCGGAATCATGACACCTTTCCGAATTCCTCGCATAACATCGAGCCTATTGTAGTTCCACAGTGCCCTATTTCTCATTATAGCTGCATTCCTGTTACCCTTCATTATAAGGTATCTTTCGTGCTTCCTTAGGTGCTAAGCCCTGTTATTCATCCATACGACCAGATATTTGTATTTATTCACTATTTGTAGCGTGACATGCTGTATCTTATGCTCACTGCCTTTATTATCATTAAAAATTCTTTTTTCTCTGCTAAACTCCAAGTTTAATCTATCTTCCTCATTACCACGGATGTCAATAAATCCCTGCAGATCTTCCTTTTTCTCAGCTAGTATTACTATATCATCTGCATACATCAATGCTGGTAATGACTGTTGAATGTGTTTTTTTTTGCTTCGCAAAAGAGAGGCTGCAGCCAAGTCGACTCCCCTGTAGTTTAACTTCTAGTCCTGTAGAGACTGGAAAAATTACAAAGGTGACAAGGGACATCCCTGTAAAAGAACGTGTTGTATCTCCATAGGTTCAGATACGTGTTCTTCTCAGTTTTTTACTACCTTGCTACTTTTAGAGATATCTTGTAGAAGATTAGTTATTCCATCTTCGATATCTAGTGTGTCCAGTATTCCACACAAGTGTGCTTGAATCACACTCTCGTAAGCTCTCTTGATATCTAGAAATGCGAGGCACAGGGATCTTTGTTCTTTTTATGCTAATAAATACACTGCAGCATCAATGAAATAAGATTGTCCTCTAACCTCCTTCGTTTACGGAACGCATTTTGTAGTTCTCCAAGCACCCCCTCATTCGCCACCCATTTTGTAGTCTTTCCTTTCTTATCTTCATCACCAACCTTTAAACTACTGACGTCACCGTTATAGAATAGTAGTTATTTATATCAGCTCTGTCCCCCTTTCTTTTATAGATCATGCTCATCCTGCTTAGGTTCGACCCAATATGGGCTTCATCATCAAATATTGCTTTGCTCGATGCCTCTCAATGTTTGCTTAGAGTTTGGTAATAGTTTCTTTATCAGCATGATTGGGATCCCGTAAATACCTGTTGATATGGTATTGGAACCCTTTTTTCTGCTCCTTCCTACTCTCGTTGTCCCAGTGGAGTCACTGCGCTAATTGGTCCATCCTTATCTAGTACGGTGAATGCAGCGCTTTGTTGGTGTTTAAATTTTTCTGCCATCAATGTTTTTATATATGCTTGTGTCGCATTCACTTTTAGTCTAACCCCTTGAACTGTAGGTATAAACCTTTGTTCCGCATTTTCTTATTACTCAGAGAATTGACAAGGTTCGAAAACTTTGAAACTGCCTTTCTATCATTTTTATTTACTTTCGTCATCTATTGGGACCCCTTTCTTTAAATCTTTCACTAATCAGTGTCCACAAGAAATACCACAAGAAACTAGTGTCCCACAGCGAAGCAGCGCCCAAGACTACGCGCGCTCAAGTTTAAGTTATGCTGTAACGCGCTTTTTTCCAATAGGGGGACCCGTGGGTGTTAAAGAATGAAACGATGTGGGGGCCTTGAACCTGTACCGCTAAGAAAAAGTAAACGCTTTCCAGGCTTAAGAAGACTAAACCACCTCGAAAGCAGCCCGACAACAGAGTGAGTAGGGGTGACGAACAATGGTTCTCGCTGGGTGCCAATCGGGGTATTGTGAGAACCCCGCTAATGTTTTGACCTCTGCAACGTCAAGGGAATCTCCTATTTACATGAAACCATAGAAAATGTCGCTTGTACCTGAATACTCAGAGGAGCACGCATACTCACTTTAAAGCCAAATATAAAATATTCTCTAGGCAATGCTCACCACTAATAATCAGTCAGAGGTGATCCCGCATGCAGAACTATCAAATAACACAAGCATCTCGATGTTCTAATTTTGGTGTAAGGTGTCCTTTAAGAGGGAATAAGTAAAAATAACGAGATTATGACGATGGGGTATTTCGATGTACAAGTTTCGCGTATGTGCGAGAATATCAAGAACACGCATACGTTGACAACTCATTGCTAGCAGTTATTCAACAGTAAAAAGCTAATTTACTACTCGGGATTTCGTTGTGCACACTTGATCCCTGTATCAGATACTTGACTGAGAGGGTCACCAATAAAATTCCTGGCTAAAAAAGCTCCTCCTCCCCTCCACGAAAAGAATCGTTATAGAATGCGAATTCATCACAATCACGCGGCCAGTACTTCCAGGGGAGAGCGTTACGAATATTTACCATTTCATCAGTGCTTGCAGTTGCCTAAAGTGGAGCACCTATTTCAGAGAGATTTACTACACTCATATACGTTAGCTGATGGCCGCTGTTAGAAACGCGTGCAAATTGGTGCAGTTGTTTGACAAGTACTTTTTGTGGCTGTGGCTATTGTGTATCGTGCCATAAATATGTACAAAATTAAAATACTTCCCGTTTTTGAGACGAGTGCCACCTATTCTATGAAAAAGCCCACACGTTTTTATGAACAGACATTTACACCAAAGCCATAGGCTTACAAGCGTATTTATGCACATTGTTTCGTCAGTCGAAATGCAAACTTATCACACACCTTTCTATTTTCTGAAAGGGCTTTGTACATTTTGCATAAGCAGTGATAGTCGTTGAAAATGCCACCAGCAATCTCGGCTTACGGAAATATAAACTTACCGATGCCAGGCTCGGAGTCTCCAAAGGCTTGTACGCAGGCGCGAATACTTTGACCGTTTAAAATGCGTTTCGTGAACAGAAATTTTCATTGCAAAGTTGGCATCCATTTGTGAAGGTGAGTTCTTTGTGTTTGTAATGGTGTTGCGAAATGAGACACTTACCGCTTCCCCTTCGTCATCCTGCGTGGATAAGAAAGAATGATGCTTCAGCGCAACGGAAATTGATGCTTTCTTACACTGGTTTTCGAATTTTAGATACAAAGCAGCTCCATGACTCCCTCCCTCTGTCCACACGACTCCCCTCTCCGCAGGTGTTGGAGTGGTTCCAAGTAGTTCACGCCCTCCTAGCAGTGCGCGAAGACGTCTCTCTCCCTCGCCTGCCGCGTGCTCGCCACGTGTCGGCTCTCTCTCGCTTCACCCTCTCCACCGCTCACAACGCTTGAGCCCAGTCCTCCCGCGGACATCTTAAGTCCCTGAAGAAACTAAAGTAGCGCCATTCGTGTCAATGTGCAGGCTCACCTCCCCTCGCGTGCATAGTTTTTGTGAAGGTATAGCAAACGCCATATTGTTTGTCCACTTTCTTGAGCATGCACTCCCTGAACAGACGCAACCCACGTACCCTTCCTGCATACCCGAGGCACGGCCGCTCGATGAACACATGGCGCAGCAGTGCCCTAGCAGCTCAAGCGTCTGGCACATCCAGGCAGCCTGGGTGCTTTCGCATTCGTAGTTTCCTGGTGGACACTCTAGAGGCACTGCTGTGGTTGGTGGGAGGGGAGGTAGAGGCAAAGAGATACGGTTGGCGCTACTTTAGTTTTTACAGGGAATTTATGAGCATCATCTCACCCGCGCCACCTATATCCATCTGTCGGCGAGAAGAAGCGACAAGCCAGCGGGTGCGCGCGCCTCGAGAATCTCGTGGCGCCGACTATGGGTGTGTTGCAACACTCACCGTAGACGGCTAACTAGACAACTATAGGGGCGGCGTCCATCTTAAGTCTCATTCCAATTCTCACGTAGCCGGCCACATAGACAGACCCACCGTAGACAAATACGATGCAGGCTACTTTGCAGTATAAACAAAATGGCGGCTCAGCGAATCGCTCAGATAGATCGAATCTCACCGGAATGGTCGTTTTCACACAAGCAGACGCTTCTCCAGACACCTATTGTTAGTATTGTTTAAGTTTTTTAGACTTTATTGCGAAATAAGGTACGAAATGCATCTGTTACGCTTGTTTATATTGGCTTTTTTTCTCTACGCGAGATGACGCCTCTTCGCATGAAAGCTGTTCAGACTGGTTCCAATTTTCGGACAGCATAGTCTCGGCGCTCTCTTCTAAGCATTCTACGTAGATAGTCTACATGCTGTCTAAGAATTTGAACACAGCCTATGTGGACATCGTGCTGCTGCTTGCGACGCGATTGCGGTGACGGGCGGGACGCCTTCGTGGCATACTTCCTGCTAGTGTGCACGTACCTTCCCCGCTGTCGCCGGCGTTGCGAGGGTCCCTGAAGCTGATAACGTTTGCGAACGGTGGTGTCAACACCAACAAGGCGCGAGCCAGGGAAGCCAAATGCGAGCGTCGGCAGTGGAATACCAGCGACCCCGACGAGTTGTGAGTCAAGAACATCGATCACGTTCGAGAATGCAAATAGCTCGGTTAACACTAAAAAACGCGAGCCAAGGAAGCCGAGCGCAAGCGTCATCAACGCATCCCGCCTCCCGTGTCCTTGCATTTAAAACAAACGTTCACTTGAGTAAACACTACACAAAGTTTCTCTTCAAACCGTTTTTCTAGCACTGGCGTCGACCAGGTCAACGCCGTGCTCCCGGCTGCTGCTTCGCATTCCATCAGGGCATTTCACTATAAACCCTTTTCGAAAAAAGGCGCCCCTAGCACCGTGGACGCGAACTACAGTCTGCCGCCATTGTGAGGGCACCGCAGCAGACGACCCAGGCTGTGTGTCCCAGCGATGCTGATGCGCGTTTCTTGCAACGCACACAGACACCTCTGGCGTTCCTGCAGGATGCGGACTGCATTGGTAGGGCACGCTGATGATAGTCTCTTGCAGGTCGCAATCATGCATTGCTAGTCATACCAGGCCAAACTGCTCGTCCAAGCCGTTGAAAAGTACAAAATATTGCTCATTGTGCACTGGACGCAGCTCAGAAAGCTTATCGGAGAGTACTAGGAGCTCGTTCAAGCTAAAAGGCAGTGCGATTGCAGCGAATGATACGGAGAACTAGACGCCAACACAAACATCACAGCACTCACGCATTTGATGGCCCGCTTTCTATGCCCTCTTGATGGCGCTAGCTGTCCCACGCCCCTTTGTGAAGCGAAACTGATGAGAGCTCACCATCAGGTGGCGTATTTATGAAAAAGGTAAAAGGGTCTATACAGCTCAGCTGGACAAATTTTACGAAGCAGTAGTAATGAGACAAGTCCGCTTCAAATTTCATTTCATTTCATTTCATTTTATTTTATTCGGACATTTCCGCAGAAATGCCCACGAAGGGGGCAAAAGGAGAGTGTGTCTCCTGACTGAAATGTATTGCATTGTCCTGCTTGTTGATTCGCCTTTCGTGTGAGCAGTTCATACCTGAGCCACACAACTCTTATCTAACGAGTTTTGTTCTACTTCCTTTCTGACATGTAAACTATAACACAATAACACGACTTCATTTCGTAATTTGTTTTGTAGAAGACATGTTATATAGAGGTCAGCACTCGCAAACAAAGATACGTTTTTCAATTGTTCCAAGCAACCCTGCCCCCCCTCGCACACGCCCAGGTAAACACTTCTACGGAATGAAATAAGATCAGCTTTCCTCAACAACTTTTTATAAGCGATAGCGCACCAGCATTGAAAACGTCGTCTAGGCGAGAGCGTATTACTCACAGTGAAAGCGTACTGCATCTGGTGGAGTAGAGCTATATGATTCGTGACATCAAAGTGAATCGTTACGTACAATGAGAGACTATGAGAAGCGTACAACGAGAGGGTAATTGTTGCTCAAAAGTACACAATTTCAACAGTGGCCCCAGGGCTGAACTTGGTTATGAAAATGCTTAATTTGGTGCAATATTGTGCGCTTCTGCTAGAAGTTGTGCTGTAATCACTGCCCAAGTATGTGATTTCTTTCACGATAAGCGTACAATTTTATCCACAGATGTTCTTCATTGGTGTAGCCATATGATTTCTGTCTTTGTCATAACTAAACACAAAATAAATGTGGTGTCATGCGAAGCTTGTGCGATGTCACGCTGATAGCACTCGGTTCACAGCGCTTATAGAGTCATGATACACCGGTGCTATCAGCGTAACGTCACCACACTCCTCACAACGTTTATGGCGTATGCCGATCGGGAGGTGTTCTTGCTGATTATGTCAGCAGACAGAGAAAGTTCATTGACAACAAAGAAAAATTGTACGTAATCTGAGGCATCTCGCTCAATCGCCAACGGCAACCGCGAAAGCGCGTCAGCGTTCCGCATGTTGCTGCCGTTACCGTACACCCAATTTAATTGTACGCCGCCAGTAGTAAAGCCCATCGTTGCATGTGCACCACCGACATATCTGGAACTGATCTGCTGTGCCCGAGAAGGCTGCATAATTGCGGGTGGTCCGAACAAATTACAAAAATACGCCCAAATGGGTTCTGTGGATTTTCTTTGGCCAAAACCCCACGGCGAGAGCCTTTTTTATATGTGAGCGTAATCTTTCTCTGCTTTGCTCAGTGCCCTAGACGCATAAGCAATAGGTTTTTCCACGTTATCAATCTTATGTATTAGAATGGCACCCACGCTATTCATGGATGCGTCACACACAATCCCTATCTCCTTTATTGGGTCGTAATATGTCAAAACGGTTCCTTCCGTCAACCACGCACAGATCTATTAATTTTCAGGTACCGGGACACACCGACCTCAACCACGGGGCAGACACCAGCAGAACTGTTCTTGTCGGGGTCGCCCCGCTCTCGCATAAGTGTGCTACCGCGAGACCTGGAGAGACGGATGGAAGAACGGTTTTTCAAAGTAAAAGCCCAAGTTGACGAAAGAAGATGGTCATAAAGAGCTTAGAAAGAGAGGGAAAGTGCCCTTGTCAAGGTATTCGTCTAGGTGATCCCAAGTGGCTGATAGGTGTCATCGAAAGAAGGTGCAGTGTCGTTACGTACCTTGTGCGCGTAGGATCTGAAAACAGGTTCATGCATGTAGACAATTTAGGTCTGCGCTACTTTGAGAGTGTTGAACAAGGCCCGAGCGAGCGTCCCTGTTTTGTGCCCAGCTCAAATCCAGACTCTGGGTCCGAAGCTCCTCCTACCAGCCCCCGTCCTCTTCCTGCTCGTGTGTCTCCAAGCTCTGCTACCGCACCACCATAGCCACTTGAAAACTCACCCACCTCAGAACATTCGAATGCAAGTCCACATCAAGGCTCTGCCCCGGCAGCGTCCCCTCTGCGAATACCTGCGTCTCCTCTAGATGCTCAGACTCGTTGACGCAGTGGTCATGCAAGAAAACCTTCCGATTGGTATAGGCCATAAACATTGTGGGAAAGAGTGTGTGGTCATGCGAAGCTTGTGTGACATCACGTTGACAGCGCCGGTGCATCATGGCTATATAGGTGCAGTGAACCGTGCGCTTAAAATTCTTTCCTGCTCAGCAGTCCTGTACTAATGAACCGTTTTTGCTATTCCTCGTTCACGGCCACTCTATCTCTGCTGGTCTCTCGAGGCTACAACAAGAAACTTTTTGCAGTGTGAGTTATGAGCTCACAACAGGCAGTTTCAAAGGCAATATTGTCTGCAACTGCTACCTGAGTCAATTGCAGCTGTCATGCTTAGCAAGAAAGGAAGCTCAGTGTTTGAGCAATATAAGGCGGAATTCAGATGGTGATCATGCACCTGCCAAAATGTAGTGCAAGTGCTTGAATATTCTTCTCAAAAACACTCTTTGCAGGCATGTTGTTAAAACCCCACCGCGGCCATCTAGTGGCTAAGGTACTCGGCTGCTGACCCGCAGATCACGGGATCGAATCCCGGCTGCGGCGGCTGCATTTCCGATGGAGGCGGAAACGTTGTAGGCCCGTGTGCTCAGATTTTGGTGCACGTAAAGAACCCCAGGTGGTTTTATTTCCGAAGCCCTCCACTACAGCGTTTCTCATAATCAAATGGTGGCTTTGGGACGTTAAACCACACATATCAATCAATCAATCAGGTATCATGTTTTGTGACGGATCACATTAATTGCTTGGAAGTAGAGTGGATTTCTACGTGACATAATTTCATAGGAACTGCCTAATGAGTCAATGGTCGAAAGCTTCCAACTCATTACGAAGAAACAAACCATATTTCCCCATCCTCATCATCATCGGCTGCAGCATCAGCAAAGTGTGCAAGCCACGCAAACATCTTACAGATGCGCACTGCGTGGTTTGTTAATAGGCAATATGACGACGATTGGTGTAGTGGGTACCTACCTAGTGTACCAGCAGTAGGCACCTCATAACAGTTTAATGAAGGCTCTATGGAAGGCCACTCCTTCAGCATATTTAGCCTACTTATTCTTGTGCGAGTGATTTTTTGGACATTTTTTCAGTTCAGCAAAAAGTACCCATAGAAAGAGACCTCTCAATGCCTTACAGGTTGTTGATATTGGCATAGCTCACTGCCAGCTGTTGTCTCTAAGCTCATAGCAGAGTTGGTTCGAACCTCCTGCTCTCTGTTGAGCCAACCTGTGGTGTCCCATGCCTTGTGTGACTGCTAACTATGAAAATATTGCACAGTCAAAGTGAACACATATTTATAAAATCAGCGTATAATTTGACTGCTTGCATTTATAGTTTCATTATGTGGTGAATAGTTTGGTATTTAAAATTGACACTACTGAAGTGCCTGCTGTGAGCATTGCTTCAAAAACCCTATGATGATTGCCACTTTGCTTGGACAAGGGAACTTGTTTTCATAACAATAGTCTAGGAGGGAAGATGTTCCTTTTGGCTATTTAGGTGTAAAAGTTACTGTCAGTATTGACATGAAAGAAGAAATTTGCGTTCGTGTAAAGATGCTCAAAGAGGAATACCCAACAAAGTTTTTGGCGCTATGAAAGCTTAAAAAAGGTACCCGGAGCTTCCCTCGGGGGAACACTGAGGAGGATGCGGAGCATATAATTGGTTAACGGGGTATTAAAGTGCGACTTACTTGGGTCGATGGCTAAATTGGTTAACGTGGTTGTGAAATGGGGTGTTAAATTGCGACTTACTTGGGTCGATGGCTAAATTGGTTAACGTGGTTGTAGGAGGGGGTGTTAAATGAGTGAACACGTACACACGTATGCGAAAGGGCGGCGCTGGTCGAAGGGACGTCGATCATTGTGTTTGTGGATTCGTTGGAATTCATTTCACCGCGATCTTGGACGTCGACGCGCCGTACAAACCAACCGACGAGCGGCAACTGAGCGCGCGAGCGCCGACCTTGAGTATATATACAGCGCGACGGCGCATGCACTGTCAGCTGTTGAATGTTCTCGAAGCGCGACGGCGCATGCGCGTCCACTGGAGAATCAGGAGAATTGTAGAATGTTCTCGAAGGGGAGAAGCACGCGCGGCACAGATGGTGGGTGACGGTGCATGCGCGCGTCAGCTGTCGAATGTTCGAGAAGGGGGAGAAGCGCAACGGCGCATGCGCGCGCGTCAGCTGCCGATGTTCTCGAAGCGCGACGGTGCATGCGCGCGCGTCAGCTGCCGATGTTCTCGAAGCGTGACGGCGCATGCGCGCTACATTATACAGCTAGCGAATGTTCGTGAAGAGGAGAAGCGCACGCTGTGTGTAGAGGAGGAAGGGTGCACAGATGGTGGAGGAGTGAAGCGCGCGTGATGTGTAGAGGAGGAAGGGATGCACAGATGGTGGAAGAAGGAGGAGGAAGCTTGCGGACGGCGCCGCACTACAAGCCTCGAGTATTAGATGCTCCGCATCTAAAACCCTGTAGTCTGCTGTCTTCATTTCCTTTGCCTTGCTCCTATTTTGACCAGTGGGGAGACGCTTAATTGTGCGAACGTGCCTCCATGTCACTCCGGTCTTTTGCATCTGTGTGATCTTTATTGTGCCAATTTTCATCCGGATTTTCGTTTCATCAAGTGTGTTTCATCCCCCTGATTACGAGAAAGTGCGGATTGTCGTCTCTGAGTGAGTTTTCGACATTTTTCGACACTTTCAACTTTGCGCCACTGAAGCCTGGTCTGACCTAGGTAGAAACGCCGGCCGCACCGAAGGGCGTCGGCATGGCTACGCTTGCAATGGCTGGGAGCACTTTGACACCACTTCAATCAACGCCGAGCGTCTCCAACCCCGTCGAAGGGGGCAAAGAAGATGAAATGGAAGCAATGGAAGGAGCTGATTGGCGAGTGGTTCCATCTAAATCGACCAAGAAAAGGCCAGCAGTGGAGAGCGGCTTGTCTCGACCCAATGCTTCAGGACGCTGTCAAGACAGCGACAAGGTTGGTTGATTAGAGTTTGCCTCAACTGTGGGACCAAGGACCCGAAGCAAGGACACGCGTGCCAAGTGAGGTGCAAACCATGCGGCAAGGGCCACTCTGCCGGAAGTCGAGCCTGCAAAAAAAAGTACCAGACACCCTTTCTTATTCGACAGAGGCGAAAATAAAAAAATAAATGGAACGCGCTCTCGACGAGGACATTTGGGATTTCCCCATAGGAAATGGATCCCCATAGGACGTGGATCCCCGCTTAGGACGTGGATCCCCGCTTTCCTTCACCGTGAAATGGGCCTCCAAAGAGACGAGTGAAGAACCATACAGAGCACAAGCTGGACCCTGTACTCAGGTAAGTAGGGGCACCACCACCTCCAAGGAGTCGGAGGAGCATAAGAAAGTCAAAAACGAGAACGCGATACTGAGCTCAGAGTTATTGAAGGTCAGAAAGGAGTTAGCAATGATTGAAACTGTCGTTTCAGCAGCGAGACCAATGGGGACCAAAATGTCGCTAATGGTCGGAAGTGCCGAATTGTAGGTGATGTTCCCGAGGTCGACGTGACTGAAAGTCTTAACCAAGTCAAAGAATTCTTGACTTGAAAGTAAACATTCGACAGAAGTTTGACTGGTTGGGTATGAAATTGGAGACAATTGAGACTCCAACCAAAAGTTTTGAAGAAACACAACGTTTCGGAGCCGACTTGGTTCCTTCCACTGGGGTGACTGCGGAGGCTACATAGCAGCGCCGTCTTTAAAGCACTCGCGGGGTGGCTAATGACCCCCTCTCCTGTCTTCTCTCTCTCTCGTTTTGCCGTGGAGCGCAGTCCGTGTGAATACACTAAAGGAAGGGTTCCCAGAGAGTGGTTGATATAATGGGCTGTCCTCTGTATGTGCCTAGACTCGAGTAACAACCTTCTCCTCCTGTTCGGCTCGCTTTCAAGAATGACCGTCACTTCAAAATTTATTTTGTGATCCAACGTCTCAGCATGTTCGGCGACGGCGCGGCGCTATTCGTAGAACTTCCGCATATCGTTTGCGTGTTGCTTCAGTCGTTCCGGTAGGTTTTTCGTCTCGCCGATATACGACGAGGGGCACTCGGCACACGGAATTTTGTAAACGACACCGGGATGCCTGTTCATTGTTGGCCGGTCTTTCGGGTGGGGGAGGAGGCGGCCCAGCATACACAAAGGCACATGCACGATGCGAACCCCTTCCTTCCTGAAGATCCACGCTAACATCTCGCTGGTTCCCTGAACGTATGGAACCGCTACACGTTTCGGGGGGCTGCGAATTGAGATTGATTGGTGTTTTCGTATCCTCTGTTGCTCTGCGCGGCGGGTGGTGGCTCGAATGAAGTTTTTTGGGTATCCGTTTTTTCGGAGGTCAGCAATTACGCCGGCCTCCTTTTACTTTCCCTCGGTCTCATTAGAGTATAAGTTCCTAGCTCTCTCGAGTAGCGTGGTGACATCCGAGGCCTTGTGGCAGGCGGGGTGGGAAGAATAAAGTTAAAGGTAGCGGCCAGTGTGCGTTGGCTTCCTATGAATGGAGAACTCCAGGCCGTTGCGCTTTCTTGCCACCTGGACGTCGAGAAAGGGCAGGCAGTGGTCGCTTTCAAACTCGGTCGTCAATTGTATGGCTGGGTGCTTAAATTTAGGTGTTTTCTGAAGTTTTCAACTTCAGCCGTCCTAATGACGCAAAAGCAGTCGTCCATATAACGCAGAGAAAGCTTGGGTCGCGGCGAGCAGGAGCTGAGTGCTTTCTCTTCTGTGTACTCCATGGTCAGGCTTGCCATCAAGACGGAGATGGAAGCTCCCATCGCGGTTCCACTGTTCTGCCTGAAAATAGTTCCTTTATAGGAGAAGTACGTAATAGAGAGGCAGAACTCTAGTAGGCGTAACGGAGCTTGGCGCTATCGTCCAAGTGATTAGCAACACTCACGCGGCTGTACTCATCGAGCCAGTCTTCCACGTCTTCCCCGCGAAGACCGGCGAAGAGAGGGGGATCACGCTGGTGGCTGTGTACATAAACAGGAGGCGCGGCTGGAGACGGCGGGGGAGAGATGGCAGCAGCGATTGTAGCAGCGCCAGCAGGCTCGTTCTGTGACATGCTGCCAGACAGGGGGGGGGGGGGGGACGAGGGCGATCGGTGGCCTGAACGCAGCTCCAGGGAGTCGAGCGAAGTGGGAAAGGAGCGAGGACCGAAAATACACCTCCACCACGTATGAAATTTGGGTTGAAACAGCGTTTATTCAGTCCAAGGGCTCAGCAATGAACGGGCAGTCTCAGACCGAGCGTGCACACACCCCATGATGATTTTGGTGACACCCAGTGAAGATGAGGACAGATACCCAGGCGGATGATGATGAATATGATAATGCATATATGAAAAGAAGCGCATGAAGAATGCCCACAGTATGTATGTGAAGATAGCAGTATAAATGAGACTTATGAAAACTTTGTTTATTTAATGAATTGTGCTTAGCTTAATGCTTAACAATCTACCTGGTAAGGGCTGCCAAGAAAGGTAGGAAGTCACGGATTACTTGCAGTTCCTCTACAAATGTTTCATGAGAACTGCTTTTTTATTCCATAGTTGCTAGAAAAAAAAGATTTGAGCAGCATTTTAGCAATGAAGCAATAGAGGTGTGACCACGTGCTTGCACTGAAATGAAGATGTGTAGGTTAGAATATTCACCACTCGTTCACGGTTATCACTAGAGGCCGGATTATAGGCAAATGCCTATAAATGCCTACAAATACCTATTTCTCTAATTACCGCCTGTATGAGCACTATTTGAGCCTAACTTTTCTTTTTAAGTGTGGTTGCATGAAACCGTTATTCATGAAAAAAAGACATAGATATTTACAAACACTACAAGGTTCAACGGGGTCTTCTAGTTTTAACAACTTCCGCAAAGCAACCGCTAACCACAGTGGAATGTCACTTGCTGTCCATCATATGCTACAAAGATGACGTGCTTCTAGCAATTGGAGGAGGCACATGAGCAGTGAAAAAGACGCTTTTTCTGCAGCCTTGAGTGGAAGCACGTCTCAGCATCTGCAGGAAGAACTTAAGATGGGGTAAAAAAATAAGAGTGGGGTCTACGGCTGAGTATGAGGCAACTTTCTTCTAAAGGCAGCTGTCCAGTGTTCTGGGGGAGGTAACAATCACTCTGAAATCTTGGTGTTGTGGTTGGAAAAAAACTGGAGGCTTTTCTGTGCAGATGCGGATAGGGACAATGAATGTAAATTCACAGAGGGTCACTCTTGTAATGCTCATGTGAATCCTGTGATGGCGAAGGCTGCCTAAAATTCATACTTTATGTATGTCAGCCTGAGACAAGTGCCGGCATGTTTACAGTTAACGGTGTACTTAGCGTATATTCACCCTATGCCTCAATACGCTTTTGCCGTATGAGATCTCTTGGCATATGTCTTAAAGTGACCAACACGAAAAATTACAGAACAAGGCTGCAAGGTTTGCCCTAAGCCATTACTGAAAAAAAAAATGACAGCTGCACTAATATCAAAAATGAACTTAGACAGAATTCCTATCTTTACGTCGAATTTAACTGGGGCTAGAGCACCTATGGCAAGCGTTTCACATCAAACTCGCATTCGAAAATAAACGAACCTAAACAGTCGGCTTGGCGCAATGAGATTTTAGAATGTCACATAAAAATTTTTTTCTACTACTAATTCGTGTTTTGTCAATTTCATGCCTGAAATGAATGGCATTTAAAGAAAACAAGTGTGCTCTATCACCGAAGGTGTGTTTTTTCCACATTGTAATCCGTCTGCTGCAGCGCCTTCGTGTAAAAAATTGGATGTGCGCGCTACTTTTGTTTTGTTCGTAATTTCGTTCTTTAAGCACTCTTCCTTAGGTGACAGAAGAAGTAGTTAGACACTAGAAGTTCTTGCATGCCCATTAAAAAGCATTCTACACGGTGATTTTTCAAATTGGTTCGCTGCAACCCACAAAACTATGATGCGAAGAGGTAAGCTTGAATCTCTTTTCTCTTGCCCCATGTAGTCATCGCGAGCCTTATTCTTTCCCTTCTCTCTTTGGTATCGGGCCTAGTGGGCCACAGGATGCATACGCATCAAGAAAATCATGCGTAAGCAATATAACGCGCTAATATGATGCGTCCCAGCCTAGTCGTGCAAGCACGCCATCAATATTGTGTCGTTTCGGCGTTCTGTGTTGTGTATTACCAGTTTCTGTGGGACGGACCAGTCAGTGCACCTAGTTTTGTAGAGGCTGGCATAGATCCTGAACCGTGACCGTAATACAATACGGCCCTCCCCTGAAACTGTGGTCGGAGACGACGCACCAAACATAACCTAAGCGTTGTCAGGGTTGGAAAAAGCACGATGCAGGAACGACGAGAAAACGAAGGAAAACAGAATGGGGAGTGGTAGAAGCAGAATATAATGGTAGCAGTAGTAGACTACTACTACTACTACTACCACTACTACTACGACTACTAGCTGTAGTATATGTGGTTTTACGTGAAAAAACCACGACATGAGTATGAGGATTGCCCTAGTGGAGGTGTCTGGAAATTTTGACCACTGCTGTTCTCTTACGTGCACTGACATCGCTAAATACACGGGCGTCTACCTTTCCGCTTCCATCTAGATGCGACCATGGCAGGCGAAATCGAACCCGCAACATTCGGGGCAGCAGCGGAGCACCTTATCCAATGGTTTACCGAGGCGGACGCGAAACGAGGGCCGTATAGTTTATAGTATCTTGTGGGTACTCAAAACAAAAATAAAACAGTGACAAGATGACATTCCGTTTGTGTGTTAATTTTTTAGCTTTCATTTTTATATTTATTCTGAGAGGGCAGCGCAGACACAGGAAAACGAAAGACATGGAGACAAATAGCGCTGTATTTTTTTGCCTCTGTCTTTACATTTCAATTTCTAAATGATATGAAGGAGCTAGCCCAAACAAAAGTACTCCTCATTCATGCTACACAACAGAACACACAAATTACACATGCCAACTAGAATAATGTCACGTGCATCACTCTTAGTGAGGTACCGTCTAAAGTGTAGGATTTAATCAGGAGACGGAAAATTTCTCGTCTGTTTTTCTAGATATAGCTAGCATTTAACCAACTTCTGATGTAGAGTATACAGTGAGTGACGTGAGAGCGCCCATGTCAACGTAAAGGAGAGACCTAAAAGCAGGACCAATCCTTGCTGTATGTCACTCCCTTCATCGCCACTCCCTCCATGTAAATGTGAAGAAAGAAAATTGGACAAAAAGATAACTTGCGGTGGCCAGGTACCCAGTTTGCAACCTTCGAATAACACGTTCGATGCTCTACCAACTGAGCTACCACGGCAGTCATCTCCCTGTCCCCTTAGTAGGGTATAAGGGAATTAAACGTGGAAGCACGGCTAGAAGCCATGACGGTGAGTTTGGAGCACTTATTTGTTTGTTTTTGACGTCGCGTATTCCGTGAGCGTACTATGATCTGGCAGCTGACAAATAATTCCTTGTATACTACCTGGAGGCACAAAGTCTGTCAGAACGAGACCCTCGCTATTGATGAAAGAAAGAAGTATACTTAGAAGTACACTTAGAGATCTATTTATTATTGTGACTAACAAAGAAAGTGAGCCCTCAAGTGTACTTCTTTCCTTCTTTGGTTTTTACACTATGGTCCTGATGGGCAATCTATTGATCATACTGCTTGTTTAGGGATGTCTCATTCACTGTGACGGATGCATTGCACGCGGACATGTAACGTGTTCTATAACATGCTAAGTCATAGTACGGACTAACATTAAATTATTTCACATTAAAGGCTCGTAAATGAGTGCTCCCTGCCTTTTGCAACATGAGGTACACTTACCAGAAGCAGCTTAGAAGCTTAAATGATGCTATTTCCGAAACACATTTCATTTCTTACATTTATAGAGCATCTACTTTATATGCAATGGCATTGAGCCAAGTTGTGATGAATGAAGAAATATTCACGAATCGCCTCCCGTCTTTTTTTTCACCATTGTTGAATAAGATTGTACTCATACGCGAGCAAAATTAAGTCCTTGAATTCCTTACGTCGTGGCAAACAAGCAAACAAACTTGAAACAGGCTGTACTTGTGTAGTGATTTGACAATAACGCTTTACAAGAGTGAAGCATATTCTTTGAGAAACAAAAGCGTGAATACCCTCTGAGAAATAGCGTTCGCCGCTCCTGTAGAAAAGCAGTACTTTATGAGGACATACGAACCCGTTGAGCTTATGAAGGGTGTCTTGCCGGACGAGTTGGTAATATTTCATTGTTAAACGTAGCGCTAAATTGTTTGTGTTCTCGCGTCTGTGTCTTTTACGCTGCATAGAATAATGGAACTCACTGAGCGAGCGCGCTCGGTATTTTTCGGCTTCATGATTTGACAATTTCCCACCCCTGACCATAATATATATAGCGACGACCTCTCAACAGATGTAAGTTTACGAACACCGAAAGGCCCGTTACTTCTTCAGGTAGAGCATTGTCGACAATAGAAGGGCAAGATTAAAGTGCCCATAGACAAGGTTCTGCACTGAACCTGTGCTGCGCAAAAGCTTGTCTATCCTCAAAAAAGAAAAAAAAGTGCTGAGCTCACCATTTTGGCAGGGCCTTCGCCTCTTTCGATGGGCTGCCTGGAGACAACATAGAAGATGACCTGCGTATAACACATACCCTCAGGAAAATGTGTCTTTGGGAAGCAAAACACAACGTGCTAGTATTCCAAGCTTGTAATGCCTTTGTGTAGAAAACGCAACGAGCGGTACTCGGGGACAACTTTTCGTGGCAATGAAGCGAAAGCTACAGGGGTGGGGCTACTGCACATATACTCCTCCGCGAAGTAGCCTGTTCGGCTCACGTTCTGAATAACAGCTGTGTTCAAATATTGCCACTGCATAGACTTTGATATGTCCACTTACAAAGCCATTTGTGAGAAAATTTTGTCTCAAGATGTTTCGTAGAGTCGTCTTAAATGCTGGAGGACGACGACCACTCACCTAAAAGCAAATACGCCATATCGACTATGAGATGCACCTAAAGCGTGTGATGTTTTCAGACATGCAAAAACGCGGAATTACACTTCATAAACCCAACCAAATATTATTATTATTTTTTTTGGTTTGAGCAGCGTTTCTTTGTAAACAGCATCTTGAGGGAAATAAAGTAGTATCTTTTATTATTTCCGCACGGGAAACGCTGACACCTGTGTTGGGCTATGTCCCGCAGCGGTGACACAAACTCACATTGTTTCCGTAGTTTTCCTTTCATTGCCAAATCAGTATGTTGTCTTTTAGAGTAGTTTCTTATGCGTGGAGCGTGAGTTGATCACGAGGCACATTGTCAGCAGCAAAAAATTTATGAAGTGGCAAATGAAAAAAAAATAAACTGCGCATACAGCATTGCAAAGAAAACATAAGTGCAGAAATAAATGGAGAAGACGTGGTGAGATACTACTTATGAAAACATACCGCTGCGCTCAAAGTTACCAGAAGCCCGGCGCAAACCACGAATGAAGGCTTTATATCCGATTGAAACAGCCGGTCTGATTTCCTAGAAGCTAATGTATGTATGTATGTATGTATGTATGTATGTATGTATGTATGTATGTATGTATGTATGTATGTATGTATGTATGTATGTATGCGTGTATGTATGTATGTATGTATGTATGTATGTATGTATGTATGTATGTATGTATGTATGTATGTATGTATGTATGCATGCATGTATGCATGCATGCATGTATGTATGTATGTATGTATGTATGTATGTATGTATGTATGTATGTATGTATGTATGCGTGTATGTATGTATGCATGTATGTATGTAGGTATGTACGCGTTTGTGTGTGTGCGCGTGTGTGTATGTATGGATGAATGAATGAATCAATGAAAATTTTCCATTTATGTAGGCCTATATGATGCAGTCATGTCCAGGTTTCATTATATAAGTTTATTTGGAAAACTGATGGTGCCAGCATGTTAGAGGCAGGGTGTTTTAGAACATTACTCCAGCAATGGGTGTAGAGGTACCAAAAACCTACGCAGGGAAAAGATTGGAACATTTTGGCCAGAAATGAGCGAAGATGTAAAACACTTTGTGATAAAGCTTTGCCAGAAAGGTTGCAAATTAAAGGACGTCGTAACGTAGTGAAGTAGTGTAGAGGTGGTGTGCCAGAGTGCCCTGGATTAAGGTTCCTAGATGAAACGAGTTTTCAAGGTAGCGTCACTCATTATTCTCGAGCCATCCTCCTCACTCTCTCGATTACCCCTCTTTTTCTCTGCTATCCGCGTGTGTAATTGGTGCATTCCTCACACGTGATCTTGCAAATAGCTGGTGGTGTTACTTATTATTGTGGAAAAGGTTGAAAAAGAGTACGCATGCACATATGGCCCCTACGGATTGTCACTGTGACCAAAGACGAAATCGTAGGCAGGACATAAACTGAAGAGGAGGAGCGTTTCAATGTGCGCCAAGTCGGCCAAGATTTTTTCGCTGTGCTTGTTAAATCCAACACTCGCATTTTTCAACAATTGTGCGTTGCCGTAAAACAACAGAAAACAGTTTCGCTCTTTTCAACTTGCCTCGTGCTTTCCGAGATCAAGCACACCGTGAAGTGTAGCTATGGAACATTTCACGCGAATGCTTTCGTGCAACTCCGGTGACGTACGTCGACGCGCATCTGCGAAGCGAGTTTATGTGTACATTTCTATTGAAACGGCGGGCGCGCGTCTAGTTCATGCCAGTTGATACAAATACTTGTGCGAAAGCGCGTATACAAAACAACTGGAGGGTGTAATCAACGCACAACCAGAAACATTTCACGCTTGACCAGTTCACGCTTGAGCCGAAACGCGCTGCTTCGCGAAACCTCATCAGTAGAACTCTCACTTTTCAGGTAGTTCTGAGCACCGCATCAGGATCACCTGACATTAGGATTGTCCAAATGGGAACATTAAAAAAACATCATCGCAGTACTGCTTGTCAAGCGTTCGTACCAGTCTAGCCATGGTTTTTCTTGCGTCTGCACAAGGCGGCTGTAATCACTCGCTACAAAGTCACGCCCTGTGGTCACTGACCGGATCCAGTAAAAAGTGCGTTCACTGTGTCACAGCACGAACAAAATGAATTCGAAGAACTTGACTTGTTATAACTGGACGAACTACGATGTACGACGCGAGACGCCATGGCTAGTTGTGTAAAATATAGAACTTTACAACGATGCCAGTTGAGTAACGCACATCCCGCTTGCTCTTGGGCTGTACCGTTTATGTTCATGAAGGTAACCGTTTATTCTACAACTCATTTTATTTCATTTTGTTTCATTTACATCTATTCACTGTAGTAACAGAACCCAAACGTTCGCCTTTTCATGAAAGTTTTGAACCTTCTAACAGGCGTTCCAGAAACATAGGCGAGGAGAAAAGGAAACGGTGTCACTACCATGTAAACTTGTATCATATAGGGACCTTACCCTGAACAATGAACGATGTGAACAGTGACAGAGGGTCTGAGGTGTCGGTGTACTGGATTTGATGATAATGCGGTGGTGTTGCAAGCGAATATAATAAAAAGATTGTGCTAATGAGAAGTGATAAACCAGCCCGGAGATGAGTGAGCACAAGTTACAGGTCACCAGGAGAAGAATATGCAGCTGCAACCTCAAGGAGAGACGGCTGAGCAGTTTCTTAGGCATATTGTAGTGAGTGAAGGTGCACGAAGAGCTGCCGGGTGTCAAAAAGTGGCGACGGGGCACGAAGCATGAGAGAGTTTCAAGTCTTGAGCTCACGTACGCATCACAGCACGCCAGCGCGTTGCTTTTTTACGTCGTGCCGCATTTCATGAAAAGAGCGGGTGCACAACATCGCGTAGCCGCGCGCCCTCTCTTCCAATAGGGAGAGAGTGCAGCGCCATGTCAAAAAGCAACGTGCTGATGCACTGCGACGGGTACGTATGAGTTCAGGCCTTTCGGGCCAAGGACTCAAAGCTTCCGCATACCCCAAGATTTGCGTTAGTTTGTACTCTCAGTTGCACCCACGCAGAATGCAATGAAACATAAAGGTGAGCGGAAAGCAAGGGGGTCTACGGCACTAAAACTCTCTATAAAAAATTCCTTGATGGTGTGCACCCCTACAAGGTCCGCACAGGCGAGTGGTCAGGAAAGGCTTTTGGCATGTGACCTGAGTCATAGTGAGAAACCCTATTATCGGAAACGAGCATTGTCTGAGAGACATCGTTCGAAGCAGGTGGAAGAAGCCAGCGTTTCACGGGCGAGAAGAGCGGCTGGGGCCGGAAGTGCAGTAATATGAGTCCTTCAACCTAGGCGATGACCAGGAAAATCTAGCATGAACTTGCAGCGCCATACACAAAGCAGGTCCCGGTGCACTTGCAACGCTGCACGTTGGCTGGCAGAGTGGCTTTATGGTTTGTGCTACCATGCTAACTATAATGACGATGATGTTGAACCCGTTAGAACACTGCAATGCTTGGTGGCTGTTAAACCTAATTGCAGCTTATCTGCAAGAAGCGCGCGCCATGTGGCGCAAACCTAAGAGGGTGTAATAGCACCCTCACATATTATATTGCCACCTGCATGTAATGGGCTGAGGGCAAGAGCGACTCTCACCCTAGAGAAGAAAAGAAGATCGTGTACGTGTTTCTTCTTCACTCGAGAGCCAGCCGCGACAGACGTGCTTTTAGACAGCTGGCTACATCTTGGGTAAGGCCCCTGCACTTCTGAGGTCTCCTGACAATATACTCGATCACCGCTAGAGTATACACCAGACAACACGTAATGGGAATTGTTGCATGAATAGGGCAATAATAAATGAGTGTGAAGCACAATCAACCATAGACGTGTTAGCTGTCGCTCAGGAGGAGGGGGCAATTTTTCAGGTCTAATTTCATATCACAGCGTAAACAAGTCACCTCGCAGCGTAAATTGCTCAAGAGTAAAATGTATACCATCCAGAGATATGTATTTCTTAGAAAGTGAGTGTAACCACCTACTGATAGCGCTTCGGCCCCAAGAAAAGTGCATATCTAATTACACGCTATCATGCGATTAAACAGAACACGCGCGCTTGTCCTTGTCCTTTGTCTGCCTGGTTAAGAATCACGCCGCCAATTCATCCAAAGTCAGCAACACAGCTTCCAGCAAAAGAAACCTTTTCGCAGTCTGCGCGAAAGTCTGCGCTGCACATGCGAAACAAGGTCAGGCTATCACCACCTAAAACCGTTGAGCTCAAGACGGCCTCTCTTTTTTTAATCTACCATTGCAGTTTATTCGCATATACCAGGCCTGTGAACAGCCACTACGAGTTCGCAGCTTTTCACTGCTGATACAGGTCAATATGGTAGACGCCTTTTAATGTGCAACTGCACCAGTACGACTTCGCAAGTGCACAAAGTGACTCACTGCGTGTCTTTAGGACCATCTCTGGGCGTGTCCTTCTGGGGCAGAGTATCCGCGCCAGCTTCGGGGGCAGTGGTGTGTACGGCTAGCACATGCGTCTCTTCCTCCTTTGCGGTGGCCACTTTTGGGGAAGAGCTCCCGCTCTGGTTGGCTGGGCTGCTGCTGCTGCTACTGCTTGAGAAAAACCACTCACTGTGAACGTTCGATTCTCGTTTTGATAGTTAGCATACTCACCATAATATACTCAAGAGGCGAGCCACTTTGAGGTACTAACAATTATTAGTGTCAGCCGCAAGTTGCTTCAGACGCCATTGTTTATAAGTATGCAAACTTTTTTTTTTCCTTTCAGTTCGACACTTATCGCTTATATTACGCACCACACAGTCTCGTGACATAGTGGCGCTGTTTTCAGAGAGCTGCATTTCGCTTAATCTTTACATCAGCACTGAGAACATTAACTTGTTCACCTTTACAAGGGCAAAGGAATGAATGAACAAAAATTTATAGTGTCACACAAACATTGGCAAGCAGCTCCAAACATGAAACGCTCGGCTTGAAAAGAGAGGATGAGAGCAAACTTGCAGTTGTCAATGTTCGGCCCTTAAAGGAGTAGTGACACGAAATTTTGACACGAAACTTAATCACGAAACTTAATCTTTTTAGGTGACACGAAACTTAAAGTGACACGAAACTTAATCTTTTTTTTTGCGTGAAATGGTAGGTTGTTCCTCCGGGAGCGTTGGAAATGTACCGGAAAGCGTGAGTGAGCCCTAAAAAATTAACTACAGCCTGATTTTAAAAGGAAGTATTGTTTCCTATTGTGCCCTGACGTCATGGCACGATATGAGAAGCACCACCAGGCGGTAGTACGTGCACGCGCACGTTTTGGTGACGTATACTCGTCCGCCCGTCAATCGTCTTATTAGTCTGCTGTGCGCCGCGCGTGCGGCCAACATCCCGGCAGGGTCCGCAACACTCTTCGTCGACAATCCGCAGTCGGTCCAAGGTTAATCTAATTGATTGATTGATATGTGGGGTTTAACGTCCCAAAACCACTTCAAGATTATGAGAGACGCCGTAGTGGAGGGCTCCGGAAATTTCGACCACCTGGGGTTCTTTAACGTGCACCCAAATCTGAGCACACGGGCCTACAACATTTCCGCCTCCATCGAAAATGCAGCCGCCGCAGCCGGGATTCGAACCCGCGCCATGCGGGTCAGCAGCCGAGTACCTTAGCCACTAGACCACCGCGGCGGGGCAAGGTTAATCTAAATAGGTCGCAAAAGTTGGAAGGAAAAGTAGTCTGAAACTTACTGCGACAGACATCAGCAACCGCGTGACGATGAAAGCGTGACCGTGAGGAGGGGGGGACAAATAACGAAAACAAAAAATAATGAAACATTTTTGTTGAATAGTTTACACATTATTTGTTAGAACAAAGTGGTAGAGTACTTTATCAAAACTTTGGTATTTCGTATGTAATTGAGAGCCCTCCTCTTTTTTTGCTTTGTTTCTGACAGAGCGGGCACAGTCAACCAGTTTGGGAACATGACCCAATGAATTTGAGGACATATCTAGGCAATATGCTATCAGAGCTTGTGTTTATCTCGGCGGCACCGCTCACGTTTTCGTGGTGGTTTCCCACGAACCTTCAGAAGTATACTTACTTTTGTGTGCATTTCACGGGTAAACTAGCTCAGAAAATGTGTAGATAGCCGCTCCTGTGACTGCTGACTGCTTCACTGGCGCATGGCCGGCGTGCCTTCGCCTTTGGTGACTGTGAATGCGACAGGTTAAGCAACAAGACGTTGTACTCTAGTGCTTCGAAAAGCTATATTTTCACAACTGCTATCTCGCTGCAGCGGTTTTCGACGATGAGGCAAAGTCACTAATATGCTATTGCGCTTGTGTAGAATTCAATTGCCTCTGCGAAGTTCCTTGTGCGTATTGCAAGTATGTAATTTGGCTAATAAAACAGCTTTGCTTCCTCAATATTCGTTATTTTTGTTTATTTTCTTTCTGTTATCCAAGTAGAGACACAATTCGGGCGCAATAAAATTGCGTAATAATACAGGCACGTAGCAGGTCAGCAATAGGGAAAATTATGTAGGGCAACTGTGCGACGTCGCTACCGCTTCCGGTTGGGACGTCATCATTTATTTTCTATTTTTTTGCTGCTAGTTGTCCCCTCCTCAAGTAGATGGTAACGGTGGCAACGAGCCGCCGGCTACTGGATCTGTGGGCTTCTATCAAAGTTACGCTACCAGTTTACATATGTCTTGGTCGGTTAGCTCAGCAAGTGCATGCTGCGCGTGTATGCGTCCGGATCCGGAGTGAAGTACAGCGAACAGAATAAGTATCGTTTGGTTGGTACCTAATTTCCGCCTCGACTGCGGCGCACGAAGTCTACCTACGCTTATTTCAGCGCCTGAGCGAACGGGAATTGGTGGAACTTGCACCTATTGCTCCCTGTTTTGCCGGCACTAGACATCACCCGGCAAAATATTGGCGCCATGATGACAAATTCGAAATCAAATGATTCGTTTGCCCTCGGATAAACGTATATTGTGTATTTCAGTGCGCATACGCTATTCCAGGCTCTGATATCTCGCTTTGCAGGTACGCTGAATGACAGTGACCGCCCAACCGCACGGTGCGAGCACACAACCAGCAAGGTGACGTGCAAATTTCCATTTTATTTAGTTTTGGTGCTTGACGTCATCACAACTAGCCAAACTGCTGCGTGAAGTCACCATGATTAGTACAGTAGCCTGAAGTCAAGTTAGTGTCGATGCCGGTTTGTGCGCCGCGATCAGATTCACTTAAAATCAAAATTAAAAAAAATTATCGGCATTAGCTTTGCAATATACTTGTCCAGAGCCACCTCTGTATGCAGGAGATTTGTATGGAAGAGTAAAGAGTAACTAGATTTATTTATTCTGTTTTATTATTACAAAACTAGTGTAACTAACCTAAAGAACTAGGCAGGTCTAGCTACTTGTCAGACGCGGCACGACATTTGAAGGTTTTCATTTTTTTATAAGTTTTTGGGTTCTGCGAAGGCATTCTCCAATCAATCCAGCTCATCGATCGGATCTCTCGACGCATTAGCCATGATAAAGCCATATACCTTTCTCGTGCTCACACTGCCACGCATCTGCAATCAGTCTTTGTCAAGACTGGTATCAACTGAATTAATGTTTTCTGGGACGTTGTCCTTCACATTAGCCTTGCTCAATTGAAGTACTCACTCGAGTCACACTTTGTAAATATTAACTAACTTGTTTGTTTCTCCCACTCATGTAAAGCCCTGTCTACAAGGTCCTTATAGTATAATAAATAAACAAACTCGCCTACAAAAAATATGCCACTACCCCTCTAAATCACGCTGCTCAAACACAAAGATGGACGCTCGAAACGAACATACAAGTCCTCACAGGACAAGAGCAAAGTGATGCCAATTTATGTCATGAAAGGAGAGTAAAAACGGAAGTGTAGTTGGTGAAAATCCCTCTGAATATTGTAGTACATTAGCAAGAAGGATTAGTTTATAGCACATCTATTGTGCTTACAGTTGGCTTACATGAATAAACTATCCAAAAAAGGTGTCAGTATCCTTTTAAGGTACGCTGCTCTAACACAACAAAATACGCGCGAGACGAACGTACAATAAAAGAACTTGTTGTTGGGCTTGTTGGTACAACATTTTTAAAAGTTAATTCGAGCGCGAATACACGACACGATCACTCACACACGCACACACCCAGGCACACACCCAAGACATGTGCGTGTGTGAGGGATCGTGTCGTGTGTTCGCGCTAGAATTAACCTTTAGAAACAAACGTGCAATTCCAAACAGAAAAAAGGCGAACTAAAAAATTGGCCCCGTACTGCATGTTACACTGCAAATGTCGTCGAAAGACGATAGTCTTACGTCTGGAGAGAGTGAAGAAAACGTTTATCTGATGTTCTGCGCAAGGAAATCGGTGGATGGTATACTGGAGACGCTGCGTTAGAGTGACTCGAGCGTGAAGTGGAGGCGAACGTCCGCATCAAGTCACGTGAGACGTGAGCGCTATCTGGCAGTTATTCTAAAAACGAGGCGCGCACCGACCGCGCCCGTCTCTGAGGTGATAAAGTGTAGAACGCAAAGCGACGGGCAAGTGCCATCACCGTGTCGTCTTTACAAACCGTTAAAAACACTTGCGTTTTCATTCAAGTGTTGCCAGGTCAGCGCAATGCGATAAACGCTACTTTCCTTAACTTACTTATGTTTGGCTTTTCTAGCAAGAGACACACGTGCAGAATATGGACGTCTTGTTATGGTGCCTCAAATATGCACAATAATTGCTTTTTAATTGGCAATCGCACAAGTATGAACGCTGACACTTGAGCAATATTGGTGGGCGCTACGGATGGAGTCGGCCGTTTGGAACATCATTTGGCCACTTTGGCGCAGTTTAGGGTATTGTGAAGGGCAGACCAACAGACAAACGTACAGACAGACAGACAGACAGACAGACAGACAGACAGACAGACAGACAGACAGACAGACAGACAGACAGACAGACAGACAGACAGACAGACAGACAGACAGACAGACCAAAACTTTTGCGTCTGAGTTCCCCAAGAAAGACTATCGTCTTTAAAAAAAGTACACAATTTCCCTCTAAAGGAAACCATGAGTAGCATGCGAAGCAGTGCATGAATAAAGCTAAAGCTTCATTCATGAAGGACTTCTAGCCTGATGTTAACGCGTCCTTCCAAGTGGGGAACATGATGAATGCACTGTAGTTTCTGGTATGGTTACTCTTCCCGAAGGCTTGTAGGAGCACGCCACGCAGGTTTTCCAACGCGCCACGCGGGAGCACGTGGGTTTATCGCGCATGTGCAGAACTCAATCTCGTTACTCGACACCATCACGTGTTTGCTGAGAGAGTATACGGGAGAGAGGCCACAGCCTCTTTCACGGGTAATAACGCGCTATTGCATGCCGAGCGCGTTCTGACTAGATTACAACGCACTGGTTCATCGCGCGTCTGCAGAATCTCGTTTCACAACGCTATCACATGTTTTCTGAGACATTGTGAGGGGGAAAGACCACAGAATCTCACGGGTGTTGGTCTTACCCAGCCCCTACACAGGCGAAATGCGCTAGCGCTTGAGCGCATTGTGAAATTGCTTGGGCCAGCCGATGTGCATGCGCAGTAAGAGTGGTTGCGTCGCACACCACAGCATTGAACTCCGCCATTAGCTGCGTTGCATCTAAAGCTCTTAACTTCCTTACGTGAGCCGCGTGATCCATTTCTAACACGGGCGCTGCAGTAAGCGAATGGAACTTCGTGTTCTCTTTAAGTTGCAGTGAGAGCAAAGATGTGACAAGTGCTGCCATCGCGAGATAAGCGCGCGCAATGTGCCTGGCGACCAACTATAAAGCGCACTATTCAAGCTTGTCGCATCATCTCGCGAATGACGGCGAAAACGCGCTGAAGCGCACAAGTTTGGAGTTCAACCAGCGCAAATCATCTTTTAAGTAGCTCACCGTTAGCGTGCTGCAGAACGTGTTTTTTGTGGCCTAGTCGTTTTGCACTATGCGTTCGAGAGCATGGAGCCTGGAAGCGTATATAGCCAGAACCTAGCATTACGCCCACACCCCTGATGATAATGTTGTTACTCACTAACACTCTCAAGAGCGAGGGGTCGTAGGTTCGACTCTCAGCGCTAGACTTCACGTTTTATTCCTTAGGGCAAAGCTCCTCTTAGGCTAACTTTGTCACACGTCACGCGTAGCCGAGAGAAGAGACTACAAAGAAAAGACTGCATTCTCGTCTCATTTCCTAGATGGCGTTACTCTGCGGATCCTCTTCGAAGTACCTCTACCCTCCAATTGGCTGCTGTGTGCGCTTTGCTTGAGTGGAGGGGAACGAGTGCCTCTCTCAGTCTCTGAACCGTCACCGTACGTGTCGTATCGTTAATGGGGCATGAACGAATCAGAGTGGCTGACGCGTTGAAGATGCTTTTGTTCGGCTTCCTCAGCTCACGTCTCGTCACTGCATTCTTGAATGCGGTAGGACACAAAAACGCATGCACGGACGGATGGACACATGGACAAATGGATGGACAGACAGACAGACAGGCATGCAGACAGACGGACGCATGAACGGATGGACATGCGGACGAATGGACGCACACTCGGACGCACGGATGAACACACGAACCAACACATGAACGGACGCATGGACGAGCGGATGGACAGAAGTACGGATGGATGTACGGACGCTTGGCCCCATCCATTTTATTTCACTCCGTGGGTATGCTGTGATTTTTTTCTAATTGATCTATTAGTGCCTATGATGCAACGTCATATTTACGACAGAAATACGTCAAAGTAGCCGAGATGAACCCATAAATAAGACACTTTAGTGTGAAATTTATTAAGAGCGGCAAACTGCTGTAACATCACTTTATTATACAAACAAGGCCACACTGGCCTCGCATTGGGTACGGCGCATAGAAGTACGCCTTTCAAAGACTAGACTAGGCTTATCAGAAGGTGTAGCGTGTGCGTTTAAAATATTACAGATTTAATTTTATTAGTGCAGGCATGCCGTTCCCGAATTTCCTTTCACGCAAACGTTCGTGGAAGAGCTTACCAAAGGTATACATTTATATATGCCTACAGCTTGCATTTGCGCCCTGTAACTGATTTAGGGATCTCAGGAGAGCTATTGCATCGCAGAAAGACATGATAGTCGTGTATAATAAAATGGTGCACTATGCAGACGTGTCAAGCGGTCCATGCCGGATAAAACCAATAATAAATGCAAAGTGTGTTACTGGCGAGCTTAGCCTGGTGGTGTGCCATCAGACCACCCATACTGCGCATGCGTGTCCCCTTCCCTTCTATCCTCTCCCACGCACCCGCTCTCTCGCCTTGCAACGCGGACGCAGCAGCGTCTGCTTACAGTGTACTAGAAGGAGGCCGTGGGCCACGGCTTACGATACAAACAGTTTAGGTGGGCACACTCGTGAGACGCGATCGACAACATAAAGTAACAGCGACGTGCGTTTGTCGGACTGCTGCCGGCAGCGCGTCTATCGGCGAGTAGACACAACTTGAAGAGAAAAATAAGCGTTGCTACAGGAACCGGTCTTTCGCGAGAAATTCGAATTATTTGGCTTAGGAGCATTTTTGGTGCCAAAGAGTGAAAATAGATTATTGTCTGCAAGCATGACGGGTGCTTGTGTCACGGAAAGAGCGCGATTCATGCCTCTCTATGGAATGCATGACGATATTTGTAGTGGTTCTCGCACGTCCTGTGAACCTAATACAGCTTGGGGCGCAAAAAAGAAACACACTACTGCCATGCTTCGCAAAATTTTCTATCAAGCGGTTCTTTATTTATTTGTGTTAGTTTTCATGCTCTCGCAGATTGTGGGTGGGGCACTCGTATCGGTAAGCTGGATCTGCGAAACGCGCAAATGGCTTGTGGGGACGTACATGCTTTTGATGATGAGCAAACCAGAACATGAATAGGACCAGGTAACTGCTTGTAAAAAGAGAAGTTGCCACTTAGTTACCTTGACCAATCAGCTGGCGTGCTTTACATAAATACTGTTCGGTATTTTTCCAAATTCGATTTCTGGGGCTTCATTGATAGCTTAGCGAAAAGTTCACGACCGTGTGATTACCCGCTGGCAGACAAGTTTACGGGGGACCCTGTGCATATCTTCTCGCTGATTTCACCATCTCTTCTTACTGTGCACGGAAAGAAGCTTACAGTATTTTTTTTTCGCATTGACCTTTTTGGGAATGCCACTGGAAACTTGCTCACGAAAAGCATTGAATGCACAACGTATTACATAAAAAAAAACGAAAAGCTTACTACGCCTGTAACAGAAAAAACACTATTTATTGCATTTATCAGTATAAAACAAATGATCCTGCAGCTATTATTCATACACATTCACGACAAATAATCTCATCTGTGAAGTGCTTGCTGCAGACTGCATCGTTTGTGCTGAGCGAGTGGTCCTTCCTGTAAACCAGTTGAGTGCATGCTTTGAGGTGTTCGGGATGAGAACGAACATTGCATAATACTACATTTTCTTGGCACGTAAGGTAACCTGACCGGCAATCACTAACGAAGAACTTTATTCGCATATTCACTCATTGTGTGGACGTCTTCTTTCAACAGATTTTATTCATGGTTGCTCACCACATCACGAATTCATTTAGCAAACGGGAGTGATGAGACACCACTCATTACTTCTTGAAACTCGCAAGGGCACGCCAGTGACTGAATTGGCAGAATGACTTGCATTTTGCGAGTGATAAACTTGACGCTTTCGGAACGCCAGCGTCGCCACCAGCCTCACCGGTTGCTATAGCAACGCTGCGTAGAAACTTTTTGCTATTTATACGGGTCGATGGCTTGCCGATAGGTGTGCTGCCGGCAGTGGTCTGACGGACGCACGTCTTTGTTTCTTCATCTGGCCGATCGCGTTCCATAAGGAAGCCAGGACGAGTCACCACCTAAAGTGCTTCTATCTTACACCGTGCACTGGGCCCACTGCCCTATCTCTGCTCTGCGCCTCCATGGCCCTCTTTGCGTCGACAGATCGGTCACCCGCCAGGGGCGCTGCCACCAGTTTCTCCTGAAAACCTCTGTGGCACTGTGGATGCATGGATTGATTGATATGGCTGTACCCTTTAGTTCATGCGGTGGCTAACGCCACCAAGCCGTAGTACTTAGTGAACCAAAAAAATTGCCCGCAGCTTCCCTCGGGGGAACACTGAGGAGGATGCGGAGCATATAATTGGTTAACGGGGTGTTAAAGTGCGACTTACTTGGGTCGATGGCTAAATTGGTTGACGTGGTTGTGAAATAGGGTGTTAAATTGCGACTTACTTGGGTCGATGGCTTAATTGGTTAACGTGGTTGTAGGAGGGGGTGTTAAATGAGTGAACACGTACACACGTATGCGAAAGGGCGGCGCTGGTCGAAGGGACGTCGATCATTGTGTTTGTGGATTCGTTGGAATTCATTTCACCGTGACCTTGGACGTCGACGCACCGTACAAACCAACCGACGAGCGGCAACTGAGCGAGCGAGCGCCGACCTTGAGTATATATACAGCGCCACGGCGCATGCACTGTCAGCTATTGAATGTTCTCGAAGCGCGACGGCGCATGCGCGTCCACTGGAGAATCAGGAGAATTGTAGATGTCGAACGCGGTGTGTAGAGGAGGAAGGGTGCACAGATGGTGGAGGAGTGAAGCGCGCGCGGTGTGTAGAGGAGGAAGGGATGCACAGATGGTGGAAGAAGGAGGAGGAAGCTTGCGGACGGCGCCGCACTACAAGCCTCGAGTATTAGATGCTCCGCATCTAAAACTACATTTATTTTTTTTCCTTTAAATAGTGAGATTGAGGACTGGTATTTTGCAGTGAAGGGTTTAATTTTCCTCGTGCCTTGACTTTAGCCACCAATCACATAACGTCCTTCTAGTTAATTCTACCCACTCAATGTCTAGTTTGCCCTCCCTGTCCCTAAACCCCAGTGCTTTGAAAAACTCTGCACCAGTATCCTGATCTATAGGGTAAAGCCCTTTACAGAAATGCGTTCACGCGCCCCCGTGGGTGTCGCGGGTTATGTTGCAGTTTGGGTGGTGATAAACGCGGGGTTCAAGGTGAGGAGAGAGTCTCCACAATGACGCAAGAATTAAAATTTGAAGTATATATATACAGAAGGAGTCAGTGGTCTTTAACTTCATTATTTCTATATTTCCAAACCGGCCCGAGTAGTTTAGGTAGCTGTTTTCATTCGAGTGTGTTCAGCTGCAGTGCATGCTCACGCCATTAATTCATTTAAGGGACACTTCTTGGTACCACACGTGTCACTTCGCTGCACTCGTGTATGTTTCTCTGAATAACCAGCGTCTCTACGTATTTGCAAACTGAAAGTGCCTCAAAAACGGTCTGCTGCTGCATCTGGATGGGAAGGGCACACTTTCTACAGCATCCGGTAGTTGCGCACACAAAGCATGCCGCGTACGTGCAAAAAACTTTTTCGGGCAGCGTTTCAAGACAAAAAGAGCTGGACTCATCTGGGAGTGACCGCAGTGTCAAGTACGATGAAAAAGCAAAAAAAAAAAACAAGAAAGGAAAGCACAGGGGCAGAAACCGCAAAACCATAATCATGGTTTGGTTTACCTAGAGAAATAGAACAGTAAAACATTTAGAGATTAGCCTTTCTGTAATTCAACGTTTGGCTGATAGCTACGCCAACCAGTCAATAAATTACGCAAAATTTGCTTTACTCAGTGGTTTTGTGTGGGTTGTCTCACTATTTATCTCTATTTCTTGTTTCCTATAATTTGTTATATTTGATTATTATATATGTGGGATTTAACGTCCCAAAACCACCATATGATTATGAGAGAAGCTGTAGTGGAGTACTCCGTAAATTTCGACCACCTGGGGTTCTTTAACGTGCACCCAAATCTGAGCACACGGGCTTACAGCATTTCCGCCTCCATCGAAAATGCAGCCGCGGCACCTGGGATTCAACCCCGCAGGCTGCGGATCATCAGCCGAGTACCTTAGCCACTAAACCACCACGGCGGGACACACTTGATGTCGCTTTGAAGCATCAAATATGCATAGATTCTTTATTACACGTGCATTGACAATTTTATCGGGTTCACAGTAACAACATTTTCGTGTTTTGCTTTTGGCTGTACTGATAGGCTTTGGAATTAGAATAAATATTCCTCGCAGTTCTTTTTTTTCATTTTTGTGGTCACGCAGCAGAAGATTATTCACGTTTGCTTCATCTGTTCATTCCTTTACCACGAGTGAAAATTTCCCGGCATGTTTAATTTATATTGTTATATAGCAAGCATTTGCGCATACATAGACACGGTATTGTGCAAATAAAATCATTTTTACAGCACGAGTTGCCGTGGCGTGTTTCTTCATGCTCTGTTCTGTTCACGCGGCTGAATAACTGATGGAAACCATTTCTATGGTGTAGTAAAAATATGTGGACGCACATGATGTTTATTTTGCTTGTTTTGTACTCACTATAGCTATGCGCATGGATATTTTTTCTTTAGACTCGTTAGTACCATATTTACATACAAGTCCAACCGGTCTTGATAACATCGTATTATCGACTGCGGAAACATTTATCACAAAGCCAAGTGATTCCACTAGTGAGTGATTCTCAGAAAAAGCATTCAGTTAGTTCCAATTAGCCCCACTCATATATGCGAAAAAAAAGAATAGGAAAATGAGGCGTTTCTATTTGCACAGTGGACCTTGAAAGGCGGGAGTGAAGTTTCTGTTATCCTTGCTGTGGCGGAATAACACTGAACGTCGTATTGATTAGCAGATTAAAAAAAGTCTGTAATGCTTCCTTCTACACCCTTTGCTACTGCAGTGGCTGTGTGGAGGAGCATTCAGCCATTCAGTAGCCGCTTAATACACCATTCACTCTTTGTAAACCAATCACGATGGCACTAATTTATTTTACAACAAAGAATTCCACGCGTCATAAATTTTCTTACGCGCAAAGCAGCCACACGCAATAACCACGCCTTTCAACTCGCCGGAAAGCGTCTGGTGACTCTGCGAGTCACCCCACCTGTCAGCGACGACGTGAAGTGTGTCACTCTCCCCCTTAAGTGAGCGCACTGCCCCAATCTAGTACACTGCAGTGTGCTATTCGTGGTGAGATTGGGCTATAGGTGGCAGTACCGTCTCCGCGCAAGTGTGGATAGGCGGTCGGCGGCTCGTATACAAATACACACAGCGGCGCTTCGTTGCGTGCGGTCTCAGCCAATTGTCAGCGGATAAAGTGCGTTGACAACAGTTTACTGTTAATATCTACGCTCTTCACTACTGATCTGGTGCACGACACCCATGCAACGACAACGTCACCCGCGACTGAAGTGCATTTTGCCTTTCATAGGAAAGTTCGCCCTGGCTGACTCTCTTCACGCTCTCGCGCTAAATCACGCCTTTGCTGAGTTGTTTGTATATGGTTAGCTTGTGTTCCGCCTGTGACGAACTGCTGTAGCATGACTGAACACCTATTTACACCTTTGGCATCTACATACTACAAATAGGAGAGAAAGAATGATCGTAGAAAACCCGCATATCTGTGTGATTCGTTAGGTACCACCATTCGTGCCTTATGCGGATATGATTTTTTTTTATCCAAATCTGTTCACCCAGAAATGTGGGACAGTCGATGAGTGTACTCAGAAAAGCTTAGTGGCTTGGGGTGCTTTGCGCTACGCTGCATTTACCACGTGTACGCACATGTTCTTGCACCGCTAAAAGTCCTATATCAGAATTCAGCAGAAAGTTCTCATCGATGAATTACGTGCATGTCAGTGCTACAGCAAAGGCCATGTTCTTTTTTCAAAAAATAACTTCCACCGAGTTCCGTCGGTCGCTAACAATGCCACACAAACACTAAAAACAAAAAATGATAATTTCACTGAAATCACTTGCATTATATATACGCCGCATCTTCGATGGAGGTGAAATTGCTGTAGGCCCGTGTGCACAGATTTGGGTGCACGTTAAAGAAACCCCACGTGGTCGAAAGTTCTGGAGCCCTCCACTACGGCATCTCTCATATTCATATGGTGGTTTCGGGACGTAAAACCCCAAATATGAGTCAATCAATCAACCAATTCATCAATGAATCAACTGATAAATCAATATACGTAAAGCATGCCGTCTGAATTAATTTCAACGTCTGGTCTCTTTAGGGCATTACTAAATCTAAGCACATGGTTGCCCAAGGTAACTCTGTTTTAAAGTGTTAGTAGCGAAGTCTCACAGTTTACGTGGTAGTAATATTTATAAGAAGTGGCAACACGGCCAGTTAAATACAACTATGGCTCCTCGCATCATTGATGAACTACAGTGCCGTAAATGTGTACCTACCAACAGCGCGCAAATTCATGGCCTAGCGCTTTTTTTTTACAACTGAGTCACTATCAAACCCTGCATGGACACATCCTTTACACGTCCTCATGTTTGAGAGGACGCCAAGAGCACTTTGCGGTGTCAATGAAGCAGAAAGCGACACTCTGATAATACTCTGGTGAACGGAGGGTAAGGCGACAATGAACAGCACTCTGTAGAGTTGCACTCACTGATCCTATTTCAAGGCATTAGCTGCCAGGCGAAAGCAAATGCTTTCGTGCGTCGTTTTAGGCATACGTAGAAACAGTTACACTCGCACTGACATGACCAAATAAACCACACTTTGAGTACTTGCATGATGTGCGCGCGCAAAGAAACACGACGTCGCTTGAGCAGACAACGCAAGGAGCAATCCACGCTTCACTGTTTCGGCCAGTTGCCGCCAGGCAGCGACTCTGCTCGATCTCGCGACAAATACCTGACCTACGCTCGCCCCCTCTTGTTTGTGTTCTCTAGGCATCCCTTCCAGCAGTGTTAACACGTCCATTGCATATGCGCGTCCTCTCCCCTCTCTCCTCTTCTACGCCCCCCTCTCTCCCTTTGCAACGTCGGCTGAGGCAGCCTCTGCTAGTGAGTTTCGTGATTGAAAAAGAAATGGTGGATCCCACGTACAGTGTGAATCAATAATATGCGAAGCACGGTGAGGAAGGTTGACATATCACTTTAAAATTAGCCCATATATCATCCGAGACGGACGTGACTTATGACGCATAAGACTCTTTTCATGCCATAATTATCATACTCGCCCGTGTCATTTACCTTCGTAGTCTATTCACGTTACGTGAATCACAATCAGAATCTGCTACTGGAACGCAAATGGTTTCAGATGCCGCAAAGCTGTCCTACAGCATCATATTACATGATTGAAGCCAGAAAAAAGGCCCGACGTAATCGCCATTCAGGAGACGCACCTAGAAGAGACCCCAAAACTTATAGGGTACAGAACGCACGATAGCCCACCCTCAGCCCGCACAAGTGGGAAAGGCGTGGCACAAAGAGTGTGCACGCTAATCTGCAAAGGGCTTGCACACACCAAGCACCAGCAATTCCTTGTTGACAAAAGTACAGCGATAGAAATGTGCGTCACAGAGCTCGCCTTCACGGCCAAAGGATGCTCACGAGGCAGAACGAGAGGAAAGACTTCGACGTCACTTCTGCAATACGTATACAGCAACCCGAGGCATAGAGGGCAAAAACTCAAAGCTCTATTTGGAAAAGTCAAAGCCACCATACTTGTGGCGGGGAAAGAGATGGCTAAAATGGGAGACGCCATAGCGCTGATCTGCTGAGACTTCAACGCCCTGCACGAAGAGCTGTGGTACACGGTCACAACTGCAAAAGGCAGGCACCTACTCGAAGATGCCGCAGAGGCAGGTTTCACTCTACTGACGAATCCAGTGCAACTATCTAGAATAGGCACGTCTACGGCCAGCGACACGAACCCCGATCTCGCCTTGGCGCTGCTTCCCGAAGGGGGCACAGCAAGATAAAGAAACACCAGAATCAATCCAGGAATTGACCATCACATCCTAGAGATAGAAATCCCGCTAACCCATACCAATGGCAACCCAGGAAAGATCAAGAAATACAGAATAGTGAGCAGGGATGAATTCAGAAAATTTGAGCTAGGAATTATTACCGACATCTAAGAATGATCCAAAAGACTGCGCGAAGCTACGGACGAAGCAACGAAAGAGATGGAGGCCACCGACAGCGTGAAAACGATGGACTCAAGGCTCGCAGATCTCCTAGATGCCGGACGAGCATTACAGCGAAGATGGCGAGGACGGCGACGTAACAGGAAGCCCCGCAAGAAGATTGCCGAGCTCGGCAGAGAGATCGAGAGGCACAGCAAACATCTGTGTAACCAGCAACGGTTCACCCTGCGCAATCAGGTCGACAGACGACTCCATCGCAGTGGCCCATGGAAGATCGTCAAACAGCTCATAGATGAAACCAAGAGCAGATAGTTCCAACACACCCGCATGGCGCAGATCCTTCATACCACGGCGCGATGGCTGGGGGAAGAAGAAATGCACAAACAACTCAACGCCAGATACCTCCTGAATACGAAGCGGGAGAGTGATCGAAACTCCGAGGGGCAATCGAACGCCCATATAGACAAACACATCGAGGAATGAGAAGTCTGCCTGGCAACGCTGAACCTCAACGGCCGATCTGCCACCGGGCCGGACAAGATCTCTAGCAAGACGCTCCGACACCTACGCGATTCATCAATTGTGGTGCTAACGAGATACTTTAACGAGTGCTGGAGAAGCGGCACCCAACCAAAAGCGTAGAGAACATCCAAGACGATTCTCCTGTCCAAACCCAATAAGCCACCGGGCATAGAGGGCCTGCGTCCCTTCTCGCTCATGTTGTGTGTGGGCAAGGTGTTAGAGCACGTCCTCAATGCCCGGTGTAACGACTACATGGAGCGACACGGCATCTGCCCGGACTCGATGGTCGGATTCTGGGCACACCTGGGTACCCAGGACGCCATGTTGCTAATCCTAAGGGAGACGCTGCACCCCCCCCCCCCCGGGTCGGCTTCCTGGGAGAGACAACCGGGCCATTCTGGGCCTGGACCTCCAGGGGGACTTAGACAATGTGAAACACTGCAATCATGGAGCAGATCACTTGCCTGAGCATGGGCGAGAGGTCTTACAACTACGTTCGAGGGTTCCTGTCGGACCGTACAACACAGCAGAAGATGGGCGACAGGAAGCTTAAGGAGAGGCGGCTGGGTAACGTCGGGACCCCGCAGGGCTCGGTGATCTAGCTGTTCCTCTTTAACATATAGTAATGATCGAGGTAGACAAACGCCTCGAAGCACTGAGCCCGGGGGTCCGGCACTGCCTAACGCTGACGACGTCACCATTTGGGTCACCGGCGGCAGCGACGGGGAGATCGAGTCAAACCTCCGCAATGTGGTGTGCGCCGTCGAGGCCGCACTCTCGGGCACGGGCCTGCGGTGTTCACCACAAAAGTCTCAGCTCCTGATCCTGCCACCACCAGGGCGCTTCCGGAAAGCGGACAGCCAGGCCGCGGCAGAGGACAGCGTGGTCCGGACGGGCGACGGGGCGCCTACCCCGCACGTCTCCGGGCTGAGAATCCTGAAGATGTTCGTGGACGGCATTCAGACGAACACCACGGCGATAAATAACATCGTAACAAAGATGGGCATCGCCACCCGCGTCGTGAAGCGGGTGTCGACGAGGTAGCAAGGCATGAACGAGAGGGGGCTCCTGCGGCTGTTGCTGGCCTTCGTCGTCAGCCAAACAGAATACGCGGGAGCCTTCAACTGCTGGACCAGAGTGGAGGAGGAGAAGATTGACGCCACCATCAGGATGGCCTACAGGAATGCCCTGAGTCTACTGCCAGACACGAGAACGTCGGCCTCGCTGGATCTGGGCGTGCACAACACACTCTCAGAGATCGGCGAGGCTCAACGAACGGCACAGCTAGCTCGACTAAGCAGCACGAAGACGGTAGAAGCATCCTGAAGAAAGTGGAAATCAACCCGCCCGCTCATGGAGGTGCGGAAGACGAAAAAGTGGAGAGCCAGGTCCCCCTGTGAGACGGAGCGGGTAAGGGCATTATAGTGTTCCTGTTTCCAAAGAACGTGAACCCGGAGAAGGACAGAGAAAGACGCAAGGCGAGAGCAGCGGCCCTGGACAAGTAATACAAGAGTGAAGATAACGCCGCGTTCGTCGACGTGGCTACAAAATCCATCTAGAAGAGGATGCGTGTGCGCGATGGCAGTCATCCGGGCGTCAACGGGTGAGCTGCTCAACGTGGGTAAGATTAAAGCTAAGACCCCATGCCAGGCAGAAGAGGGAGCAATCGGCCTGGCGATGGGAGTACTGGGCATTCGGATGATCCTGAGCTACTCCAAATCAGCGGTGAGGAACTACGCCAAAAGCACGGTCTGGAGGGAGGCGGAGCGAATCGTGGGGCTCGCTAAAGCCTCGCAAACCTCTAAACGACACCCGACCGGGCCAACCATCACCATAAAGTTGTGCCCAGCCCACATGGGGGACCTACCAAACGTGCACAACCGTAACGAGGATGCAGACGCAGCGGCCTGAGAATTCATCAGGTGCCGGGACGGCAGCGAGAGCACCCCCGCAGATGTCGGCAATGAACAAGACCCCGAAACCCTAGTCGACTATGGCGCGATACTCAGGAGGCACATGGAAGGACGAACAGAATACCCGGCCCGGCTTCGAGAACTTTTCTGAGCGAAGTCGGTGTTGCTTCGTCACCTACAAGTGAAGTGCGCGTTAATCACGGCGTAGGCGTGCCACGTATGCCCCGAGATGTTCGCAAGCCCGGCGTACAGTATCTGCGAACAAGAACTGGCGACACTAGGACACTTAGTGAGGTGTGACAGTGCAGCGACTCCGGACGGCGGTTCGTTCAACGGTACCGACGGTGATGTGTGCGGAAGGGCTGGGGAATCTCATGGCGGAGTAACTGGAGCCGACGACAGCACCACCCACCAAGAACTGCCAGTGCAAATGGAGTGGTGCGTCCGCTCGCTGAACTGCTAATCTCAGAAATGGGCGATCTAGCGTCTCAAGGGGGCCATGGCCAGGCACAGACAAGCATGGGGCGCGGGATCCCAGGTATTTTCTGTGAGGTCAGGTTCAACCCACGAGTTCTTGGCCAAGTGTTTCTAGGACTGCATTAACTAGAACATTAGAAGGGTAGACCGCACCCTGCGAGGCTGGCACCACGCAGGATCCTGTGAATGAAGTCTTTTCTCTCTCTCTTCATGTCACGTGATACCAGATTTGGTATATGTGGAGCTAGCGAACGGCCCCTAGCGTGCTAATAGCATAGCACTATAATAGCATAGTCCGCTCACAAGGGTTGGCATGCAGGTCTGCATAAATGATGGCTGCCTCTAGCCAACACCCCTAGATTGCTCCACCGCAGGCGTGGTATGCCTGGTGAGCCCTGTCTGAAGCGGACCAGGCACGTCGTCCTCAAGCGCGTCAGTCATAGCGCGGCGTCTTAGAAGCTTGGCCGTGGTTGATGGCTGGGGGGCTTTACCTTCAGCTGCGGAAAACTGTGAGGACGACTACGGTCGTTGCTGGCAGGACGTGCAGAGCATTGAGGCTGGTCGACAGTCGCCTTCGGACATCGGGGAGGGTGAAGGTTACGCAACCGGGAGGTGAATAGTGGGCGTGACAATGCCCATAGTCGTGGTAGCCACCAGGGCATTCGGTGATGTTGCCGTCGTAGAACCTGACGTGTCAGCCGTGTTGTGAGCCATGGAGGTTGGCCGAGACGAGCCGGTGGTAAGCATGCCTGCAGCGTCGTCGGCCGAGGACGATGAAAACACAAACTTCATGGATTACTGGTTGCATTCAGCCCAAATGTCGAGAACCTTGGCCGATGGGCAGACGGGCGCAGGACACGCATCGCTAGTGGCCAGACGAGAGGTTAAGTCTCGTTTATCGGACGTTGTTGAAGGCGAAAGCTTCGAGGTCGGGAAGTCAATAACGGGCAAAAGGTCACCTGTGCCAGGCTCCGAGGCGGGCGGCAAGGTGGTCGTCATGGGGTATGGTAGGGCCACGGTGTTGCGTGCCGTCGCTTTCGTGGAAAACGTGCAGGTAGCAAGCGTGCCAGAAGGACCATCGGCCGAGGACTTCGAAAAAACGCACTTCGTGGTTAACAGATTGTCGGCAGCAGGAACAACTTCAAGAACTTCGTCGGATCTGTGACCGGGTGCGAGAATCACTGCGCTAGTGGCCGGACCAAAGGTGGAGGGAGACGTTGTCGGGGAAGTTAGGTTGCGATCAGGCGAGAGCTTCGGGCCGGAGGGTCCAGCACGCTGTGACGCAGGGAAAACCTGAAAGTCGTGGGTTCCCGGCAGCGGGTGGTAGGTGAGGCCAAAGCTGGCAAGCACCGCAGAGCAGATGTCGTCGTAAGGCTGCTGGCTGGAGGTTGAAGTGGCAGAGAGATGACGCAACTCCACCGGAAGGGCGTGATGAAGAATGGCGTGCATCAGCGGCTGGTTCGTGACGCCATTCAACGCAAGAACGGCATCGAGTTGCATGAATCATACCTTGGGGTAGGTCGATTGGAATGGCGGCACTGACGGGCAGAGTTGCGGGAACTTATTGGTGCAGTCGATCGAGAGCGCTCAAAAAACACGTTCATCCAGCGTGCCAGTCCGAACCGAACCGAACAGTTTTGCGGACACGCAGCGCCACATGTCGACGCAGTTTGATCATAGGGCTCCTTTGGTCAGTTTGCTGCGCAGGCAGGTGCAACTAGTGCTTGTGAAAGTATAGTTGAGCGAATTGTTAGGTGCGTTTGTGCATTCAACATCCAGAAAAAGAGTTACGAATGTCTTCCCGCTAGTCGGACGCGTCACTGAACCGCCATGAAGTGCTTGCTGGTTCACCCACCGGAAATACGGCGAAAAAACGAGCAGGCGCAACAGCTCCACGGTCTATGAAAAAAGATCCAGTCGACGCTACTGTTGCGTTGTGAATTGCCACGGACGTAAAGGACTTCAATTTTAATGATTTCCGCAGCGTTCGAGGAGCATAACGGCAATAATATTGGATACGGGCCGTCACGATCCTGTTCGGTAAGCGAACTACTCGCGTTCTCTACAGCCGGTCGCATGAGAAAGTGTGATAATGTAGGTCTCCTGATATCATTTTGAGTTGCCTGGACGGACATTTATGGTAACTTTGGTTATGAAGCTTGACAGAGCATCTGACAGCGGTTTATGCCATGCAACAGTAGACATGCGATGCGAGCGATAAACATCGCACACGCAGCGACCACCGATGACCTGAAGTGGTCGACACCCCAGAGCATTGCGCACGTATGACTTTGAAGGCTCTAAGTTATGGCTTTAACTAGAAAATAACAAGATCGCTTGCAGACGGCTCTCTTTCCGATACCCCTTCATGGCCGGCACGCGGATGAGCGCGCTGGTAATGGCGGTTTTCGCAGTGCAGCCTGGGCAGAGCCTGACGTTTACTAGCGAGAAAACGCTCTCGAAAGAATAAAATAGTACTCTTTCCCGCGTCCGGGCTGGGCCACTAACGAAAGTGTCACACGTAACCACAAGCCCTACCAAGCCAGGAAGCCCCGCCGCGGTGGTCTAGTGGCTAAGGTACTCGGCTGCTGACCCGCAGGTCGCGGGTTGGAATCCCGGCTGCGGCGGCTGCATTTCCGATGGAGGCGGAAATGTTGTAGGTCCGTGTGCTCAGAGTTGGGTGCACGTTAAAGAACCCCAGGTGGTCGAAATTTCCGGAGCCCTCCACTACGGCGTCTCTCATAATCATATGGTGGTTTTAGGACGTTAAACCCCACATATCAATCAATCAACCAAGCCAGGAAACTTCTGATTTATAATCCTGGCTAATTCTTGTCGCAGCTATTCTGAAGGCCACTTCGAATAGGGCTGCTTCCTCCGAGAGGCGGCTAGGGAGCCGCGTAACAAACTGGTTAGAAGCGGCCATATTTTTTCTTAATTTCTAGCCTTCTAGCATGAACTCTAGCTAAGACTTGACTGACAGTATTCTGTGTGCGTTCTGCAAGCTGTGCACGAAAACAAGGCATATAGAAGGTATTAAATGAATGTGAAGCATTTCTCAGTGAACTTCAGCGACTTTGAATCTATCTATCTATCTATCTATCTATCTATCTATCTATCTATCTATCTATCTATCTATCTATCTATCTATCTATCTATCTATCTATCTATCTATCTATCATCTATCTATCTATCTATCTATCTATCTATCTATCTATCTATCTCCCTCTCTATCTATCTATCTATCTATCTATCTATCTATCTATCTATCTATCTATCTATCTATCTATCTATCTATCTATCTATCTATCTATCTATCTATCTATCTATCTATCTATCTATCTATCTATCTATTTGTCTATCCTTCTATCTATAATTTATACATATTCTATGTCTCTATTTATTTCTTTATCTATCAATCTATCTAGCAGCCTATGACATTTAGCTCTCCTGGCCATTTCGATAATGGTATGCTTGCGAAAATTGTATGATATTACTTCACTGTATGACGAACACAAATGACTAGTCATAACACGAATCTCAAGATATATATGTCAAAAATGTCATGAATAACTTTTCATAGTCTTGCTGCTCTTGCGGAGGTTTCGTTCACATGACATATTGCTACTGGTATGGCAGCACATGGCAGCATGGCGAACTCAAGTGACAGACCCTAACGTGGAAATCATAACATACATGTCTTGTAAGTCATGACTACCCGCCATGCTAATGGTGGGCTCGTGGTCATTTTGCTAGCTTCTCATATACGAACTTTAGTATTACGGGACGTGAATGGATGGCGAAGGTATATGGCAGGTACTAACATGATAATCATGTAAGAACATGACAACATACGACTCTCGTGATGAGCTCGTGGCCGTTTTTCTAGCTTCATATATACCAAATTTGGCATTGCGTGACGCGAATGGACAACGAAGGTAAATGGATGAATGAATGGGTGAAAGAATTAACTTTGTTTGGTTTTTGGAACGCGTTTCGCACGTTGCAGCCACTCCCACGTCATAACAGAAAGACCAAGTGTCTCTGCTGCGGCGCGTGCTAGTTGCACTGCCTTTAACTGTTGTTCTAGTTCCGAGCTTGTTATAGTATCCTACCATTCGGACGGCGTGATGACTTCCGCACAGCATATCGTTGGGCACACCAGTGCATATGTTTCAAGTTAGCTATATCATCACAGAAGGAACATGTATTATTTGGCTGTATTTCGGGATAAGTTTTGTTCGATGGCTCTGAAGAAGCCAGTGTCAGAGCCTGAGGTCTGCTTAAGGTTTTCCATGGGGTGGAGGGTATTGTCTCCAAGCCTGGTAAAAATATTTTGTTAGTTTAATATAAGAGACAGGAGGATCGTGGTTCTCCGACACATCAGCGCTGTCCCCCCCCCCCCTGCTACGCGGTTTACCAATCCTGGAGTAGCTATGTGGGTTGACTCGTTGAGACAGGGTGGGGCTACCCTGAAGCGTCCCATGTGATTTGCGAACTTATTGAGTGTGTGTGGCTCAATGTCTTTGTCCCGAAGAATTCGCAAAGCTGGCTTCGATATTGTTTTCGTCGCAAGTGCTCGGACCGCCAATTTCATGTCGCTGAAAATTGTGGACGTCCTTTTATCCAGCAAGGCCACCGCAATCGCTAGTTGCTCTGCTATTTCAGCCACCTTCATCCAGACCATTGTCGAGTTCGGAATGCTGCCCTCGTGAGTGATGCTCATCGTTGCGTACGCCTTCTCCTCGAGGCACCAGCCCTTTGTAGTAAAACTTTTGCCCTAGCCTGTCTTGTACCCCCGTTATGCTCGGGGTGAACATTTCACGGGATGGGGACAACGGTGATTTGTTCTCGCTGTTGACGAAGAGTGCTGCAGAAGCAAGACTTCATTTCCATCGGTGGAATCTGCAGCTCGCGCAGGATGTTTCTACCAGAACGCATGGTGTACAGCCTAGCAAATTGCACACTCCCTTGTACCTCTGCAATTTCTTCGAGCGTGTTGTGCATGCCGAGACGGAAGAGTCTGTCCGAGCTTGTGTATATGGGATGCCTGAGAGCTCTCTTGGTGGCCTTTCTGAGTAACGTGTTGAGCTTATCTCGCTGCGGCCTCTGCCAGTTGTACACGGCTGCAACGTAGGTGAAGTGGCACATCACAAAGATGTGCACCAACCTACGAGGTTATCATTTCCAAGTCTTGTTGCCTTTTCCTTTTTGCAATCAGTCTTATTAGTCTGATGGCATTGTCAGTTTTTCTGGTGAGACTCGTAAGCATCAAGTAATTAGTGTCGTTCTACTAGATGGTCATAACTATACTCTTAGTCATATTCTGGCTAGACTACACGCCTTCAGGCAGGAAATCAACACAAAGTATCGCCACTTCTACGCGGCTCCGTAGCCATGTCCCAGAGAAACCGGCCCGATTCGAAGTGGCCTTCAGAACAGCCGGGACAAGGATCAGCCAGAATTTTAGGTCAAATTTTTCCTGGTAAGATACGGCCTGCGGTTAGGCGTGACATTTTCATAGCAGCTTGGCAATGACGCAGTGGCGGAAAAAAGCAATACTTTACGCTTTTGAGAGCGGTTTCTCGCCGATAACTCGGCGGATATCATGACAACAGGTAATTAGAAAACCATCCGTACCACAACCAACTAGATCTGCGAGATTAACATGCAAAGCACACACAGCCCTGGAATTGAACTTGAGACCGCATGCACGTGAAGCAGATGGCTTACCCATTGCACCACCGCGCCACCGCATGAAGGCGACTCTTTTTGCGGGGTATATATCTACCAAGTGGCTTTTCGCAAACCATCGGCGGAACCTCGAACAGTTTTTGTGCCATATGCATGCACTTGATCAGCTAGTAGTTTGTAGGGCGTCATGAACTCGAGACAACCACGGTGTGCTTTCGGCTCCGACTTCGGTTCGTGGAGCGCCGTTCTGCAAGAACAATTATTGTGCGTTCAAGCATCGTTTTGATGCTTCCCCGTGAACCGCGGGTGTTACGCTCACCGCGATTCATGGATCAGGCTGTGTTTCCTGTCGAAACCTACGTATGTTTCTGGCACGTCCGTGTGCACTGAGCAATTTCGCTGATTTGTTTGAAGACAATGCGCTTTCGTACGTAAACGTTGCATGGGTATTTTTGCGTGCCTACTCTCACATTTGCACTTCATACGCGTGAACTGCCGCGAGCTGCACGCCGGGGCAGCAGCGCCTTTTTAGCATTTAGACGATTACTTATTCCAGAAATTAGGAGTTATGGGCATTATTTCGCGACATAGAGTGGTTTTTACTCATTTTCAGTCTTTAACTGATCTTATTTATAGAGGTGGCTACTCTTACTCTTACTCAGCGCCACACCGCTGTTCAAGTAAATACCGAAAGGCGCGGTATGGTCAAATATGACATACACAAATTAGCGACTGTCCGGTCGATCTCCCTCCGTATAAATAGTCCTTCTGCACATCTCTTTCGCGAACGTCCGCATGCAGTTGGGGTCATGAAATGGTGCCAAACGAACCTCAAAATTTTTATTGTTAGTGCATGCAGTTGCCTTTTGTAAAATGGCAATTTTTATTGCTGGTACATTATCTCCACCGATACACAAGTTGTCTTGATCGTGATTCACTGTTACAAGTCCATGCTGGAATATGAGAGCTGTACTTAATCTTCAAAAGAGTGAGCAATTGTCGATGACCTACACTCTACTGCTGACTTCTGCACCTGACTTCTGACATCTGTACTTGATGTTCATCATCAAGTTAAGCAACCACTAATCAAACTTCAACCAATCATTTTTCAATTTTGTTCTTTCTCTTTCTCACTGCCTTCGGTTTGTTTATTTTTTGCCATGCTTTTCTGAAATCACCAGTTTAAGTTGTTTCGTAAAACACGAGCATCAGCATACATAGGCCAGTGTTTCAATAAGCTGTCACGCATGCACTAGTACTCTTTTATTCAGTGCAATACACAATGTCAGAATTCGGCAAATGATAAACAGAAAGTTGTTTGTTCTGTGTTATTGAAATCAAAAAAAGTAACACTGGGACTGCACATTCCAGTGTTTGTCCGATTGCAGGAAGGTGTATGATACCTTGAATATAGTGGGCCGTAAGGCGCTGGAAAATGTTTCCGTTCAAGACCATTTTGTAGAAGAATGACTATCACAAGAGAGCGGGACGAAACAGCGATGCACAAATGCCACGGCATGCACACGATGGTGAACATAATGCCGGCCCCGGGCACCGAGCTGGTGATGCGGTGGCAGGGGCGAGGGGGGAGGGACGTTTTTCTTTTTTTTTCTGCGCTTGCGCTTGTCGCTGAACGGTTCTGCATGAGTTGACGCCGGTTGCTGGCTCCAGGATGGCGCGACAGAGATGGCAGCTCTCCCCTTCTTTTTTTTTTCTTCTTGAGCCTGGTCTTACCCGCTATAGGCGTTACTCTGGCGCCGCGCGGTTGTCGCGGGTATTTTTCATAGGTGGGCTCTCTATAGACAGGACTTTAGTCAGTACGCTGGAGTGCACCACCTGTATTCCGTTCGTTATCCGACACCTGACTGAGAGTGTAGAAACCGGAGAGAGTCCACCCTAGGGATCAAGCTGCCCTCACTTCACTGAGGGTCACACTGGTCTTGGTCAATCACCATACCTTGAACTTGAACCTCCACGCTAACTTCAGGTGGGTAGGCTGCAGCGCGGCGCGGTGCGTCGCAAGACCTAGCACAGCGTTGGTGCGACGTGGCTTGGTGTATGGTCCATGGGGCCTTCCAGGGGCTCGTTGAAACCTCAAGAGAAGTCAGTAGAAAGTGCTCACCTCTACGAAGACATTCGTGTCATTGAGGGCACTCGAGATACCAGGGATTGGCAATTTTTGCTGTCGTGGTACGGAGCAGAAGCGAAGTGCGGCCACACTCCAAGACCCCTAGCGAGCAATCTCCATGCAGCGTGTCGATTTTCGCACTGGTTGCCCTTAGTCTTCGCCGACAGACGCTGGTCGCACCTAGCGTCAGACTATAGAGTACTCAAGGTTTGCTAGTGTAGCGCCGCTGCACACAGTGTGCGCGTGCAACAACGCTACATGCGCTCGCCGCCATTTCGCTCGCTCCACATATAGCAAATTTGCTATTGCATGACATGGATAGACGACAAAGGTAAATTACACGGCCTGGCATGACAATCATGATATGCGTGTCATGTAAAACAGGAATATATGCTACGCTTATAGTGTTTTCGTGGCCGTTTCACAAGTTACTCATATACTAAATTTGGTATCGCGCGACGTGAATAGACGACAAATGCAAATAACACGTCTGAACATGATATTCAAGACATGCGTGTCGTGTAAAAAATGACTACATGCTATGCTCATAGCACGCTTACAGCCGTTTCGCTAGCTCCACGTATATCAAATTTGATATCAGGTGACGTGAATAGATTATGAAGATCAATGACATGTCCAAACGTGATAGTCATCACATGGAAGTTATATGCAGCATAATTTATCTCCGCCTCGTAACGTCTTGCCGATTTTGAAGTGACATATCAGCCTTTTTCATTCGCGCTTCCGAGATCACTGATTCTCACTGTACGTGGAATCTGCCAATTTTTTATCTCTCGTGGCCGTTTCGATAATTTTATCAATGCCAAACTTGGTATGCCGTAACATGAATCTATGAAAAATATATTTCATTAGTGAAAAAATCATGAAGTATGTCATGAATGTCATGATCTACATTTCATAGTCTTCTAGCCCTTGCGGTGGTTTCGTTCACATGGCATGCTGCCAAACTGCTAAAGTATGACCTGATTGCTCGGCGAACACAAGCGACAGGCCCTAACATAAAATTCATGACATGCGTGTCATGTAACAACAACACTACATGCCACGCTCTCGATGCGCTCACGCTCACAGTTGTCACATATACCAAATTTGGTATTAAAATACGTGAATGTATGACGAAGGTATGTGACTGGTCCAAACAAAATGATCATCAGATGCGTGTCATGTAACAACATGACTACATACCATGCGCTCATGATGCGCTCGTGGCCGTTTCGCTAGCTTCACTTATGCTGAATTTGGTATTACGTGACGCTAATGAATGCAGAAGGTAATTGATTGATTTATATGTGGGGTTTAATGTCCCAAAACCACCATATGATTATGAGAGACGCCGTAGTGCAGGGCTCCGGAAATTTCGACCACCTGTTATTCTCAACGTGCACCCAAATCTAAGCACACGGGCATACAACATTTCGGCCTCCATCAGAAATGCAGCCGCTGCAGCCGCGCTTTGAAATGTCCAAGGTATGACACTAGTGCAAACATGATCATCATGGTATTCGTGTCATGTGACAACATGTCTACAAGTCACAGTCAAGGCGCCAATACATTTGGACATGACGCCGTGCGCGTGCTCACTGGCATTCATTTCTTCGCGTCACGCCGGCATTGCCACGGCAGGCGTCGGTCCTGCCGTACACTCCCAGGCGCGCGCCATGTTGCGTTGTTTTGGCGCATGCGCGTTAAGGCACGTTCGGCGTCCCTTCGTCACGAAAAGAGGGAGACGCAGTCTTGTTTTTGTAATGAATCGGCGTGAAATGCAGCATGTCGCACTTCACGCCAGTTGCCGTCGGGCTGCACTGATGGACGTTGCTCTTGCCTGGCGTTAGACTGTGGAGTGGTCGCATTTTGCTAACGTAGCGTCCCTGTGCCCATCGTGCCCACGCGTCCACGCTACATTGGAGTATATTGGGCCCTTCATGATGTGCTCACGGCTGTTTTGCTAGCTTAACAGACACTGAATTTAGTGTTACGTGACGTCAATAGATGACAAAATTTATAACTGGTGCAAATATGACAATCCTTAAACATGTGTCATGTAAGAGCTTGACAGCGTACCACGCTCACAGTGGGCTCGCAGCCGTTTCGCTAGCTCCACATATACTAAATTTTGTATCACCTGAGGTGAATAGATTACGAAGGTAAACGACAGATTCAAACATGATAATCATAACATAGAAGTCGTGTACGGCATCAATTACCTCCACCTTGTAACACTGTCCTGATTTTAAAGCGGCATATATTACCTTTTTGAATGTGTGCTTCGCACATCATCGATTTCCACTGTATGTGGGATCTGCCGACTTTTTCATACTTCGTTCTGGGGCCGAAGCCCACCGGTAGTTCGCTCCTTGACTCTCGCCTTGGAATCAAAATAAACTGTGAGGAATGAAGAAAAGGCCTCGGACCCAATCGTCTGGCTTCGTTGAAGGTCAAGGGATCAACTGAGTGAGCCAGCGCCCCGTGGCTCGTGCCTTCCGCCCCTTCATCCTCTTTTATTTGCAACACACTCCCGCGGCCGGCGAACTGGCGCGCGTTTCAAGAAAACTTTGAGCGAGTCTGCCAGGAGTTTATAACCAACGACAGAAGCTCTCCCTCGAGCGCAAGGTGCAATCGATTTCGTCCTCAAAGTCGCTGGCTTTGATCAAGTCCACTTTCAAGTCCTCGTAGTGAAGATAAGCCTAGATTTTTCTTTCGAGGTTCATTAAATGGGCGTGCTTCGTGACGATAATTGCGAAAAGTTTCTGGAGCCTGAAAGCGGGGGTCGTTGAGTCGGTGAGAAGGACGTCAAGCAGTCAAAATGTCCTTTGTGATGGCTGTCCGGTAAAAGCCGAGCTGTTTTCGGAGTTGGTCCATTGTCGAAGTCGAGGGCCAGACGACTGGGTTGGTTTCGGCGCCAGAACGAAGTGTGGAAAACGAAGAATGGGACCTGGACCCGATCGTCTGGCTGCGTTGAGGGTCACGGAATCAACTGAGCGATCCAGCGCCTCATGGCTCGTGCCCGCTGCCCCTTCATCCTGCTTGATATGCTCACTGTTCATGAGGACCTTGAACATGACGTTCAGAGAGCAAATCCGCCGAACATCGAGGAGCTCCGCTGGGTCCGCACCCGGTCGAACGTAAATGGCAACGAGGTAGCGTTGGAAGTTGACGCGGATGCGTAGGGTGACAGTGAAGCCGAAGGGAAACGCCACGATCTAGTCACCTGACATGTCGAGAATGTTTGCTTTCTTCCCCACCGGTATAAAGATAATGGTACCGATGCGTTTCCTCGCAGATCTTGAGGAGGCAGGAGCGACAGGCTCGGACACAATGGTCGTGTTGTCTTCAGCGGCCAGGGTAAGAGAGGAGGTCGGAGAGTTGGTGGTGAAGCACGGAGTGCCTACTCCACTTGGCGCGCTCATAATGTCGTTACAAGTGACGAGGCAGGCATGGTATGCTCTCAAAAGGAGCTGGAGACGAACGACGTGTCGGCCTCTGTGTAGTCCGCTCGAAAATAGGTGCCCTCGGTGGAGCTCTCCTCCTGTATGCCCGACGGCGATGGTTTTGCGAAGTCCGGAGGACTTGATAAGGGGCGGGCAGTGGGGACAGCAGCCGTCGATTCCCCAGACTCAGAGTGGGCCTGCGTTGCAAGTTCTCCGCTGTTGTTGCTGTCTGCTGCCTCTTCGTTCTTTTGGAAGCAACTACTTCGAGCCTTTGTCTGTGTATGGCGAGAACCTGTGCTCACTGCTGCATGTTGTCTTGTTCCACGAACCGGTGAAGCTTGGCTCGGGTGTGGTGGGTGGCCACAGAAGGTGGCTACACGTACCTGAGGAGATCTTCGAGTGTTGATCTGAACTCCATGGCTAGCCCTGAGAAGGGCTCCGCGCATGGATACGTGAAGTTGTTGCAAAAAAAATTGCCCGCAGCTTCCCTCGGGGGAACACTGAGGAGGATGTGGAGCATATAATTGGTTAACGGGGTGTTAAAATGCGACTGACTTGGGTCGATGGCTAAATTGGTTAACGTGGTTGTGAAATGGGGTGTTAAATTGCGACTTACTTGGGTCGATGGCTAAATTGGTTAACGTGGTTGTAGGAGGGGGTGTTAAATGAGTGAACACGTACACACGTATGCGAAAGGGCGGCGCTGGTCGAAGGAGCGTCGATCATTGTGTTTGTGGATTCGTTGGAATTCATTTCACCGCGACCTTGGACGTCGACGCGCCGTACAAACCAACCGACGAGCGGCTACTGAGCGAGCAAGTGCCGACCTTGAGTATATATACAGCGCGACGGCGCATGCACTGTCAGCTGTCGAATGTTCAAGAAGGGGGAGAAGCGCAACGGCGCATGCGCGCGCGTCAGCTGCCGATGTTCTCGAAGCGCGACGGCGCATGCGCGCGCGTCAGCTGCCGATGTTCTCGAAGCGTGACGGCGCATGCGCGCTACATTATACAGCTAGCGAATGTTCGTGAAGAGGAGAAGCGCACGCGGTGTGTAGAGGAGGAAGGGTGCAGAGATGGTTGAGGAGTGAAGCGCGCGCGGTGTGTAGAGGAGGAAGGGATGCACAGATGGTGGAAGAAGGAGGAGGAAGCTTGCGGACGGCGCCGCACTACAAGCCTCGAGTATTAGATGCTCCGCATCTAAAACGAAAAATTTGGCAGATCCCACGTATCTGGTAATCGACGTTATGCGAAGCACGCTGAAGCAAGGTGATCGGGTTGCCAAGTTTAGTTAGAAACACATCTTAAAATGACGCAAAATTTGCACGCACAGACATTGTTGAAGCGTTTCAGATGTTTATATAACCAGATATTTGCACTTGCGAAATGATGTCAACTGGAACATGCGTATTAGCTAAACCAGAAGCTGATATGACGCGCTGATGCTAGCGAAAATGCTGGCCCATCTACATAACACTTCTACATTAGACAAGTGCAGCGTACAGCACCTAACCACAATTAACGTTAACCCAATGTGACCGCTGTATCAATGGAGTACATATTTATTGTTAACAAATTTGGCAGAGAACACTGCAACCACTAATGACGTTTCACGAAGATTAGCGTCTATGTGGAAAGTAGTTCCGAGACCTGGCGTAGCTCTGTTGTAGAATGCTTGCCTGCAACGCGGAATTGTAAGGTTCGATTTCTGCGGGGACCATGAAATTTATCATTTCAAATCGTCAGGCTGACCCCCCCCCCCCCCACAGAAGAAAAACCTGCCTACGTCAGGTTTTTTGTCACACTGAAATTTATTCTTCGCATCCGGCGCCTCCTCGCTACCGAAGACGGGTATTTCTGAACACTCGCGTGTTAAAATTGCCCATGTGTGTTCTTGTTGTTCCTGGGTAGATAAAATAACCTGTGGAACATACCCCCATAAAAGCCCCACATACCCGCCTGTTGGTATGTGCCACTGTCTGGTGGTGTTTCACAACGTTCCTTTCTTCAAGCTTTGTTATGGCTATGTTACACTATGTTCAGCGCAAACCACACCTACGGCGTTCGAGAAGCTTCGAAGCTGTAGTAGATTGTTTTGTTAGGATTACGCCCACATAGTGAATCTTCCAGATTATTCTGGCCGCAACGGCTGCATTTTTGATGAAGGCGGAGATGTTGTAGGCCCGTGTACGCAGATTTGGGTGCACGTTAAAGAACCCCAGGTGGTGGAAATTTCCGGAGCCCTCCACTACGGCGTCTCTCATAATCAAATGGTGGTTTTGGGACATTAAACCTCACAAATAAATCAATTATTGTGGCCGTAACGTCGCCACTAACGCTACCGCCAGAATGTTCGATGGCAAGTTTATGACTGCCGACACGCTTCGCTGCTTCTCAGTTGATCGACGGCTGACGCTGCATTCGCCGCTATCAGTGCTAATGTGCTACTGTAAACCGACTTCCTGTTTACGGGGCACAGGTTCGCCCAAATAAACAGTTCGATCTCACTATTCAGTCTCCTGCCTTCAGCCACGGCATGACCACGTGACATCTGGTGGTGGAGCTGCTTCGTTCATGTACCGAATGCCACCCTCAAGGGGAAATCGACGCCTACACGGAGCAGCGAGCCAGCCGCCGGCCGCAAGGGCTCGTGCCAGAGTACGAACCTCTACCTGATAAGACCAAGCCGACTAAGACATCGACGTCGACCATGGCGACAAAGACAGCCCCTTGCCGTGTGCAGTGATCCTTCTCCGGCAACCGAAGGAGCCGCCAACTTTTCGTAGTTCAGCCCTCGAAGACCCGGAAAGCTGGCTTGAAAAGTTCAGCCGAGTCACCCTGTACAATGACTGGAACGACAACGACAAGTTGCGGCACGTTTACTTCGCCCTACAAGATTCAGCTCGGACATGGTTAGAAAACAGAGAAGCCGCACTTCCTACCTGGGACATTTTTGGTGCCACATTTCTTGATACTTTCACAAGCATCGTCCAGAAGAAATGGGCCGAAACCTTATTGGAGTCTCGTGTACAGCTCCCCAAGGAGTACATAAAAAAGACGCTCCTGTTTCGTCATGCTGATCCCGCCATGTATGAGGAGAAGAAGTTTCGCCTTCTGGTGCGGGAAATTAGGCAAGAACTTTTTGCCGGCCTTGAACACAACCCTTCAAGATGGTCTCAGAATTCATCTCGGAGGCCATAACGATTGAGGAGGCCTTGGAAATTTGTTCGAGGCAGTACAACTGCTACCATCCGACGGCGACCTACGAGGAGGTTCAGTCGTTTCAAACCGGAGACCTGCACGAGACTATCGGAGGCGTCGTACTGAAAGAGCTTCGTAAATTGCTGCCATCCTTCTAGCAAACAGTGGAGCCAATTGCCGACGTTGCACGCCGAGAAATTCAACAATTTCTCTGAACACCTGAAACAGTGCAACCTGAGCCAAAAGCCATAAGCTACGCTGCTGTAGCCCGTGAAAAACCTTCCTACCACGTCATGACGCCACAGAGCCGAAAAACTGTCACGAGACACCGTCACCAGACACCGCCGCCACCATCACCACCATACCGTTCACGTAATGCACAGCGCAGCACGCCAAAGAAAACCCACGTCTGGCGTGCCCCTAACAACCACCTGCTGTGTTACCACTGCGAAGAAGCAGGCCACACATATCGGCGCTGTCACTACCACCAAATGGGCTTACGCAGTTTCGCCATCAACGCACCACCCCCACAGCACGGTAAGCGGCCACGTGACATTACCAACTACCTGACCAGCACGGAACAGGTACCTCGACAACCATCGCTTTCGCCTTCTCCTAGATCCTACCAGTCCCTTCAGCAACGACAGCAGTACAGCGGCTCCTATCAGCGCTGTTCCGTGAGCCCATATTCGGAAAGCTAAGGACAGCGACCGATGAAGGTGCGGTTACTGTGCAACAAACTACCCAAGATCTTCTGACGACGACGCTGTGGCGAAACTTTTCGAACACGACGCGAAACAGGCAGAGCTCTGATGACGAAACCTCCCACACCGAAGATGACCTGAGGACGCAACAAGAATGCAGCCGAACTAGCCGACGCAGCCGTGACTCGATGCCACGACCAGACCACAACACCAGGCGGCGAACTAGTGATATTGATGTTCTCATTGACGGCCGCAGTGTCACAGCTCTCGTCGACATTGGAGCCTACTATTCTGTTATCAGTGGGACGTTCCCCACGAAGTTGAAGATAATCTGAACCGCAAGGGGAGGCCCCGAAATACGGACCACTGGAGGCCATCCCATAACAGCCGCTGGGTTCTGCACAGCAAGAGTCTCCATCACTAAGCGGACTTACCCTGCAAGCTTTCTAATCCTACAAGAGTGCTCCAAAGATGTGATACTTGTGATGGACTTCCTTTGTGAACACGGTGCTGTCATCGACCTGAGATCTGAGTCATTCACCTTAACCTCAGAAGAAGCACTGCCACCTCCCATGACGCACCCGACGAGCGCTTTTAATGTGATAAAGAAGCAGGTCACCGTTGCACCCTTTTCCAGCGTAATCGTTTCTGTCAGCGACGAAGAACACACGAACATTGAAGGCGTCGTCGAGGGCGATCAGCGCCTACTTCTAAACTGTCAGATTTGGGTTGGAAGAGGCATAGCCGAGCTGTGTGGAAGCAAAACAAAGGTATCGCTGAAAAAAATTCAGCCACAAATATTGTAACATCACCGTTGGTACCACCGTCACCTATATCAACGAATTCTGGTACGCCAGCAAAGCTTTCACCCTCTTCGATGCTGCCGAAGGTTCTACGAATTGTCGTCTCCAACCAGAGTTTGGCGTCAACCCGAGACTTCAGAAGCGTGAGCAAGACCTGCTCAAAACCCTGCTTCTACAATTCAAGGGCTGCTTCTTGTTATCCTTCTTAATTTGGCAAACTCCAGTCGCGAAACATCGCATTATAATAGAAGAAAGTGCTTGGCCACTTCGGCAGAGCCCGTACCGAGTTTCAACGCGGGAACGCGAGGCCGTGAAGATACAAGTCGACAAAATGCGACGAGATGACATCATTCAGCCATGCAAGAGTCCGTGGGCGTCACCCGTGGTATTATTGAACAATAAAAACGGGACGCTACGTTTTTGCGTTGATTACAGCCACCTGAACAAGATAATGAAAAATGATATGTACCCTCTTCCATGTATAGATGATGCTCTGCATCGTCTGCACAACGCGAAGTACTTTTCGTCAATAAGCCTTAAGACCGGCTATTGGCAAATTGAGGTCAACGAGAGAGATTGAGAGAAGAGTGCCTTTATCACACTAGACGGCTTTTTTGAGCTCAAGGTCGTGCCGTTTGGTCTTTATTCGGTGCCTGCGACGTTCCAGTGTGTTATAGCTGTAGCAGATCGTATTGGTAAGGTTGAGCCCACTTCGTGAATCTTTCACATTATTCTGGAACCAACGTCGCCGCTAGTGATAACACTACAATGTTCGATGGCAAGTGTAGAAATGCCGACACGCTTCGATGATTGCCAGTTGATCAACGGCTGACGCTGCATTCGCCGCTGTCAGTGAAAGTGTGCTTCTGTAACCAAACTTTCTGTTTATTGGGCACAGGTTCGCCCAAATTAACAGTTTGATCTGACTATCCAGTCTTCTGCCTTCGGCCACGTCATAACCCCATGACAGTATGTGCCACTGTCTGGTGATTTTTGACGGCGTACGCGACGGGATTTTGACATTACTAATGTCTTGAACAGCACGTCATATTTGTGAAACCATCTTACCCTCTCATGCTAATTTTGGTTTACGCCGAGTTAGAGAGGTGATCACGAGAGCCCCCAAAGGTAAGCGGCTAGATTAGATAGATAAATAGATAGATAGATAGATAGATAGATAGACAGACAGACAGACAGACAGACAGACAGACAGACAGACAGACAGATAGATAGATAGATAGATAGATAGATAGATAGATAGATAGATAGATAGGTAGATAGATAGATAGATAGATAGATAGATAGGTAGATAGATAGATAGATAGATAGATTCGCTCGAAGTCACCGAAGTTCGCTTAGAAATGCTTCGCACACTGAAGCCCGCTGAGAGCGGAGAGAAGAGAGGTCTTCGTTAGCTAAAATCTCAGACCAACTCTCCCATGGTACGCTCGTGGCCGCAGCTGGGCGTTGCGAGAGGTAGGAACAAGCGTGAATGAGAGGTGAGGACATGAAGCATTTCATGTCTTCTTGTTACAACGTAATATGTTCGCCAATCAGTAGAACACCAGAGTACCAATTTTGCCCATGGTACGCTCGTGGCCGCAGCTGGGCGTTGCAAGAGGTAGCAACAAGCGTGAATGAGAGGTGAAGACATGAAGCATTTCATGTCTTCTTGTTACAACGTAATATGTTTGCCAATCAGTAGAACCCCAGAGTACCAATTTTGCCTTATATGGAGAAAGCGAAACAGCCACGAGGGTATCTTGAGCACCGCAAGAATATCACGACTAACATGACATGCATAGAGTATTTTGCTGTTGTCACTTATGTTCATTATACAGTGACGTCATGGATTACTAATATAGGTGTGTGTCGAGCATGCGAACCGGCCGCGATCTCTTCAAGATTGTTACATGCAAATCATGCCAACACTGATATGCATGCCACGATTGTAATGTTTCCACTTGCCATAAGTCCTCATCATAAAGTCACCTCACGCATAACCGGCCGCGAGGTCACTATGAGTGCTGCATGTAAATTATGGTGTACATAAGACACATTCCACGATTCCGTCTGTCACTCATATTTGTCACACAGCTTTACCGCCCCGCAGAAAGTTTGGCATACATATATTTAACTAAACGGCCTTGAGTACGCCGAGACAGTAGCGAGACAAGCGAGGTGGCGAAGCCATTTATGAGGTCAAGCCAATCGTGTGTGTGCGGCGGCGAGAAAAAAACGAACGTGGTACTTTTTATAGACGATAGGCTTTCTTGGGTACCTTCGACGCAAAAATTTTGGTCTCTCTGTCTTTACGTTTGTTTGTTTGTCCACTCTTAACGGCACTGGGTACTTGAAACGGCCGACCCAATCCGTAGCGCCCCCCAATGTTGGTCACGATTTAGCGTTCATACCTGTGGAATTGTCTTTTAAAATCAATTATTCCGCAAGTCTGGGGCACCATAACAACACGTATATATTCTGCATGTGCGTCTTTTACTAGAAAGGGCATAAATAAGTAATTTTAATGACCGCAGCGCTTATCGCGCTGCACTGAGCACGCAACACTAGCACGAAAAGGCGAGTGTTTCCAACGATTTGCTAAGACGGGATGGCGGCGTCGCCTAGCGTTCTACACCTTATCACCTCTGAGACGGGTTCGCACACCCGTCTCGAGCCACGCGCTTTGTTTTCCAAGAAAACTGCCAGATGGCGCTCATGTCTCACGTGTGACGTGACTTGATTCGCTCGTTCGCCTCCGCTGCACGGTCGAGGCACTCTAACGTAGCGCCTTCAAAATACCATTCACCGATTTTCTTGCGCAGAACATCTAATGAATGTTTTGTTCACTCTCTCCACGCGCACGACTATCGTCTATCGACGACATTTGCAGATTGCCATGTAGATACGCGGCCAATTTTTCTGTTCTGGTAACTTTAGCGTAGGCTTTAGGACGTGTGAAGCCATATGACCACTTGATAAGAGACGCGATAACGAAAACGCCCGAGCAACCAAAAAAAGCATGACCATGGCGTTGAATTGTTCAGATTCGTTCTACTCCTCCGGGATGCTACCGCGGCCGCCGCAGCGTTCAGTACTTTCAACAATATTTCAATTTGGTTGCTTTCCGAGCACTAAATTTATTATCGAATTCAAGGTACTCACGCATAGTACTGAAAAGATTGATTTATTGGTTGTTCTGTGCGGTTTAATATCCGAAAACCACCATATGATTATGAGAGACGCCGTAGTGGCGGGCTCCGGAAATGTCGACCACCTGGGGTTCTTTAACGTGCACCCAAATCTGAGCACACGGGCCTACAACATTTCCGCCTCCATCGGAAATGCAGCCGCCGCAGCCGGGATTTGATCGCGTGACCTGCTGGTCAGCAGCCGAGTACCTTAGCCACTAGACCACCGCGGCGGGGCGTACTGAAAAGAGGCAGTTCGCACATTTTCAAAAAAATTTTTTCTGGAGATACGGGAGCAGAAACGATGGAGACGTCGAAGCATGGCGACTCACTGCTGCTGCCCGGCATACTTTAAGCGTTTTCAGCGATCGTAGTTCAAACCAGGCTTTCGATCAACGCGTTCTTTTCGATTGATTGATTGATATGTGGGGTTTAACGTCCCAAAACCACTATATGATTATGAGAGACGCCGTAGTGGAGGGCTCCGGAAATTTAGACCACCTGGGGTTCTTTAACGTGCACCGAAATCTGAGCACACGGGCCTACAACATTTCCGCCTCCATCGGAAATGCAGCCGCCGCAGCCGGGATTCGAACCCGCGCCCTGCGGGTCAGCAGCCGAGTACCTTAGCCACTAGACCACCGCGGCGGGGTGCGTTCTTTTCGATGTGTGGCAGCTTGGACTCGTTGGTATGGCATGACGATAGTTACAGCACGTGAACGAAACGGTGACACAGAGACAAGAAGGGCACGAAGGACACGAGCGTTCGTGTATTTTGTGTCCTTTTTTCTCTGTGTCGTCGTTTTGTTCTCGCGCTATTTTTTCGAGGCCGTCAAGCTTTGTCGTGGTGCATGGGTAGTTTGCGATTTCAGCTGTCACGAGCCACCACCGATGCCTTCGCCGCCATGGTGAATAAGCTGCTGGCTGTTTAGTGCAGCCAAAACACTGAAGTGGAAAGAGTATTCTCTTTCACGTTGCGAGAAAATTGGTCTGAGACCAATTTTTGCTAGCCACCTTCGCGGCGTGGTTGTCCGGCCGCTTAGGCGGTGAAGCGAGTGAACTTGAGTTTTGCCACTTTCGCTCTGCTTAAAGTCGGGTGCCCACACTGTTCACCTTCGGCAGCAAGCAGAATTCTGCTGTCGCCGAAACTCCGCTTCGTTCGCACTAGGCGTGCCGCGCACCGCCAAATATACCACGGGGCAAACGCGCGTTGGATGCGCTGCAGCCCGGTTATTGTCAGACTCGAAAACGCCACTACGCTATCCGGTCCTGCCGTCTTCGATGATTTTCATACGCAGGAAGCAAGAAGTAGTGCTTAATTTGCTAGCAAGCCGCTCTATTGTAATGCATGAAGAGCAGAAAAAAAACCGTCAACGCCAGTGGCATTTGTGGAGTCTTTATTTTGTCGTGTCTTCGCGGCCCTAGTACCGACGAAAAAGAATGAACAAAGCGGTGCAACACGCCGACGATTCTGGCGGCAGCCACCCACGACGTCAGCGCGAAGCGCCGGGAGAATAAGGTCCACCTCGTACAAGGGCTTCATCACCAAATGATTTATTTACGCATATATACGTATGGTGCAAAACACTGCCACACGAATTGCCGCAGGACATCGAAACAGAAACTTAAAAGGATTTCTCGTGGACGGGAACAGACTCTGGTGCGAAGTTGCTGACTTGGGGAGCAGGAGTGTTGCGATGTAAGCAAACTATGTCGAGAGCAACTCGAGGTTGCCTATTGTGAAGAAGTTGAGTAGGAGACACTCCTGCGGTGCCTTTTGGTGCAAACCTGAATGAACCTAAGCATTCAGTAAAGACTTTCTTGAGGGGACGTTGTTGCGATTGCGCTATCTGATTGTGTTCCCCCAGAACGCGATTGAATTGTTCAATTTGTCCATTCGAATGTGGGTAGAAGACAGATGAACTCAAATTCTGAATGCGACGTTGCAAAAAAAAAAAAACGTCGAACAGGAGAGACTGAAACTCAGGACCATTGTCTATGACTATTAACTTAATAATAATTTCAGAAGCTACATTATGTGTGTAACCGGTTTCAGGCCACCTGGAGTGATAATAAATGAGGAAAACAATGAATCGAGCAATTGGCGGAACATTCTGCAAAAGAGCAATGATGTTCATACTAAGCTTTTGCCAAGGCCGATCAGACCACGGAACAGGCTGCCACGGAGAAAATGAAGGTTCAGGCTACTTATTTGCCGCCAGACATATGTGGCAGTTGTACACAGCATGTTCAACCTGTTTTCATAAAGCAGGTCACCAATGCGTGTCACGAAAGTTCTGTTTGGGGTGAGTAATGCCTGGGTGCGATTCGTGGGCACGTTGAATAAGCTTGTGCCGAAAAGAAGTCGGGAGAATCACCCGCTAATCACGGAAAAGCAAGTGCTAGACACAAGACACTTCCTGTCTAACAATGAAATAAGGCAAAAACACTTGCTGAAAGGGCTCTTTTGGAAGGCCATTCTTTATGGTTATAAGCAAGCACTTGAGACAATATGAGATCAGGAGCAGTGAAAGCCTGAAGCTCAGCTTTTTTTACACAAAAAAAATTCGGCAGATTCCACGTACTTGGGATTCGACGTTATGCGAAGCATGCGGAGAGAAGGCAACTGTGTTGCTACTTTTTTATTGAGCGACACTTCATGAATTGACGCTAAATATATGAACAAAAATTGCCCACACAGATATATGTTGAAGAGTTGCAGATGTTTATATAACCACTTGTTTGAATTTGCGCTACGATGCCAATTAGAACATGTTCCTTAGCAACACTAGAAGCTGATAAGAAGCGCTGATCCTCGCTAGCATGCTGGCCCTGGACACTGCTACATAAGGCAACTTCAGCGCATGGCAACTAACCACAATTGACGTTAACCCGATGTGACGGCTGTATCAAAGGAGTACATATGTAAAGTTTATAAAATTGGGTAGGCAACACTGCAATTACTATTGACGTCTCAAGAAGATGAGCGTCTATTGGAAGAGTAGTTCCGAGATCTGGCGCCGCTCTGAGGTGCAATTAATGCTTCATTGCCACGCAGAATGCTCGGATTTCATTTTAGCTGGGACCCTGACAATTTTTAGAATTCATTGGGTCGACGCTACCGATGCCAGGTATTACTTATTGCTTACGCGTTCAAATTGCCCATGTGTGTTCTCATCGTGCATAGGTAGAGACGAAGTGTCAATAACCTGTGGCACATACCCGCATACCATTGGCACATCGGCCCATACCGTAGGGTATGTGCCACTGTCTGGTGGGAAGAGCTTGACGACATACGTGACAGGTTTGTGACTAAATTCATGTCCTGACCAGCGTGGAATTTTCGACGAACCATCTCACCCTCCCAGGCTAATTTCAGTTCACGCCACATTAAGGGGTGGCAATGAGAGTACCCAAACGTAAGCAGCTAGATAGATAGACACGCTCAAAGTCACCGCAGTTCGCTCAGAAATGCTTCGCATTTAAAAGTAAACAAGGAAACGATTACTTCCTCACGCTGTTTAGTAACCAGTAGCTCAAAAGGTAGATGCAACAAGGCACCTGAAATGACAATATTTACACCCTTGCAATACTGCACACTGAAGGTGTTGTACATGATTTTAGAACACCACATAAAAATGCGAAGGGGGCGTTGGCCTTCGGAGCCTGCAGAAAAAAGTGTGACAAGAGCTTTACGATTTGTGTGCATGATCAAATGATGACCAACTAAAATAAATAGACCATTTCGCAAAAGCAAAAAGACATGTGGCAGCTTCATGCTCCAGTGGGATTTCAACGCTCAGCAAGGGACAATGTGCGAGAAGCAAATGCAATTGTGACCAGCTGCTCACCTAACTGTTGTTGAAACACTGCTCCTTGCGCAACTCCGGACGCATCTGTTGTGATGACGATGATTATGATATGATGACGCCTCTCATGGAAGATAATGAGAACTGGCTTTGAGACCACGATTGACTCAATGCTGATTGAGCTCTGTTCAGCTTCAGCTGATCAGTGAAAAAAGCTGTCCCTGCAGAAGTAGGATGCGCAGCGGTTCAGCCACATCTGCATAATGTGACAAAAACTTTGCATAGTAACCAAGAAGATCTAGAAATGACTGCAATGATTTGGCATTACTAGGACGTGATGCATTCACAATGGCATCAACTTTTGAATCATGGAGGTGGTAAGCTGCGGGAACTGATGTCAATTTGGGCCCAAAAAGTGATGTTCACTTGCAGCAAAATTACATTTGTTGTTGAGTTGAATGCCACATTCACTGATGGGGAAAGCACTGCATGCAGGTCTGCATCGTGTTCTTCGTGACTTTAACCCCACACCAATATGTCATCCAAGTAGCACAGCGCACCTTTGAAACCTTTAGGAATTATTGACATAATTTCCTGAAACACAGCAGGAGCAGACGCGAGTCTAAAGCAAACGCCATGAAAACTAAACAGCCCATCATATGAAACAAATGTGGTCAAGTCTCTACTGCACTCAAAAAGTTCAACTTGATGATACGCGGACGCAAGGTCCAACTTAGAAACCAATACAACTCCGGACCGCTGTTGAAGAAGCTCTGCGATGTGTGGAAACGGGAAACCGTCGAAGATGATTGCCTTGTATGGTTCACACACAGGCGCAGAGTACCATCCTTTTCGTTTCCAATGACGAGTGGAGACAACCAGTCAGAAGTGCAGACAGTTTTGATGAATCTACTGCCTTGAAGACGGGACAGTTCTGCAGAAACTTGCTCACGGAGCAGAAGTGAAAGGCTTCAAAGGTTGGCACGAGCCGGTCACACATCATGGTGACGCACTACTTTACGCACCAAGCCGCGCACACAACCCAGTTCACTGGTGAACAGCTGACGGAATAGACTGCGCACGCTGACTGGAAGATCAGGTTGCACGTCAACTAAAGCACAAGTCATGCAAGCACCGAGAATGTTTAGCGATAATGCCGGCATAGCATCGTGATCCTGTGAGGACCAGCCGTTTGTGGCAGCGTAGAAAGTGACAAAATTCGTATGACTGCAATACCTGACTTGTGCTGTGAAAACCCCAAATTATCAATCATTTCTTTGGAATACCTATGCTCAACGATGTGTGAAAGAGAAAACCTAACACTCGCAAAACACCTATAAAAGTCGGTGGCGCCAATTTAAGAGACGGATGCACCAGTGTTCACGAGAAAAGTCCGGAGAACATCGCCCACTGTTGTGACAACAGTAAGCTCAGACGCTGTGAGGCAACGAGCCACATTTATGACAGGGATTGTATTTTATTTGATATTACAAAAAGTCGGCGAAGCGGCTGCATCTTGACGTGAGGCCAAATTGCATAAGACTTGATAATGTCAGCGTTTACCGCACGCTAGAGAAGTTTGGTTGCGAGCCGGTCACTGGACGAAATTCGCAAAGTGATGAACTGATGTGCAACGAAATCAAAAAGCATGTGGCGACTGTGCAGAAGAATATTCGAATGAGCTCGAAGCTTGCTCTTGGCCTTCAAAAGGCAAAGTCGAAGTCACAGACGCGTACTTTTGGAGGCTTCTTCGCTCCCGCGCGTCTGAAGGGTGGTCATGTTTAGCGCCGCGTTAGAGCTCGGACGAAGGAGAGCCATCTTAGCCTTCCTGCCGAAACGCCATGTTGGCGTGACCCGCAATACGAATGGGTGCCGCGCCGCAGAAAGTTGCTGCACCGAACGCAGAGTGAACTGCTCTATCTGCATGTGTACGAGTTCATCCTCTCATGCAATAAAGATGGCTTCTGAAAGAGTGTTGACAGAGCCTTTTTGAAGGAGCCGGCAACGGACACTATCGGATGCGACGCGAATGAACAGTTGATGCCTGATCATGTCATTTTCGAGCGCACCGAACCCGCAGGACGCGGCTAGTGACTGGAGACTGTAGCCTTAAAATATACAACCGGCTCACCGAGGAGCTGACAACGCTTTTGAAAGCGGAAGTGCGCGACAAAATCGTTGTCCTGACGTATCTTTGAAATCGTCAACGAAGATTGTGACCGCGGTTTGGAATTTGTCAGGCAATGCAGGCGTCTGTAACGCGTTGGCGGATCTAGAAGTATGAAAGATTTTCAGGTCAGCGTTGCCCAATGCGTTAAGCAGCAGGGTCTTTCGCCGATCTGGCTTGCGGGCGTATCTCCCTACAACATCGCTCTATCCTTAAAGAAATGAACTTCCAATCAGCCCTAGCGATCGGCGGACTACCAGGCGTGGAGAAAAAAAGCGGTGGAGGTGTTGGAGGCAACACTGGAACCGAGAAAACTCTACACCAACGAGAAAACAAACACGATCAAGACACGCAAAACGCCTATGCAAAAAAAAAGTCGCAGAGTCGAAGGCAGGAACGATGCAACACGGACGCTCTGCAGAACAAAGAAGCGGGGGCGGAAGCGCCGAAGTATGGTCGTAGCAGAGTGACATCAGGGAGGCGAAAGAAGAGACTACAAAAGAAACAGCTCGTACTTCGCCTCGTCGCCATTGTTGTGTCGTGTCTTGGCAGCATCGGCACCGATGAAAACGAATGAATCAAGAGCCGCAGGATGCCGACGCTGCTGGCGGCAGCCAGTCACGAAATCGGGGCGGAGCGCTGGGAGAACAACGTCCGCCTCGCACAAGGGCTTCGTCACCAACTGACTTATTTACAATAATATATCCCGGCACATAACACTGCCACACGAGTCGCTAATGACATCAAAACACAAACGGAAACTGAAAACGAAAGTAAACGAAACAGCACGACACAACATTCGTCTAACTCCGCAAGACAGCGACAAGCTCGGTCACGCCAACTGCTACCCCTTCCGCGAGATCGGGATTTGAAGTAGGCTGCTACACACAGTGGGCTAAGCTCTCATTGGTTACAACATTCAGTTACGTTCACTGTGATATGACAAGCAAGGTCAGGCTTAGCCGCCACTTTTTTTTTTAAATTCTTAGACTAGCGCTTCTACTGGTTCGCGACGACTGATTCGGCGGCAGACGCCGTGAAAAAGCGTCCGAGAGCGATCGGCATGGACAAAGCCCCTTCGGCGTATCTCACAGCTGCCGAAGGGGATTCGGCGCCCTTTCGGCGGCCGGAGTGGTCACGCTGAACCAGCCTATAAAACGCGAGACAGACGTCCGATTTTCTCTGCGATTCGGCGTGCGGTGCGACGATGCGACTGCCGGAGTGGTGACGTTTCGTGACGTATCAGCGCGTCGCACCGCCGCATATCCGGTGCGGCGAGCATCAAACCGGCCAGATATTTTGGTCGCAGCGTCGCATCGTCGCAATGCAGCAGCCAATCACAACGCAAGCATACGAGTGGCGTCACGATGCTAGTGGCGCCATCTCCCGGTCGCCGCTCTCATCACCCGTGTTCCAAGGCTCCAGGCGAGTCGATGGAGCGTTGCGAGAGTGGACTGCTTGCATCGCCGACTTCGGCAGCGTGACAAACATCGAGTACATTTCTCTGGCGACGTGGTAATATTCCGGATTGAATAAAGTGATGCTTGAAGTGTGCCTTTTCTGCACGACAACGCCCGTTTTGAAACATTCACGATTGCGATGTATAATTATTTTTATAGAACAAAGCGTGGCTGTGAAATGTTGTTTGTTTTGAGCCTCATTACGAGGATACGTCTGTCTCATTTTGAGCCTCATTACGCTCGTCTGTCTCGCGCTTAATGCGCGAGACAGACGTGCGATTTTCTCTGCAATTCGGCGTGCGATGCGACTGCCGGAGTGGTGACGTTTCGTGACGTTTTGTGACGTATCTTCGCGTCGCACCGCCGCATAGCCGGTGCGGCTAGCATCAAACCGACCAGATATTTTCGCCGCAGCATCACCACCACATTGCAGCAGCCAATCACAGCTTGAGCATACGAGTAGCGTCACGATGCTAGTGGCGCCATCTTACTGTCGCCGCTCCCATCACCTGTGGTCCAAGGCTCCTGGTGAGTCGATGGAGCCGTGCGAGCGTGGATTTGCTGACATCGCCGACGGCGGGGGCGTGAAAAACATCGAGTAATTTCTCTAGTGACGGGGTATTATTCTGGATTGAATTAAGTAATGCTTGAAGTGTACTTTTTCTGCATGACAACGCCCGTTTTGAAACCGCTAGCGGAATCGGAGATCGTGGGCAGTGATGCAAGCTCATTTCGCAGGTAAACACAGCTACCGGCGTCTCTGTGCTGGCTCGCTTGGCTTCCACCTTTGCTCTTCACATCAATGGCATCGATAAAGTATTAATGTATGATAACGCATAACATACGAGTGCAATGCTTGATAGTGTTGTCAAAAACAAGCGCTCGATGACGAGCTCGCGTGTGAACGGCGTAGGCGACAGCCGGCGCCCGCGATGCTAGGCCTACCTGTCGGAGTCGTGAAATCAGCTGTTGCCGTAGTTACGACGTGCTTGTCGTTCACGAATGCGATTTATAATTATTTTTATAGAACGAAGCGTGGCTGTGCAATGTTGCTTTTTGTGAGCCTCATTACGAGGATACCAAGTCGTTCGACCCTGCATGCCGAGGCACCGCAAGGGGCCGAGCTTGCCGCTGATAGCTCCTTTGCCTTCATGTTTGCTGAAGCGTCGCATGCGGCACGCCGCACCATGCGACGCCGCACGCCGCATCGCGCGGAAAATCGCACGTCTGTCTCGCGCTTAACGCGGCAAAGGGCTTCACCTCTCGCACTGTTTCGAAGGGCGCCGCCACCTTAGAGCATGGCCTTTCATGCGTGCGCGCTGCGCCGTGCTTCCTATAAGGCAGCAAACATTAGGTGCCTTTTGCTTTTTTGTCTAATCACACATTAATTATCAGACTAGAGATTCAGAAGATCACAAAAGTCACTTTCCTCACTGCCGCAGCCAGTTTACGAGAAAGGCAGGCTGCTCACGCACGAAGAAGTAAGGATGGTAACAGTTGTTTGTGCTTGTCCTGGGTATACTTGTGTGTTCGTTTCAGGCGTATTTATTTAGGTTAAGGCAGCACGCTTCAAGTGTCGAGCTGTGGCAGATGTTAGTTCGCGCACGCCTACGAAACAATGTAAAATAATGGCTTAACTACTTTTGTGCAGACAGGTTTCACTTCCGAGTTTTGCCGACTTCTAGAAAGATGGGTCATCCACGCTTTTTTTTATAAAACTGCTCATGAGCTACATAGCCATGATTGGTCTTTGCCACTTTCATTGTGAGGCATGCTTTGTGGCCGCCATGTTCTCATACATAGCCATAAAAGAAAACTCCTTTTGAGAACTGGTGTCCAATGTTTAGTCACTTTGGAGACAGGTATTAACATAATGTGGGAACAATGACGCCGAATTCTGTTGAAGTATGACTGGTACATGAGACATGGGAAACATCTTAAAATGCTAATGGCAGCTAGCTCCCATTTTGTATAACTCATACAACCCCTCCATTCCCGCATGCTTTTACTTTCGTCAGTGTTCCGACCCCTCAGTGAGTCAGTCTTCGTGACGGCGGCTCGTTAGTTGAGGTACGTTCGAGGCCCCTAATTTAAAGTGACTCTTCAGACGAAACATCTTTTGAGTCAGTGCACTGTTACGCGCTGAAATCAGGTACCGGTATGCCTCGCTTGACGTCGAGGATGCCCCAAATAATGCGCGTTTTTAAGCAGCATTTTACCATAATTTATGCTCTCTCAATCGCACGATTTTTGTCGATAAGCCGGTTCTGACACGAAAATATGACCTTTGTTGCAGTTGTCGCCCGGATATAAACGCATGAACGGACGTTGCGGCGCCAGTTCCGCAACTTCAGTCATCTAGGCCTGTGCCAACTGCGTTGGATTTATGTGTTTAATAACAATTTAGGTGTGAAATAACAAATTCTGGAGGTAGAAATTTCCGAAGCACTTCACTACATCGCATCTGTTATTCGTAGCGTAGATTTGGAGCATTAGAACCCGGAAATTATGATATTAAGAACGGTTGTGCCTAAGGTGAGTGTTTTTCCTGTGCTTCAAACTTTCTATACGTTGCGATCAAGAGAAATCTTTGTAGACTATATTCACGCACAATAACGAGATTGCTGGGAAATATCCCGTAAAGCTGGTATTTCGCACTGGTTCATCTAAACAGCTCAATAGGATGAGCAAGATATATGCTGTGTCATAAAAAAAACTAAAGTTTGCCTTCCTCAGGAGGAAGTATTAATAGCTGAAAGAAAAGGTAAAATAGTAAGCGAAGCTTGTTTAATACCTTCCTCTCCTCGAAACAGTATTCTTGGAAATGGCAATGTTCTAATTTTCGGTCGAAACTCGTCCATAGAATTTCAAATCGCACTCGGCTGTATATGAGCGGAAAGTAATTGCGTTTGTTGTCTTCTCTTTAACAGCTAAGTCAGTTCGTTAAGTGTACCGACGTTCTATCTCGCACCAATTCAGATATTTCAAGCAACATTAATAAGGGAGATGAACATTGGAGGAAACGGGACAATAGAAAAGTTCTTTATTGTATGCATGACCCGAAAAGAGAGCTTACCTGCTGTACGACTCTACCTCCGAGCCATCGTAAGTCCAGTTGACCATGCGCAAGAAGTACTTTGAGAGAAAGTGGGACACCATGCCAAGAACCAGAAACATCCACAGGCAAAATCCGAGTGCTGTCCAAAACGCATTCTGAGAAAGTAGTCACCGTAGAATCATCGTGTGTGAAGTTCACCCGTACGACTTCGCAGCAGTTGCATTTGAAAGAAAAATGCAAAATGCATATCTCACATTGGATATCGGATCGCGCCGGTGATTGACACTTCGCACGAGCTTTTATTAATATCGAAGCTCCTAGGAATCTTCAAGCGCTGATCAGTATTTAGAATAAAAGTAAATACGAACTACAGGTGAATATCGAACGTGACAGCGACCCACACTAAGTCACCAGTACTCTGGTACATTTGTATGGTTTTTTTATAGCGTTCATGATTATCAAAAGTTGTTACGAAAGTTACATCGACAAAGGCATTGAAGAACTTTCATAGACAAGCACAGAGTGTTCTTTATCAAATGTGTTTATTGTCTTTTTGTAGCACCGTTTCATAATAACGAACAATTACCTGTTCATCAAACTATCAGTGCTCTTCTTTTAAACCATTCTGGCTGAGTTTAAAAAATGCGAATGCACCATCTTTAAAGCTCTAAAGCGAGAACAAGTAGGTGTTTAAATCATCTTATTCCTGCCTTTTCAGTTTCCTGTTTATTTCGGTACTAAGCTTCAGTTGTAAATTACATATTTATGTCAGGAACGGCGGAACGTTTTAAAACAACCAGTGCATGAGATTCAATCGGCTGAAGTCGATGTATTAGCACTCTGATGATTTTAGTAATCACTCGTAGAAATGAATTCACCCATCTTAGGCTTAGCTTAGAAAATGACACAACAATGAAGAATAGTACGTGGTCGGTGTAATGTATTCATTGGAAAATACTACGACTCCAAATAATGAGTAGAACGCCACTTTTTTACTGACGTTTATCCATAATTAGCGATGAGAGGTCAGTCTTGGTGAAAATGTTTGCAACACAATGAATAAAAGCGCTAAACCGAAGGTACCCAACAGCTCACTGCTTCATACGTAATTGTAAAATAATCAAAACTCTACCACACTAGTGACTCAGACGCTTTAATCGAACTTTTATCATCCAAGCCTTTTAAGGTATTGGTAGTTTGGGCCCCTGTGCGTGAAAACCCGGAAGTTGGTATGCGCTATAAGAATTGAGCAAGCTCTGCTACCGAGTGCACATGCCGGCGTTAAACGTAGGCTCTGCTCACTGAATTGAAACACGTAAAAGGCAAATAAATATATTCTATAAAAATTAAAGACACAAAAAGATAGATAGAAATGAAAAAAAAATAGAATAAACAGAGAGCAAGGCAGAAACACAAAAAAGCAACAAATAAGAAGAAACTGAAAAGATGAAGAAGGAAGCCGAGAGGGATAGAAAAAAGAAAACGTCGAGAAAGACAAACCAGGGAGAAAAGACACGAAGAAGACAGAGAGGATAACAGTGAAGATGACAGAAAAAGAGCAAAATAAAGGAAAAAAACAAGAGAGAAGGAAGTAGAGAGAATGAAAGAAAGCAAATAAAAAAGGGCGATGAAGATAAATAAGCAAGGCACTCCGCTTCGTCCTTCAGGCTTGGCACCACTATATAGTGGAAAGCTACTCTAATTGCTTCTAACTCACGGTAATCCATCGGTGTGTTCCCGCATCCCTGCTCGAAACACACCGACGAGTGCATCATACGCTCGCGGAACAGCTGAAGCGTAGCGTTCACATACCACGTTTCGTATGATTCCCCGGCAAAGGATTCCGAGTGACTTTTCGTAGCCCTTATACGCCGCGAAGCAAGGCGGATTTCCCTGGATAAAAAAAAAGAAAAGAAAGAAGAAAAACCGGCCTGTTTTTCGAATGCGAATGCAAAGGCGAGATGAAATATGTATGTGCACAAAAAATGGCTAGACAACTCGGTTGTTGCAATAAAAATCAGTATAAACAAAGGTGTAGTAATGACTGATAATATCCAAGAAAGACTAGACATCTTTTATGCAGCTTTACTGATTATTGAATCCCCCGTAGGTAACATAAGCCATAATTTAGGCAACGAGCTAACCTCCTATTACGCCGCTAATAAATGCCACAGTGGAGACCATGTCACTCCGGAGACACTTGCAGGGATGCGCCATATATGGAATCCAGATCTGCCAGACGGCACAGAGCTAACAAGTAAATATATGTTCCAAAGTAGACCCCCCCACCCATTTCTCATAAAAAAAACAGTGTGGCAGTCGCGAAGCAGCCCAAACGTAGCGGAAATTTTTCGAGTTTCACTGTTATTGAGAGTGTTTGTGAAGACAATAAAAAATGGTCCATCTGGATAATATGAATAATTAAAAAATATGCGCAGCTGCAGGAAGTAAAGAAGAGTTAGTGGGCGAAGCTAGGCCTTAAGGTCCACAACGTCTACGTTGAACTCGCTGACTAGTACAAGACGTTTGTGTTTGTAGGTCATTTATATTGCTCTGTCAACTATATTGTCACAGGGTCTTGATGTGGCCGAAGACAGAAGACTTTATGTTTAGATTTTACTGTTTAGCTTGGCAAACCTGTGCCCGGTAAACAGAAAGTCCAATTACAGTAGCAGTCCTGCACACATAGCAGTGAACGGAGCGTCGGCCATCGATCAACTACAGACAAGTGGCGAAGTGCATTGGCATTTATACTCTTGCCATCGAATGTTATAGCGTTATCGCTAGCGGTGACGAGTGTTCCAGAATAATCTATACAGTTTGCGGAGAGGGCGTGATCATATCGAAATGATCTACTACAGTCTCGAAGCTTCTCAAAAACTGCAGGCGCGGCTTGCGCTGAAAATTGTGTAGTGTATTGGGCGATAACAAAGCTTGAGGAATGAAACGTGGCATTGCCCCCCTCTGAAAAAGACATCGGTCCCGATGCTTTTAACTTAAGATGAAGGTACGACAATTATGCAAGAAAGCACAACGAATAAATTACGGTGCAGCAATAATGCAAAAAAAGCTGTTTTAGTTAACGCGCATAAAACGGCTTGAGGCACGCAACATGGACGACTTCAGGTCGCGATCGGTGTCGTTGAGAGTTCGTGATGCCGTCGGGGACAACTTCGTAATCAAGTGGGCCGAGACGTCGAACCACCCTGTACGGTCCAAAGTACCGTCGCAGAAGGTTTTCACTGAGTTTACGTCGGCGTATCGGCGTCCACACCCAAACACGTTCACCGGGCTGGTATTCCACGAGGCGTCGTCGAAGATTGTAACGGCGGCTGTCGGTCGTCTGTTGATTCTTGATACGGAGACGCGCAAGTTGCCGGGCTTTTTCGGCGCGTTGAAGGTACTCACTCACGTCGAGGTTTTCTTCGTCGGTGACGTTGGGTAACATGGAATCGAGCGTCGTTGCCGGGGTCCTTCCGTAGACCAATTTGTATGGAGATGTCTGCGTTGTCTCCTGCACCGCCGTGTTGTACGCGAAGGTCACGTACGGAAGAATGGTGTCCCACGTCTTTTGTTTGACATCGACGTACATTGCCAGCATGTCGGCGATCGTCATGTTTAGCTGCTCGGTGAGGCCGTTGGTCTGTGGGTGGTGCGCTGTCATCCGGCGGTGGTTTTTCTGGCTGTATGCCAAGATTGCTTCTGTTAGGTCAGCAGTAATTCCGTTCCTCTGTCGGTGAAGAGGATCTCCGGGGCACCGTGACGTAGGACGATATTTTTGACGAAGAACTTAGCTACCTGGGTTGCATTGCCTTTGAGCAGGGCTTTTGTCTCGGCGAAGCGGGTGAGGTAGTCGGTGGCTACCACGATCCACTTGTTTCCAGAAGCCGATGTCGGCAACGGCCCCAGTAGGTCCATACCAATCTGCTGGAATGGTCGGAGAGGTGGTTAAATTGGCTGCAGAAGTCCAGTTGGCCTTTTCGGCGTTGTCTTGCGTCGCTGACAGTCCCGGCATGTCCTCACATAACGGGTGACGTCGGTGGTAAGACGTGGCCACCAGTAGCTTATCTTGTATCCTCGCGAGCGTGCGGGAAACACCGAGGTGCTCTGCCGTCGCATCATCGTGCAGGGCCTGCAGGAGTTCTGGCCGCAGAGCTGAAGGCACCACAAGGAGGTACTTGGCTCGAAGCGGTGAACTTTTTTTACTTTTGGAGGAGACCGTTTCGCAGGAAGAACGACGCAAGTGCGCACTTGAATACCTTCGGGACTTCGGCGGCCCTGCCTTCGAGGTATTCTATTAGGGTCTTAAGTTCCGGATCAGCCCGCTGTCGTTCAGTGAAGTCGTCGGCAGTTATCGTTCCCAAGAAGTAGTCGTCATCCTGATCGTCGGGCGGTGGTTGGACGACAGGCGTACGAGAGAAACAGTCGGTGTCGGAGTGTTTCTTGCCGGACTTGTAAACGACGGTAATGTCATATTCTTGAAGTCTCAGGCTTCATCGTTCAAGGCGACCTGAAGGGTCCTTCAAGGTGGCTAGCCAACACAAGGCGTGGTGGTCGCTCACAACTTTGAAGGGCCTGTCGTAGAGGTAGGAGCGAAATTTCGACGTAGCCCAGATGATGGCGAGGCACCCCTTTTCTGTTGTGGAATAATTGGCTTCTGCTTTGGATAGCGATCGGCTGGCGTAACTAATACCCCTTTCATGTCCGTCAGCCCTCTGCACAAGAACGTTGCCGAGACCTACGCTGCTTGCGTCAGTGTGTATTTCTTTCCCTACGTAAATTGGAAAAACGCATGTTCTCTTGGAATCGATTCGTCGGCATTGGAAAAGTTATTTGAAGTTATGTGCACGCATAACCTAAACCAAATGGTGCAAGAAATCACAAGAATAACGACAACAATGGGGTCATTGTTGGATCTGGTGTTTGTGTCAGATAAAATGTGTCCATATACTGTTAATGTTGAAGGCGGTATTTCTGACCACAAGATGATTGTTGTTACGGTTGCAGTAGGAGCATTAGGAGTTACGCTCGCGCTGATGATGTTTCCATTCAAGATTACCTGGAGGCTGCGCTTGATGACTTTGTAACTGATTTTCATCCTAAAACAGTAGAAGAGTTGTGGTAGCACTTCAGGTTAGTTATACAGCACTGTGTGGACAGCTATATCCCAACGCGCGTAAAAAAGACTAAGCACCGGAGCCCCTGGATAACTAGGGATACAATTCACAAAAAAAATTAAAGGCTGCGGAAACAGACAAAGAAGTGTGCTCAAGTTTCTCGACTTCGAGCAGAGTTAAAGCAAGCACTGACCAGTTCTAAAAAAAATTTTTTGGTGACGTAATTAGCTGCTTCTCTAGAACGTCTCTGCAAAGGTTTAGGCAATACTGCAGTGACAGGAAGGAAGAGATACAATAAATTAGAAAAGATAATGAAGTACTGATAAACAAAAAAGATATTGCAGATCATTTCAATCACTTATTTCAGTTCGTATTCACCGCGACTGATACTGACGTCGACGTAAGTTCGGATTGCACCGCTCATAGCCAAATGGATGACGTCAATATCACCCAGGAGGGCGTATTTGAACTGCTAATAAACTTAGATTTGAAGAAAGCGAACGGACAAGATGAGATCCCGACCCAGTTTCTTCAGAGATATGCTGAATAGGTGTCTCATTACCTATTACTTATATTTGAAAAATCATTGAAACCAAACTCTGTGCTATAAGACTGACGCAGTGCGGTAGTCATTCCAGTGTTTAAGGGAGAAATCCGAACGATGGTGAATAATTACCGGCCTATATCACTCACGTCCATCTCTTGTAAACGTTTAGAAAACATATTAGCTAAGCATATAATTTGTTACTTTGCAAATAATTCTTTACTTTACCCCCACCAGCATGGATTCAGATCAGGCTTCTCCACTATAACCCAACTCATACAGACGATTCAAGATTTCACTAAGGCAATTGATACTAGGAAGCAGATTGATGTAATAGCCATAGATTTTGCCAAAGCCTTCAATAAGGTGCCACACAATAAGCTAATTTACAAGCTGGAAACAGTCGGACTTAATGCCACTGTAATAAAGTGGATTAAGGCACACCCAAGTGATCGCAAGCAGCAGGTAAAATTGGATGGACATGTCTCTGACTCACTGTCAGTGCTTTCTGGAGTCCCGCAGGCATCTGTTCTGGGACAACTCTTGTTTTTGGTGTATATTAATGACATCTCTGCTCTTGTGGGGCCAGCTTTGCACCTTATACTATTCGCAGATGACTGTTTATTTTATTCCACTGTACGAAACAGAGGATCAAGTCAAAATAACATATCTTTACAGGCCTTGAGCAAATGGTATGAAAAATGAAATATGAAAATTAATAATTCTAAATCGACATAAACACATATTACAACAAAGAAGAGCCGTCTATTATTTTCATACACCATCGCAGACAAGTGTTTGATAATTACTACTCAATTGAAATATTTAGGTAAGTGATCACGGAAAATTTATCTTGGAATATACACCTAAACAATGTTTGTTCAAAGGCATATGGGAGGCTATGTTTTCTACAAAAAAAATAGAAGGTGCAACAGCCGATGTGAAACTTGCTGCTTATAAGACCTTTATAAGGCCTGTTTTTGAGTACGCGTCTACGCGTCGGTGGAAGGAGCCCTCATCAACATTATTCAAAAAACAAATAGAAAAAAATCAAAGGTACGCGATGCGATATAAATGCTCCTGGTATCAAAGGATGGTCTCAGTTACAGAAATGCTTCATTTTTCTGGCCTCCATTTGTTAGAAACGCGCAGACAGATAAATCGTCTAAAACTAATGTTTCAAGTTCTAAACGGCCAAATAAATAATAGCAAGAAAGTATACTTAGTGCCACCAGGTATTTGTGTATTTGCAAATAATGTTCTTTTTGCTATAATGTTATGTTATGCTACCCTCTCTGTAAGGACTCTCGCAAGAGAGTTGACAGTATTGCTAAAAAATAAATAAATTTCTGTCTCGGCGAGTTCGTCGAATTGAGGAAGTAATGGAGGTGTCTGGAGGCAATGTTTAGGCTTCTGGAAAGCGTGTTTCTGCGGCGTTTCCCACTTGAACTCTACGTCAGCCTTGGTAAGGTTAGCGAGTGGTTTGGCGATGCGGGCGAAGTTTTTCACGAACCACCTATAGTAGGCGCACAGGCCCAGAAATCGGCGCACCGTCTTCTTGTCAGTGGGCGGCGGGAAGTCGGCGATGGCGGCTGTTTTGCGTGGATCAAGACGAACTCCAGACTTGCTGATCACGTGCCCCAGGAACAAGAGCTCCTCGTACGTAAATCTGCACTTTTCTGGCTTCAGAGTGAGTCCGGACGTCTTGATGGCTTGAAGTACCGCTTCAAGGCACAAAAAATGCTCGTCAAAACTCCAGAAATCTCGTCGAAACTCGAGGAAAACATGACGATGTCGCCCAAGTACACAAGGCAAGTCTGCCACTTCAATACTGCCAGTACCGTATCCATAACGCATTGAAAAGTTGCAGGCGCTCAGCAAAGACCGAAGGGCATCACCCTAAACTCAAAGAGGCCGTCCGGTGTTATAAACGTCGTCTTCTCTCGGTCTCTTTCGTCGACTTCGATTGGTCAATAGCCAGTCTTCAGTTGAGATCTGTGACTGCACCTCAACGCAGCCACCTAACCCACTAATCTTTGCGATGCAGACGATCTTCCGTGGGATCACCAGCCAGCTACTGCTAACCTTGGTGCGCATCTTTGCCGGTGCGTCACCGGGGTGCGGACTGCTGTGCTTCGCAGCGGCGTCAGGATCCTACCACCTGTCGTTCGTCAACAGTCGAACTGGGATGACCGTGCCATCATGGGAGCAGTGAAGACCGAAACCCTAAGCATTGTGGACGGCCACATCATCATCGACGTCAACAGCTCCGCTGCATATAAAAGCGCACCCACCGCCGGCACCGCCCAATGGGTTCTGTGACTGCACCTCAACGCAGCCATCTAACGCGCTACTCTTTGCGATGCAGGTTAGTAAATCCTACGCGCTGTTTGCAAAAAAAAATCTAGCAGTTACATCTTGGTGCAGTTGTCGAGCCCATGGTGCTGTCTCGCCATTGCGGCCGAATGTGTTTCTGTAATTCATTCCTTGTTGATGTTGTCAGGAGATGTGAACACTAACCCTGGCCCTGGCGGAAACGATGCCATGTTGACAGAACTTTAGAAAATAGCCGCAGGCCAATCCAAAGTAATTACTGAAGTACAGAGCCTCAAATCTCAGCTAAACACTACTGAAAGGACATTAACAGATTTATGCAAACGGATGACCAACTTAGAAGCACTATACCAGGCCCTTATCCCTATCCGAAAGGACATCTAAAAGATGCGGGCAGACAAAAGCAGCATGTCTCGCAAGATTGAGGAGTTAGAAGACCACCTAGACGACGCAGAAAATTGATCACGTCGAAATGTCCTCAACTTTTTTGGCATCTCCGACCCTACTGATAGCGAAACATAGAACAATTCCAAAAAAATATTATCGATTTCTGTCATAATAACCTAGAAATAACCGTAGGACCCCATGACTTCAAAAGAGCTCATCACCTTGGTTGTCAATTGCTCGGTAGAAATCGTCCCATAATCGTAAATTTCGCATGTTACAAAACAAAGGACTCGAGCCTATCAAAAGGCCGGAAATTAAGAAGTAGTAACTTAAACATTGGAGAGGACTTTTCGCTCTGCGTTCTTCTAAATCTGCTAAGTTTTCCTTGCGGTATAAAACCCTACACATCGGTCCGAAACGTTATATTTTTGATAAATTGTCTAGCACAGTTATAGAAATCGCATAGCAATCGTCGTGCCACCATGTACCTACAAACCGACAACGCCCGGCTCTTGCCAAACCACTCTCATTTTCCGTGATATTTACAAACATCTGCAGTTTCCTTCCAAAGCGCGAACTCTTATCGAACATTGTTTTGTCATCCGGAAGCAATATACTGGTAATAACTGACACTTGGCTCGACGATAACGTTTCGGACGCTGAAATTCTGACTGACTTACCTGAATTCCGCGTGTATCGTAGCGACCGAAAGTGTACTCGAGGGGGTGGTGTTCTGGGCGCAATTCACCAAGGTATATTATGTTCCGTTGTACACGTCACATTCGACATTGAATCATTATTGCTCATTTGTCACGCTCCTCATCTAAATGTACTTCTTGGCGTTTGTTCTAGGCCACCGCATGCTAATCCACACTTCTGTAGGCACCTAAACAATAGCCTAAGGCAACTTGTTGCCACTTACCCCAATGCTCGCATCCTTCTCTTTGGTGACTTCAATTACCCGAACATCGAATGGCATAACCTAGGCATTTCCTCATTATTATGTCATGCAGAGGCTAAGAACTTCATTGACGTAAGTTTAAATTCTAACCCGAGTCAGTTAGTCTCGGAACCAACACGCGTTACGCAAGAAAGAGCAAACATCCTAGACCTAACACTAACAGTCCTGAGAACCTTTCATCTATCAGTTATCTCCAAGAAATCAGCGACCATAAAATCATACACGCCCTATTCTCATTCAGTTTCGCTCCTAAGTACACATCCGCAAAAATAATATCCCTTTACGACCGGGGAAACTACGATGCAATAACTGAAACATTCACACCTTTTTTTCTGAGTACAAATAAGTGTTTCTAACTCGAACAGTACATGAAATCTGGTCAATATTCAAATATAAATGAAGTGTGCTCACTAACATGTTCATTCTGAGGATTTCCTTTCATACTAATCACAATGAGCCATGTTTTTCTGTACGTTTAAAACGGCTGCAAAATAAAAAGAAACTGTTCCGTTCGGCCAAATGCCGTGATACCCGTTGTGACTGGGATAAATACTTCGAAGTTGAAAAATCTTATCTTGTTGAGATCCAGAACGCCAAGCATTTTATCACGATGACTTACCAAATCTACTCACCAGCAACCCCAAGAAATTTTGGCAACTTTAAATCCAAAGCAGACTCACGACATCACACTGACTAACGACGCGCATGAACTAGTGACAGACCACGTATGTGGGGAAATATTTAACACCGCATTCGCACCTGTCTTTACTCAAGAACTTGACGCACCTTCACAGTCACCATCAGTTAACATCGAAACATTCATGCCAACTATCTCGTTTTTTGAAGAAGGTACTGCATCCGTAATTGATAACATGAAGCTTGCATCAAAAGCCGGTATGGACTCAATTAATTCTAAGCTACTGAAGAATGGTAAATCAATTTGTGCCGCCTATTTATCTTTCATTTTTTCACAGTCACTCGCCTCAGGAATCATTCCAGATGACTGGAAAACGGGAAAGGTCGTTCCAGTTTACAAATCAAGTAACAGAGACTCAATCTTCAACTACAGCCCCTTTTCATTACCTAGTGTACCCTGCAAAATCATGGAACACGTCATTTACTCTCAAATCTCAAGTTTCTTGGACTTACGTAATTTTTTCATCGATCACAACACGGACTTCGTGAAGGTCTCTCCTGCGAAACAAAATTAGCGCTCTTTCTTCACGATTTGCGCAATAACCTAGACTGTAACATCCAGACTGATGTAATTTTTCCAGTGTATGCGAAAGCTTTTGATAATGTTCCTCACCGCTGCCTTTTGCTAAAACTTTCACCCCTGCACCTAGACCCTGACATTCTTCGTTGAATTGAAAAGTTTCTCACTAACCGTTCTCAGTCAGTCTTTGTTAATGGACACCTGTCTAACTCTCTCCCAGTCACATCACGCGTTCCCCAAGGAACGCTCCTCGGTCACTTTCTATTCCTAATATATATTAACGACTCGCCCGATCATGTATCCTGCAGCATTCGCATGTGCGCAGACGACTGTGCCATTTATCACACTATCAGTAACCAGCATGATCCCCTGTATCTCCAAACCAATCTTAACAATGTGCTTAATTGGTGCAACACATGGTTAATGACCCTTAATTCTTCTAAATGTAAACTTGTGTCCTTTTGTCGTCGCTTCCAATTATCCATCGTTAACACCGCAATTGTATCAGAACCATCTTATAAATACCTTAGAATAACCTTGTCTCATGACTTATCATGGCGTAGCCAAACCGCTAATGTAGTTTCAGCATCTAATAAAGCACTTGGTTTTCTCAAACGCCATCTCCGCCTAGCCCCCTACATGTAAAATTACTTGCGTACAAATCTTTAATCAGACCGAAATTAGAATCTGCATCCGCCATATGAAGCCCACATCAAGCGTATTTATTCAAAGCATTAGAAGTGGTACAAAACCATGCTGCCAGATTCATTCACTTATGTTACTCATAGAATATCAGTATTTCATAATTGAAAGCGAAATCTGGACTGCCACCCCTTTCTTTGCGCCGCCACACTCCAACTATCGTGCTTATTACAAACTATTTCATTCTTCCCTAATCAGCCACCTTATATAGCAGCCGCATCACGCATATCTCATTGAACCAGTCATCTATTTCAAGTTTCCCGCCCATTGTCGCGCACCACTGCATTTCTGCCTCGTTCTTCTTTCGAGCAGCCACGAACTGGAACGACCTCCCCCAGGACATCGCCAACATCGCCTCATCATCTGCCTTTCACGACCGTATTATTCATCATCTTCAATGCTAAAACAAATTTTACTGTTTATTGTTAACATAAATAAAACCCCAACCCTTATGTAATGCCCCTCCTAGAAAGGGAGGCCTTTACGGTAATAAACTGAACTAAACTAAACCATTGACGAAAAATACTTGGCGTTATGGAGCCGATCAAGTGCGTCGTCTATTCGTGGAGAGGATACACGTCTTTTCTCGTGATTTTGTTCAGGCGACGATAATCGACGCAGAAACGTAGGGTTCCATCCTTTTTTTTACTAAAACCACGGGGGACGCCCATGGACTCTTGAACGGCTGGATGATGTCATCCCGCTGCATTTCATCAATTTGTCTCTTCACGGCCTCGCGTTCTTGCGTCGAAACCCTTTACGGACTCTGACGGAGTTTTCTGGCATTTTCATCGGTTATGATGCGATGTTTCGTGATTGGGGTCTGCCGAATTTTCGATGACGACGAAAAGCAATCTACTTATTGCAGGAGCAGGGCCTCAAGTTGTTTTTCCTTACGATTCGAAAGTTTTGGATTGTCGTCGAAAACTGTGGGTGGGGCTTGGTTCCTCTGAGCAGATTACGCAGAATCGGCGAGGGCGAAATCACCGGTGGCTTCCACAATTTCTTCGATGTATGCGACCGTGGTTCCTGTGTTCACATGTTTGTACTCATTGCTGAAATTAGTGAGCATAACCATTGCTTTGCCTCCCCGCAGCTCTGCAATTCCTCTTTCGACACAAATAATTCGGGTGACCAACAGATGCGGACTGCCTTCAACGACGCCTTCAATGTTAGGTGATTTATGAGCGCCGACTGAAACAATGACGCTGGAGCGAGGCGGAATGGTGACTTGTTCTTTTTGGATATTCAAGGCATGGTTTCCTGACGGTGTGCGTGGCGGTAGTGCTTCTTCTGTGGATAACGTTATCGACTTTGTTCTTAGGTTGATGACAGCCCCATGGAGGCATAAGAAGTCCATGCCAAGGATGACATCTCTCGAGCATAGCTGTAGAACTACGAAGTCTGCAGGATAAATACGGCCATTAATGTTGACTCTTGCTGTGCAGATTCCTCCTGGCGTTACGACATGACCTCGGGCTGTACGGATATCGGGGCCTTCCCAAGCTGTCCTAACTTTCTTCAACTTCGCGGCCAACTACCCACTAATGACGGAATAGTCGGCTCCAGTATCGACGAGAGCGGTCACACTGTGGCCGTCGATAAGAACGTCTAGGTCGCTAGTTCGCCGTCTCGCGTTGCAGTTAGGCCGTGGCGTCGGGTCATGGCTTTGTCGGCTTGTTCCGCTGCTTCTATGTTGCGTCGTCAGGTCACCTTCGGTGAGAGAGGTTTCGTCGTCAAGACTTTGCCTGGTTGGCGTGGTGTTCGGAAAGCTCCGTCTCGGCGTCGTCGTCGTCGGAGGATGTTCGGTAGTTCGTCACACAGCAACCGCACCTCCATCGGTTGCTGCCCTTAGTTTCCCGGAGATGGGCTAGGAGACCGGCCCTGCGTTGGGCCAGAGTACTGCCGGTGGTGTGGTGACATGCGGCGGCTGGGCGACGGCGAACGGGAAGGACTTCGTGGTGTCCACTTAGTTCCTGTCAGGTAGTCGGCGATGTCGCGTGGCCGTTCCCCTGGTTGCGGACGTGGTGCACGGACGACAAAGCCACGCAGTCCCACCTGTCAGTACTGACAACGGCGGTATGTGTGCCCGGCCTCGCCGCAGTGGTAGCAGAGCGGGCAGTTATCAGGTGCACGCCAAACGTCCGTTTTCTTCGGCACACTGCGCTGGCCCACAGGCGAACGGTAGGATGTCGGTGGGTGTGATGGTGGTGGTGGCGTCTGGCAACGAAAGTGCGATGGGGTGGCGTTTTGGCGTGAACGAGGAGGAGCGTTGTGCCACACTGCAGCGGCGTAGCTCATAGCTTCCGGCTCAGGCAGCGGTGCTTGGGGAATTCGAAGCGATTGTCAAACTTCTCGCACAATGTCAATGCACGATCGCTCGGATCGTTTCACGCAGGTTTTTGGAGTTACTGGCTTGACCAGCAGCACATTCTGGAATCAGGCGACGATTATACTGCTGCATGCATGCTTACTGAGGTTCTAGGGGGCGACGCGCATGTGTGACTAACGACGAAGACGAAGGGTGGTGTCCACTCGCTCGCTGGAGAACTGGTCACACCATTATCGCTGCTTTAAAATACATCTACTTCACAGCCTCGTCGATACGGCGTCTCTTTTTTCCGTAACATATTTGGTGGATGTGGAACGTTCTCCATCCTCACCACGAAGCTTCGCAGTGGCCGCACCATTCTCTCTCCGGCCATGGCTACCAATAACAACAACCCATCAGCGTCTCCATCTGTAGCTCCAGCCTCCACATACCTCACAATGCCCCACCACCCTGATCCCGGTACATTCTCCGCGCAACCTAGGCTTGACGTTGACTACTGGCTCCGTATGTACAAGCGTGTCAGCCTGAAACACCGATGGGGCCCTATAATGATGCTGGCCAACCTAATATTTTACTTGGACGGCTCCCCACGCGTTTGGTTCGACGCCCATGAGACTGAGCTAACCAGCTGGATATCTTCAAGGAGCGACTACGCGACCGCTTTGGGGACACGTCCGGTCGCCAAATGGAAGCGCAAAAAAAACTTGCCACCCGTGCGCTGTCCTCAACTGAATCGTATGTCTCGTACATACAGGACGTGCTCGCGTTGTGCCGAAAGTATACGAGCAAATGACAGAGAGTGACAAGGTTGGCCACATTCTCAGGGCATCGCGGACGACGCCTTCAGCTTGCTCGTGTATACCAACGTCACGACAGTATATATAATTACGAAGGGATGCCGCCGCTTCGAAATGGCTAACAGCCACCGTGTTCTGCCTCAGTTCACGCGCCTACCAAACATGGCGCTTACTTCAACCTGCATCGATCTTGGTTCCGCACCACCCATGCAGGACAGTGTGACACGTATAGTTCAACGGGAGCTTGAGGCGCAAAGTTCGGCCCCGTTTCCTCCACACTCACTCGACCATGGCGCCACTCAAACACCTCCGGCAGTCTCCGTTATCCTAGCCGTCGTGAGGCAGGAAATCGCAAAGCTCGGTATTCCTTTTCCCTGCTCTGCCTCCCGACCCACCTCCAGACCAATGACATCAAATGCACCACGCCATGACTTACATTTCATTCCGCTATCCCGCAATCCGACGGAATGGAGAACTGCAGACGACAGACTGATCTGCTTCCGCCGCCACCGAGTTGGCCATATCTCCCGCTACTGCCGCAGCACTTGGACGCCCTTAAACTGGAGCCCATTTTCCTTTACTCGACCATACGAGGACTCCCGTCGGTATTTGCCCTGTCATGTGACCCTTTTTGAAGTCCCTAACAGCCGCTCCACCGCTCCTTCACCGTCACTTCAACGCCGCCGTTCTCCGTCGCCCCAACCACGCCACTATCCGTCACCGGTCAACTATGGATCCTCTCGGACGGAAAGCTAGATCATGCAGCTCCGGGAGCTAGTGCTGCATCAATTGCGAGTGATCCAAATACTCCGTTGATACTCCCCACTGATACGAAATGATTGAGGTGTATGTGGACGGTATTTCTTTTACAGCGTTAGTCCATACCGGAGCTTAAGTGTCTATAATGAGTGCTCATCTGTGTTGCCTGCTCAAAAACGTCCTCACGCCTGCAGAAAGTAAAGGCCTCCGTGTCGCTGATGGTGGAACTGTGGCCATCGCTGGAATGTGCACCACTCGCGTTAGTATTGGCGGCCGCTTTGTCTCCATTTAATTTACGGTACTTGAAAATTGCCCTCACGATCTAATCTTCGGCATGGACTTCCTATCGACCCATTCTGCCCTCATCGATTGTGCCGCCAGTACTCTCTGCCCAGTTTTTCCTCTTCTCCCGGATTCTCACCCTGAACTTCCGAACAGCTTGTGCACCACTGACTTCCGGATGCCAGCTAAAGCTCTCACATTCGTTGAATTGGCAACGCACTCTCCCGTGCTTGACGGTGATTATATCGTGACGCCAATCCCTGATATTCCCCTGGCACGTGACATTACTGTCCCTCACTCCGTCGTAAGCATAGCCTTTAGCCGAACATATTTACCTGTCATCCATTTCGGTTTCATAAAACAAATGATACCCCAAGAAATTTCGGTCGCCACGCTAAGACCCTTAATTGAGGACTACGTCACCTGTTTTATTGCAGACGTATCTCCCGATCACCCACATAACTCGCAGGATGCCACGCGCCTCGATGCGACCTTACGCTCCATGATCGCCTCGGACCTCAAACCAGAGAAGTCAGCTGCGCTATGCCGCCTTCTGGCTTCATACCACGACATATTCGACATCCACAGGCGTCCACTCGGCCAGACTTAACTCGTCAAGCACCGCATTAACACAGGTGATCCTGATCGCATTCAACGGTGACCATACCAGGTGTCTGCCACCGAGCGTAAAGTATTTAAACAAGAAGTCACCAAAGTGCTAGCAAAAGGAATTATTGAACCATCTTCGAGCCCTTGGGCGTCCCCAGTTGTGCTCGTTCAAAAGAAAGATGGCATGTGGCGCTTCTGCGTGGATTACCGTCATCTGATTAGAATCACAAAAAAGACGTTTACCTTTTACCCCGCATCGATGACGCTCTCGATTGTCTCCACGGCGCCCGATACTTTTCTTCAATAGACCTACGTTCCGGCTACTGTCAGATTGCTGTCGACAATAAATACCAAGAAAAGACTGCGTTAGTAACTCCAGACGGCGATGGCGGTATCAGTTCAAGGTTATGCCGTTTGGCCTATGCAACGCCCAGCCACGTTCGAGCGCATGATGGACTCTCTGCTACAAGAGTTCAAGTGATCAACACGTCTATGTTATCTTGACGATGTCGTTGTATATTCCCCAACATTTGAGACCTACCGTCAGCGTTTCTCAGCTATTCTCGACGAATTCCGCACTGCAGGCCTTCAAATAAACTCGTCGAAGTGCCACTTCGGACGCCGGCAAATTACGGTGTTGGGCCACCTTGTCGACGCATCTGGTGTGCAGCCTAACTTAGAGAAAATTTGTGCAGTCACCAGTTTTCTTGTACACCGATCAGTCAAATACGTCCGGAGTTTTGTAGGACTTTGTTCCTACTTTAGAAGTTTTGTGAAAGGTTTCGCAACGATCGCTCGACCCCTCACGGAGCTTCTGAAGAAAGAAGTCACGTTTACGTGGGGTACCAACCATGCTGCTGCTTTTTCTCATCTAATCATGCTTCTGACGACTCCACCTATATTGGCTAATTTTGACTCATCTGCTCCGACAGAAGTCCGAACCAAAGCTAGTGGTCACGGGATCGGAGCCGTCTTAGCCAAACGCCAACGGGGACACGACCGAGTTGTCGCCTTCGGTAGTCGCCTCCTCACAGCTGCTTAGCGCAACTATTCTATTACAGAGCGTGATTATCTTGCTATTGTTTGGGTATTCTGAAAGTTCCGCCCATATTTATGTGGCACAAATTTCTCGGTACTAATTGACCATCATGCGCTATGTTGGCTTACGTCACTGAAGGATCCTACTGGCTGGCTCGGGCGCTGGGCTCTGCGACTGCAGGAGTATACCTACATGGTGACGTAGAAGTCCGGACGCCTACATCAGAACGCAGACTGCCTATCCCGCTACCCGGTTGCTGAGTCAAGCACTATGCCTGACACCGACACCGAGCCTAGCGTCTTTTCCCTTTCGCAAATGACATCCATCGGTGACAAGCAGCACCATGCTGCGTCCCTGCTGGCTATCATTGAGCACCTCGAATCCACATCTTCCAATCAGTCCCATCGCTCATTCGTGCTCCACGATGGTGTATTATACCAGCAAAGTTTTGAGCCGGGTTAAGTGGCCCTGCTGCTTGTCATTCCAAAACATCTTCGCTCGGAAGTTCTAAATGAACTTGATGACCTTCTGACTGCCGGTCACCTTGGTGTGTCATGCACTTACGACCGAATACGCCGACGCTTCTTCTGGCCAGGGCTTGTACGCTCAGTCAGAAGATACGTTGCGGCTTGTGAGAAATGTCAGCGCCGCAAAACGCCATCGACACTTCCCGCCGGACGCCTTCAACCACTTGACATTCCGTCAGAATCGTTATTCTGCGTTGGCTTGGACCTACTTGGCCCTTTCCCCTTGTTTTCCTCAGGTAACAAGTGTATAGCTGTGGCCACCGACTACGCCACGCGTTATGCCATCACAAGAGCTCTTTCAACAAGCTGCGCCACAGACGTCGCCGACTTCCTCCTCAATTGTGATTTTGCAACACAGAGCCCCACGGCAGCTGCTTACAGACTGTGGCCGCACCTTTTTGTCGAAGGTCATTGCCGACATCTTATAGTCCTGTCAAACGAGGCACAAGCTGACCACGTCATACCATCCGCAAACCAACGGACTCACGGAGCGTCGTAATCGAACTCTTACAGACATGCTCGCTAAGTATATTTCTACCAACCACACCGACTGGGATCTTGCGTTGCCGTACGTCACATTTGCCTATAATTCTTCGCGCCATGACGCTGCCGGTCACTCTCCATTTTTTTCTGCTGTTTGGCCGAGAACCAACATTGCCTCTAGACACCATCATACCGTCCTCTGCAGTACCGACCTGTGAATATGCCATGGACACTAACACTCGGGCCGCTCACGCACGCGAAATCACCCGTAATCGCCTTCTGACCTCTCAAGAGAAGCAACGACATTTGTATGACCAACGACACCGCGACCTACACTTTCCGCCCGGTTCTTTGGTCCTGCTCTGGTCTCCGACCCGTCGAGTTGGCTTCTCTGAGAAACTGCTTATTTCCCACACAGGTCCATACCGAGTCCTTTGTATCGTTAATCCTGTGACATAAAATTGGTGCTGTCGCCCTGTCGCCTTCATGTGCCCAACAGGCTACCGATATTGTACATGTTGCGCGCTTGAAGCCCTACCACTCTCTTAGTGACGTTGACGTTTAGATGCGCCGAGACGGCGCTTCTGCCACCGGGGATTATGCTACATGCATGCTTACTGAGATTCTAGGGGGCGACGCGCGTGTGTGCCGGACGACGAAGACGAAGGGTGGTCTCCGCTCACTCGCTGGTGAACTGCTCACGCCATTAACACTGGTTTACAATACATCTATTCCACAGCCTAGTCGATACGGCGTCTTTTCTTTTCCGTTAGAATACTGTCTGGTGCGCATGTCCATGGTCTTTTTGATAGTGGTTGCTTCGGATACAAACTCTTGGACGGTGCTCGGTGGATCCTTCATTAGCCCCGCGAAGAGCTCCTGTTTGACCCCTAGCACGAGGAAACGAACTTTCATCTCTTCAAGCATATTGGGTCAGCGTGACGGAATAGGCGGGTCATCTCTTCTGTGAAAACGACAACATTTTAATTTGGCAGCTTAACCCCGGTCTTTAGTAAAGCAGCGGCTCTCTCTTTGTGACCGACGCTCGCGAACGTTCGCAGGAATGCGCCGCAGAAAACAACCCACGTTCGGAGCTTCGACTCCCGATTCTCGAGCCAGGTCCTTGCGGTGTCTTCCAAATAGAAGAACAAACGATGGAGCTTTTTGTCATTGTTCCAGTGGTTGAGGGCGGCCACCTGGTCGTATGTTTCAAGTCGGTTCTCCGGGACTTCGAACGATGACCCATGGAAAAGTGGTGGTTCCCTGATTTGATGCATGACGTTCGTGGGCTGGGACGCAGCGTTTGCCATTGTCGCTGCAGTCGCGGTCATGGCCTTAGTCTTCCGCGCTTTTTCTTGTAGATCCCCGTACTCGAGTGCTAGTCCTTGCTGTCGGCGGCTTGTTCGATGCTCCTGGTTGGCGTCCGTGTCTTGTGCGCAACGTGGGCTGGGTTCACGGCTTCACGGGGGCGTCCCGTACATGAACGAAGCAGCACCTCCACCATAAGTCAGGTGGTCGTGACGTGGCCGAAGACAGGAGATTTTATGTTGGGATTTAACTGTTTATTTGGGTGAACCAGTGTCCGGTAAAAAGAAAGTCCGATTACAGTAGCAGGCTTGCACAGATAGCGTTTAAGAGAATTTTATTTCCGGATATATCTTACACAACTTATATGCACACATAAAAATGGGCAATGGTGAACAATGCGTATGTACAATGCAAGCTATTATATACAGCGAAAGAACTTATAGTGTATGCAGTGACGTACAATGCAGAAACTGTACAACAAAGACAGGCCATTCATGACATCGAGATAAACCTAAATGAACAGTAAGGCTATATGAACAAACAAGGTGAGGTCATTCACAGTGTAGCGTGATATTTTGCATTCACCTGTGAGGACAATTTGCTCTCGTTCTCAAGAACAATATTGCACAAAAACTCATGTTTCTAAAGAAGAAAAGAAAATACACACTGTAATGTCACAGTGGTACAAGCTCTAGCCCACCTCCTATATAAGAAAGGAAAGGCAAGGACACTCTGTTCTTTTTTACAATAATAAATCGCGTAGACCACCGTCGAAGGAAAGCCTCCTCTCCCAGCATGACTAGTTCTGCGTTAACATGCATAAGCATTATGTTTCTTAGCCGAAGTAGTAGGGGAAACATGGCTCTCTGGGGGCGTCCCCTGAGGCAGGCCAGTCCCCTTCATTTCCATAGGACGAAGGCTCCTATAGCCAATAAGAGTACGGCAAATTTATCCCTGTGGCTAGACTTCCACTGCATACTTGTTCGGAACATCCTGGTAAGCATGCGCAAAAAGGTGCGCGCTACTATACATTCATGGAAGACATGGTTCAGTGTTTCGACGCGACTGCATTGCGGGCATGTGGCGGAGGGCGCCACGCCCCATGCCGCAAGGCGGTCGGCCGTTGGTAAAGCCCCCCATTCCCTGAGCCAGTTTAGGTCACGGACCTCGGAGGGGAGAGACGTGTTTGTGAGAGTCCAGCGTCTTTTCGCCCGGCATTTCCGGCGTTGTTCTTCAGATAGGCTTTTAAATGCTAATAATTCGCTCATGTCGGTGGGGGCACTTCCATAGGTCCTTGAACAGAAAAATTGTTTCGCCATTGTTGCAAAGATTTTATAACATGTGTGTAAAACGCTGGTGGCTGCTCAGCAGCTGGTCCCGTGTCGTTTGCTAAGCCAAAAAGTCTTCTGGAGGTTCCTAGCAGATACACTACAAGTTGCCTGCCTCGATACGATGAGTTCTCTAAGAGTGCCCAGGTGTTTTTGAGAGCCAACATGCGGCACATTACATCAAGGTTGGGTAGACTGAGCCCTCCCCATTTTACTGGCAGGCGGACCAAGGCTCTGGCAACAGCTTCGGCGTGGCCATCCCAAAAAAAGGAGCCGCACGCAGTAGCCACTCTCAGCAAAAGTCGTCGAGGAGGTCGTGCAATTCTGGCTACATAAAGAAGTGACACTGTTATGCTGAATTTAATTAGATAAGCTCTTTCAGTAAAAAGTAGTTGAAACGTTCTGGCGACTTCAATGAGTCTGTCCACTTTATGTTGGATTTTTTCTATGTGGTGCGGGCTACCTCATCAGTTGAAAGGAAAGTTACACCTAAGACTTTAACGAATTGGACGTACGATTTCGACGCCATCAGGGACCTCTTCAATGTGCATCCCAAAGCACAATGCCTTGCTTTTTCCGGGATTAAGACGCGCTGCCCACAGGTAACTCCTGTGGGCAGCCTCTCTTCGAATATTCCACACTATACGTGTGGAATATTCGAAGAGAGGCTCTATAGCTATCTTTGTTCCGAATAAACAACGAGATGTCATCGGCGTATGCCGCTACTTTCACTTCGCCCAAGCCTGGAAGACGGAAACCACGTATCAAAGTACATTTCTGGATTTGTTTCAATAATGGATCTATGCATAATACAAAGAGAATTGCGGAGAGAGGACAGCCTTGTCGAATGCCCCTACTTACTGCATTAGGTTCAGATGTATAGCATTCACTACTAATGACGTTTCTAAGTCTGTGTAGAGTAAACGGAGGGTGTCGGTTAAATGTGCTGGGAAGCCGTAACACTCAAGAACAGCGATAAGATAGTTCCATTTCACGCGATCAAAAGCTTTTTCCTGGTCCAAGGAAACAAAATGCCAGATATTTGTGTTCTTGTAGCGTACGTTAATAAATCGCGAGTCAGCGCAAGCGAGGTATAGATCGTACGACCTGGGACACAGCATGTTTGTATGTCGCTTACTATTTCCGGTTGAATGATTGTTATGCGGTTTGCAAGGATGGCTTTCAATATCTCATAATCCGAGTTAAGTAGTGAAATGGGTCTCCACGCCCTTGGGTCGGATGGCTCTCCCTCGCTTTTAACCAAGTGTATAACTTTGCTCTCACGAATCGTATTCGGTCTGATTCCGTCAGCAAGAAGCCCATTTAGCATTGTCAAAAGGTGGTCTTGTATTGTTTCAAGGAAGGTTTTGTAGAAACACAAAGGTATCCCGTCAGGGCCGGCGGCGGCGGTTGCGTTCATGTGCTGAAGCACAAAGCGTGATTCATCCAGCATCACTGGGCTGCACAGATCATCACGGAGGTCCTTCGGTACGCGGGAAATTTCCGCGAGAAACTCGTTAACTATGGTGGTGTAGTTCACGTCGCTCGCGTTCTCCGCCATAAAAAGATTCGAAAAATGTTTTTCAAAGACCCTCATAATGTATTCTGCGTGTGTAGACTGTTCGCCGTTCAGCAACTGAACGAAAGAAACATGCATGTGTTCACTCAAGGAGCCGTTGCGAACGCTTCGAAGAACCGCTGGATCTGAAACCGGTCATCCGTTGATAAAAGACTGCTCAGCCGTGCGCGAACTAAGACGTAGCAAAAGTTCGTACCGCGCCTTTAACAGATCGAAATAATCCTGCATTGCGAACGTCAGCGTCTTGCCTTAGCGTACAATGCGCGCTTTTCCTAGCGTGTCGTTTATCTCTGTCGTCAGGCGTGCTTTCCTTTCGCGCCCCGCCTTGATAAGCTCGGTGCGCCAACTGTGTTTCAATGCGTCCCAACTGCGGGGTTCTGGCGGCCTATCGCACGCTTGCTCTAGTGCATTGCGCAGTAAGGCTACGCTTTCTGGGTCGTGCACGAGCGTGGTGTCCATTTTCCAATGGTTTCTAAATGTAGTGGAATGTTCAAAGAAAAGTTTTACAGACACTGGAAAGTGGACTGTAATGCATGGAACGTCCGGTCGGAAATGGAGGACCTCGCAACTAAGGACATGAGTGGCTAGCACTTCTGGAAAATAGTAGTGGTCTAGCCGGGTCATGTTGGGACCCCGTTGCAAGGTTGCAACGAAGTCATTCCCGTGAGTGTCGACCCGCGCATCCCTGAGCTTGAAATTGCGGATGAGTTGTCGCAATGCGCTATCTCCGCTATGTTGCCGGCTTTGTCTGCGTCCGCACGCATCTCTGTCGGTGTCCTCAACACACTTGAAATCACCAACTCAGAAAGAGGGGTAACTGTCAAACATAAATGAGTCGAGTGAATTGAAAAAGTCGGCCGTGCCCCCACGTTGAGCAGGGGCATGCATTACGAGCACCCTTACTTGTCTGCCGTGAAGGTCGAGTCTACTGCTAGTGTGCGGCCGTCAAAACCATAAACATAGTGTGCTCTTCGACGTAACGCTGGTGTCAAAAAAAACAACTCCGACTACGCACATTTTTGAATCGGTCAGCGAAAAAAAGGTCTCGACGCCAAAATGTGAACAAAAGGATTACACATCAAAAGGGGTTCTAAAATTACATTCCTGTAAGCAAAGGATGTCGACATGGCGTGACCTTGCGAAGTGAATGACTTATCTCTGCTTATCTCGGTGTCTGAAACCCTGACTTTTAAACAGAGAAAATGCACCGTAGCCATTTTGAAAATAGGGGGAGTGTGCGCAAACTTCAGAGAAACCCCTTGCAGGGGATGAGGCAAGTGCTCAACGCGTGAACAAAACTACAGAGTGAAATGCTGTGACGTCCTCAGAGCATTAGCGAGTTTTTGGGGCTCACTACTGTCCGTAGAGCCCTCAGAGTCTGTGGTCGGTGGGTGGGCTCGTTTGGTGGCTGCACGGTCTATTTACATGGCGCTGGCAACGACACTCGCACCGGTGGCCGCACCTGTAATCTGGTAATTCGGGTTTGACAGGTTCAGTTTGCGGGTCTGAGCCGAGTACTTGCTGGCGCGGGCGCTTGTCGTTGTCGGTGGCATAATCACTGTTATGGTCTTGTCTGGGCCGATGATCGGAGCGTCTACACGTCCCGTCGTTCGGGTGCCGCGTCCCATCGAAGCTCTCGGCACCTCGGAGCTACAGGTGGTGCCAACTGTATCAGAGCTGTAGCTCTCGTGGTCTCTGCTGAGTACGCGCACTCGGGTTTTGGCTTTGGATAAGCTGTGTTCTTCATAGGCGTCCAGCGAGAAGTCTGATGTCTTGGTCGGGGTGTAATGGGTTGACGAGTCTTTCTCACACAGGGAAGGCAGTTCTCCTGCGTCTTGTGGTTCAGCATGGGCGTCAGTGTCGCTTGTGTCAGTGTCGCTCGCAGGCTCGAGCGCCGGATAATCATCTTGCAATGTGGGCGTGAGGTTGGTGCACGCTTGTTCTTTGGTTGCCGCTGCTTCAGCCGCTGCGAAGGACTTCGGACGTACGCAGTCAGCTGTTGCATGGCTGCCCGAGCACTTGCGGCACGGTTCTGCGCATCCCTCTGTGGCATGTCTGAACACGTTGCAGCGCGTGCAACGGGGCGTGGCACAATCTTTGGCGATGTGGCCAGCATTCCTGCACTTGGAGCACACTTTCTTGACACCCTGGTAGTCACACATGACATTGTAGCCTTGGACTGTCAGAAAGTTCGGTATTTGGCTTTTCATTTCCACTCGTGCCACACGGACACCTGTGCCAACCCCAGGGCGGTCTTGAACACTGGCCCGTGGATATGTGGCACGTTGCCGTAGGCGGAGAGAGCAGTCGCTAGGGTTGCGTCGCTTATCAACAGCGGTACTCGGGAGACTGTGACTTGGACTATTTTACGACCTACGCTGACTAGCGGAACTGATTCGCCATTCAAGAGAATGGCGCCCCGGCTCTTCAGCTTGGTGGCTGCATGGACGTTTGCGGCTGCGGTGCCGAACTTTGCACCTCCCATGTGCTTGAGGGACTTTACCCGGCTGGGCTGGTTACTGCTTCGAGGGCATCTATGATGTCATCGACGGTGCTCCCCTCTGGAGCACTGAAGTTAAAGCAATGAGCTTTCGGCGGTGGCGCTGCGAAATCCATCACACTTTCGTCCTGGCCCTGGCTTCCACGGCTTGCGCTGTGGTGCCCGGGCGTTGGCTCACGATGAAGGCCTGGACAGAGCAGGGGGTTGTCCAGGGGTTCGCTTGATGCTCTATAAGATGGGGTCGACGACTGGCAGCGTGCCTGGTCGCGGGAATCCCGGCGCCAGGTAAGCGTTTAGGAGAATTTAATTATCGGATATATATTACACAGCTTATGTGCACACATAAAAATTGTAGTGCGGAATTCGCAAGGCACTGACTAGTGGGACCATCTCTTTCTGAGTGCGAAGCGCGAGTGTGTGCACGAGCATTAGACGCTGGACTGCTCGAGCATTTCTGTCCGTACCGGCTGCCTTCCTACTACCTGGCGTCACTATTAAACTCCCTTGCAAAGTGGTGGGGGTGCTGGGTACGCAAACCTGGAACTTCGAAGCCGGAAGCGGCCCACTGCATCAGCAATGCCTGATGAGACGACCGAGCAAGGTACCACCCTGCAAAGCACGGCCCAATCTCAACTGGTCATCGTACCTACCACCCTGCGCCAACAGGATCTCCCCTTCTTCAGTGGCACCGAGTACCAAGATGTGGAAGATTGGTTGCAGCTGTTCGCAAAAGTGAGCGCCGCCAACAAGTGGGACGACCCCTCGAAATTGGAGTGTGTCCCATTTTATCTTAAAGACGTCGTTACCCTGTAGTTCACAAACCACCGTACTGAGTTTACCACTTGGGCCGCTTTTAAGACTACACTTGCAGCTGTGTTCGATTGCCCCGCAGTGCGTAAGCTGCGTGCTGAACAGCGCCTACGCGGACGAGCACAAAGGCAGGGCGAAAGCTTCACAAGCTATATTGAAGATGTCATCGAGTTATGCCGGTGCTTTAACCTGAGATGACCGAGCAAGACAAGATTAGGCATATCTTGAAAGGAATAGACGATGATGCCTTTCAAATGTTGCTGGCAAAGGGCCCAAGTACCGTGTCCGAACTTGTTACCCTGTGCCAGAGCTTGGAAGAGATTCGGAAACAGCGTGCGTCAGTTCGGAGGTCGACGACAGAAGACGACTCTCTCGCTGCCCTGGCCGTCGGTGGTGACAGCACCCTGCTGGAGCAGATAAAAGAATATGTACGCGATGAGGTCGCCCGACAGTTTTGGTGTCTTTCGTATCTGCCGACCACCGAAACACCAACGAACCGCCTAACGCCGACAATCAGACAGGCTATTCAGGAGCAGGTCTCCGAGGCGTTGCCATTACCTACGTCTGCCTCTCCACCAACACCTGTTGCCGCGCCACTGACTTATGCGGCCGTCGCGGCGATGCCTCCACCTCGTATGCCACTGTATACGCCACAACCTGTGCGACCTTCCACCACGCCGTTTCCACCTACACAGCAGCATGGCGGAAATCCTTGGCGCACTGCTGACAACCGGCCCATATGTTACTTTTGCGGAATTCTAGGTCATGTTGCACGTCTATGTCGTCGGCGCTACGCAGTTAATGCACCAAGATACGCTGACTACTCGTATCGGCTTCCATACGACACGCCTCCCATACCACCTGAAGTTCACGAACGCTATGCGCAAGCTGCGTCCAGCACCCGAACCTCCGCTTCTCGACGTTCAACTTCCCGCTCGCCTTCCCCTTCAACAAGTCGTCGTTCTGTATCGCCTATACGTCGACGACCCACCTCCATTGAGACGGAAAACTAACTGCCGCAGCTCCGGAGGCATGAGCTGCGTCATCGTCTAATTGTTCAAGCCCTCGCCTGTCTCCCGCCAATTTTATCGATGTAATTGTCGAAGGTGTACGAACACTTGCATACATCGATACCGGTGCCGCGATATCTGTGATTAGTCAAAGACTCTGCCGCTCTCTTCGTAAAGTGACGATGCTTTCTCCCGTAGTTTCTCTTAGCACTGCGAGCGCTCAACTAATTGAGCCCATCGCGACATGTATGGCAAAAGTGGTTATTCGATACGTGTTGTACATCGATGAGTTTCACGTGTTGGCTTCATGTTCCCACGATGTCATCCTAGGATGGGATTTCCTATCACGTCATCACGCCGCAGTGGACTGCGCTCGGGCCGAAGTGGAGCTGTTACCGTTTCGTGATGCACCTTCTGTTGATGCGGCCGTATCTAGTGTGGCTAACCTTGTCGTCGTGACGGACATAGACATTCCTCCTTTCAGCGCCCAGTTTGCCCCTGCCTTATGCACTTCACTTTCTGACGCTATCGTCCTATTCGCGCCATCTGACATCTTCGGTAGCCGCCACCACACATCGCTGCCATTCGCCGTTCTTGCGCTTTGTCAAGACACTACCGGAATATTTATTTCCAATCCGAACTCGTGCCCTCTCAGTTTGCGCCGCAACGAGATGCTCGGCCACATTCAGCTTATCTATGAAGGCACTATCGTGCCTGCCGATTTCTTTGACACCAAGCCGAATATGGAGCTGAAAGCGTTGGTTCCTCACTTTGCCTCGAACAGCGTGTCGTCCGATGCATTTCACAGTTCTATTGACAGCCATCTCGCCCCGGCTCAACTACAGCAGCTTGTTACCCTGTTGCACGAATTCAGGCGTTCGTTTGACTTTCCCCATGTGGTGCTAGGAAGAACGAACACCGTTGTGCACACGATTGACACAGGGAAGAGTACTTCTTTGCGCCAGCGCCCCTATCGCGTGTCCCCGGCGGAGCATCGCGTAATCGCAGAACAAGTAGATGACATGCTACAGTGTGGAGTCATCAAGCCTTCTTGTAGTCCTTAGTCTTCACCAGTTGCACTCGTCAAAAAAAGGATAGTTCGATCCGGTTCTGCGTAGACTGCACGCGCCTAAACAACATTACGAGGAAATATGTTTACCCTCTTCCCCGCATAGACGACGCTCTCGATTGCCTCCAAGGTGCATACTTCTTTTCCTCACTTGACCTTCGCTCAGGTTATTGGCAGGTCCCAATGGCTGAGTCTGATCGTCCAAAAACGGCGTTCGTCACGCCGAATGGTCTCTATGAATTTACCGTAATGCCATTCGGTCTCTGCAATGCACCCGCTACATTCGAGTGAATGATGGACAGCATTTTACGTGGCCTCAAATGGAACATTTGCTTGTGCTATCTTGATGACGTTGTGTTCTTTTGTTCTTTTCACCCGATTTCACTTCGCATCTCACTCGTCTGCGTAAAATTCTACAGTGCCTTACAAACGCCAGGCTTCAGCTTAACCTGAAGAAATGTCACTTCGGGGCTAAACAACTCACCATACTTGGTCATGTCGTATCGAAAGCCAGCATCCTTCCCGACCCTGACAAGCTTCGTGCTGTTGCCGAATTTCCTAAGCCGACTACAGTTAAAGAATTACGGAGCTTTGTGGGCCTGTGCTCCTATTTTCGTCGGTTTGTCCGAAACTTTACTTCCATCATCGCTCCACTCACCAAACTCCTTGCTGGCCCTGCAGATCTTTCGCATTGGAATGCAGCCTGTGACGAATCCTTCGCAACACTGTGCCAACTCCTTACCTCACCACACGTACTGCCTCATTACGATCCTACTGCGCCGACCGAAGTACACACGGATGCAAGTGGCGTCGACCATGGTGCAGTGCTCGCGCAACGCAAACAAGGTTTTACGGAATATGTGGTCGCCTATGCCAGCCGCGCCCTCACTAAGGCAGAAGCCAACTATTCTGTTACGGAAAAAGAGTGCCTGGCGATTGTGTGGGCGTTAAACAAGTTTCGCCCCTATTTGTACGGCCAAATGTTTGATGTGGTAACTGACCATCACTCACTCTGTTGGTTGGCTTCACTGAAAGATACTTCTGGTCGCCTTGGACGTTGGGCACTACGCGTCCAGGAATTCGACATACACGTCGTCTACCAGTCGGGGCGAAAGCACTCTGACGCAGATGCGCTTTCACGATCACCCGTGAAATCTGATAATACGGAAATATCAGCCCTTGACCTTCCCCTCTCTGCCGTCACCGTCACAGACATGTCATCCGAACAGCAGAAAGACCCTTGGATTGTCTCGCTCTTGAATATGCTTTCTGACTCATCAATTTCCGGTTACCCGCGTACTCTTCGCCGCCAAGCAACGCAATTCGCCATACGGGATGGCCTGTCATACCGTCGCAACTACCAAGTGGTCGGTCGTAAATGGCTGCTAGTCAAACCCAGCCATATGCGGTCTGATATCTGCGAATATTTTCATGTTGAGCCGCAACACGCACACACCGGTGCGCTAAAGACGTATGAGCGGATCCGCCAACGTTACTACTGGCGGCGTATGTACACGTTTGTGCGCAAACACATTCGTTCATGTTCCCTGTGTCAGCAGCGCAAGACGTTTCCTCATTCACCCGGTCAACTGCAGCCTTTACCATGTCCTGCACGCCCATTTTACCGTGTTAGGATTGACCTATACGGCCCACTACCGTGCTCTGTTGGTGGTAATCGATGGGTGATTGCGGCTGCCGACAATCTGACAAGGTACGCCAAAACGGCAGCGCTACCTTCGGCTGGCACTCGTGACGTTGCAACTTTCATCTTGCACCGGTTTGTTCTTCGTCATGATGCACCACGCGAGCTCCTGAGTGACAGAGGTCGCGTATTTTTGTCCGAAGTTCTGCAGCAGCTCCTACAGTCATGCCGTACGGTACACCGCAAATCAACAGCCTACCACCCTCAGACGAACTGCCTAACGGAACGTTTCAATAGAACCCTCGGAGACATGCTCACTACGTATATTGATTCCGACCACTGCAATTGGGACGTTGTCCTTCCTTTCGTGACGTATGCCTACAATACGGCGATTTATTCAACAACGGGCTTTTCTCATTTTTTTCTTTTATATGGTCGTGACCCATGCAGCACACTCGACACAATTCTGCCATACAATCCTGATGCCTCCGAGTTCAGCCCCGTTTCTGAAATGGCCGAGCATGCCGAAGAGTGTCGTCAGCTTGCACGGTCCTTCACAGCAGATAATCAAACCCTCCAAAAAGATCGCCACGACCGTGATCTTGTTCAGGACACTTTCCCCGTCGGTTCTCTCGTGTGGCTTCGACTGCCTTTCCACTCTCCTGGCCTGACTCTCAAGTTTGCACCGAAGTATACTGGCCCTTACCGCGTCATACAGCACCCTCCTTCTGTCACTTATGTGATTGAACCGCTCAAGCCGTCCACGGACAAGCGCCGCCTTGGTCGTGAGACGGTCCACGTCAGTCGCCCCAAGCCGTGCTACGACCCCCCCCCCCCTGTTCTCTCGTCACCTTGAGTCGCCAGGATGGCTCGTCTTCGTCGCCGGGGTATTGTAGTAGGGAATTTGCAAGGCACTGACTAGTGGGACCATCTCTCTCTGAGTGAGAAGCGCGAGTGGGTGCACGAACTGTAGACGCTGGACTGCTCGAGCATTTCTGTCCGTACCGGCTGCCTGCCTACTATCTGGCGTCGCTATTAAACTCCCTTGCAAAATGAACAATGGTGAACAATGCGTATGTACAATGCAAGCTGTTATATACAGTGAAAGAACTTATAGCGTATGCAGTGACGTACAATGCGAAAATTGTACAACAAAGACAGGACATTCTTGAACGAGATGATTAAACTTAAATGAACAGTAAGGCTATATGAACAAACAAGGTGAGGTCATTCACAGTGTGGTGTGATATTTTGCATTCACATGTGAGGACAATTTACTCTCGCGCTCAAGAACAATATTGCAAAAAATACATGTTTCTAAAGAAGAAAAGAAAAATACACACTGTAATGTCACAGTGGTACAAGCTCTAGCCCACCTCATTTCATTTCATTTCATTTCATTTATTTATACTGTTAGCCCAGAAGTGGGCCGTTACAGGGTGGAGGTACAAACAATTATTTGCGAAAAAGAAGTACCGTACAGGTCTCGAGATAATTTCTCGGTATTATTGTGAGCAGCAACTCGAAGTTATACATAACAAGAAATGGAACACACATGCAATGCAATACATACGCGCAGAACACCACATGACGCATTTGAGGCGGCACTTTTGCACCGCGCTGAAGATTTGAAAGACAACTACTACAGTCTCATGCAACCAAAAAGTACACATGCACACCACTGTTATTCAGAAAATAAACGTTTTAGATTCTGTTCAAATGACGTAAGCGAGGAACAACCAATTATAGACTCTGGCAGCATATTCCAATCTTCCATAGCACGTGGAAAGTAACTAAACTTAAAGCAATTGTTACGTGGGACTAGGGGTGGTATGTACATATTATGGTGATGTCTGGAGTGTTCTTGTGTGTTGACCTGGAAGCAATCTGAATAGTTTAGTTTAAAATGATTATGAATTAACTGGAAGATGAATTTCAGAGGATCAATCGTCGTCCTAAGTTCAAGACTATCCAGTCCAGCTTTTTTACAAAGTTCAGTAGGTGAATGATGTCGGCGATATTTATTAAAAATAAATCTCGCACCAAGTCGCTGTACTTTTGCTATTTTATTGCAGTTTGTCTTTGTGTAAGGGTCCCAGACAATTTTAGAATATTCGATAATGGGTCTGACAAGGGTTTTGTAAGCAAGACACTTTATATCAGATGAGGCGGTATAAAGATTGCGTCTAAGACTATACAGTGTCTTGGTAGCCCTGGAGCAAACATTATCAATATGAGTGTTCCACCGGAGGTCGGGCGTTAACCATAACCCAAGATATTTAGAGTTTTGTACACGCTTAAGGAAAACATTGCCAATCTGGTAGTTGTAATCTAGAGGTGCTTTCTTTCTAGCCTTGGTCCGCCTGCCAGTAAAATGGGGAGGGCTCAGTCTACCCAACCTTGATGTGATGTGCCGCATGTTGGCTCTCAAAAACACCTGGGCACTCTGAGAGAACTCATCGTATCGAGGCAGGCAACTTGTAGTGTATCTGCTAGGAACCTCTAGAAGACTTCTTGGTTTACCTCCTCAATAGGGGAGTAAAGGCATGGACACTCTCTTGTTTTTTTTACGATAATAAATCGCGTAGACCACCGTCGGAGGAAAGCCTCTTCTCCCAGCATGACTAGTTCTGCGTTAAGATGCATAAGCATTATGTTTATTAGCCGATGTAGTAGAGGAAACATGGCTTTTTGGGGGCGTCCCCTCAGGCAGGCCAGTCCCCTTCGTTTCCATAAGACGAAGGCTCCGATAGCCATTAAGAGTACGGCAAAGTTATCCCTGTGGCTAGACTTCCACTGCATACTTGTTTGGAACATCCTGGTAAACATGCGCCAAAAGGTGCGCGCTACTATACATTCATGGAAGACATGCTTCAGTGTTTCGACGCGACCGCATTGCGGGCATGTGGCGGAGGGCGCCACGCCCCACGCCGCAAGGCAGTCGGCCGTTGGTAAAGCCCCCAATTCCCTGAGCCAGTTTAGGTCACGGACCTCGGAGGAGAGCGACGTGTTTGTAAGAGTCAGGCGTCTTTTCGCCCGGCATTTCCGGCGTTGTTCTTCAGATAGGCTTTTAAATGCTATTAATTCGCTCATGTCGGTGGGGGACATTTCTATAAGTTCTTGAACAGGAAAATCGTTTCGCCAATGTTGCAAAGATTCTATAACATGTGTGTAATACGCTGGTGGCTGCTCAGCAGCTGGTCCCGTGTCGTTTGCTAAACCAAAAAGTCTTCTAGAGGTTCCTAGCAGATACACTACAAGTTGCCTGCCTCGATACGATGAGTTCTCTAAGAGTGCCCAGGTGTTTTTGAGAGCCAACATGCGGCACATTACATCAAGGTTGGGTAGACTGAGCCCTCCCCATTTTACTGGCAGGCGGACCAAGGCTCTGGCAACAGCTTCGGCGTGGCCATCCCAAAAAAAGGAGCCGCACGCAGTAGCCACTCTCAGCAAAAGTCGTCGAGGGGGTCGTGCAATTCTGGCTACATAAAGCAATGGCGCTGTTATGCTGGATTTAATTAGATAAACTCTTTCAGTAAAAGGTAGTTGAAACGTTCTGGCGACTTCAATGCGTCTGTCCACTTAGTGTTGGATTTCTTTCCATGTGGTGCGGGCTACCTCACCAGTCGAAAGGAAAGGTACACCTAAGACTTTAACGCCTTGGACGATTTGGACGCCATCAGAGAACTTTTCAATGTGCATCCCAAAGCACAATGCCTTGCTTTTTCAGGGATTAAGACGTGCTACCGACAGGTAACTATACGCGTGGAATATTCGCAGGAAGGCTCTGTAGCTGTCTTTGTTCCGAATAAACAACGAATTGTCATCGGCGTATGCCGCTACTTTCACTTCGTCCAAGCCTGGAAGAGGGAAACCACGTATCGAAGTACATTTCTGGATTTGTTTCAATAATGGATCTATGCATATTACAAAGAGAATTGCGGAGAGGGAACCGCCTTGTCGAATGCCCCTACTTACTGCAATAGGTTCAGATGTATAGCCATTCACAACAAAACGGAGGGTGTCGGTAAGAGGGTGTCGGTAAGAGTAAATGGAGGGTGTCGGGTAAATGTGCTGGGAAGCCGTAACACTCAAGAACAGCGAAAAGATAGTTCCATTCCACGCGATCAAAAGCTTTTTCCTGGTCCAAGGAAACAAAACGCCAGATATTTGTGTTCTTGTAGCGTACGTTAATAAATCGCGAGTCAGCGCAAGCGAGGTATAGATCGTACGACCTGGGACACAGCATGTTTGTACGTCGCTTACTATTTCCGGTTGAATGATTGTTATGCGGTTTGCAAGGATGGCTGTCAATATCTTATAATTCGACTTAAGTAGGGAAATGTGCCTTCACGCCCTTGGGTCGAACGGCTCTCCCTTGCTTTTAAGCAAGAGTATAATTCTGCTCTCACGAAACGTATTCGGTCTGATTCCGTCAGCAAGAAGCCCATTTAGCATTGTCAAAAGGTGGTCTTGTATTGTTTCAAGGAAGGTTTCGTAGAAACTCAAAGGTATCCCGTCAGGGCCGGTGGCGGTGGTTGCGTTCGTGTGCTGAAGCACAAAGCGCAATTCATCCAGCGTCACTGGGCTGCATAGACCATCGCGGAGCTCCTCCGGTACGCGTCAAATTCCCGCGCAAAACTCGTTAACTATGGTGGTGTAGTTCACGTCGGTCGCTCTCTCCGCCCTGAAAAGATTCGAAAAATGTGTTTCAAAGACCATCATTATGTCTTCTGCTCGTGTAGACTGCTCGCCGTTCGGCAACTGAACGAAAGGAACATGCATGTGTTCACCCAAGGAGCCATTGCGAACACTTCGAAGAACCGCTGAATCTGAAACCGGTCGTCCGTTGATAAAAGACTACGCAGTCGTGCGCGAACTAAGACGTAGCAAAAGTTCGTAGCGCGCCTTTAACTGATCGAGATAGTCGTGCATTGTGAACGTCAGCGTCTTGCCTCTGCGTACGATGCGTGCTTTTCGTAGCGTGTCATTTATCTCTGTCGTCAGGCGCGCTTTCCTTTCGCGCCCCGCTTTGATAAGCTCGGCGCGCCAACTGTGTTTCAATGCGTCCCTGCTTCGGGGTTCAGGCGGCCTATCACACGCTTGCTCTAGTGCATTGCGCAGTAATGCTACGCTTTCCGGGTCGTGCATGAGTGTGGTGTGCATTTTCCAATAGTTCTTAAATGTAGTGGATTGTTCAAAGAAAAGTTTTACAGACATCGGAAAGTGGTCTGTAAAGCATGGAACGTCCGGTGGGAATTGTAGGACCTCGCAACTAAGGACATGAGTGGCTAGCACTTATGGAAAATAGTAGCGGTCTAGCCGGGTCATGTTGGGAGCCCGTTGGAAGGTTGAAACGAAGTCATTCCCGTGAGTGTCGACCCACGCATCCCTGAGCTTGAAATTGCGGATGAGTTGTCGCAATGCGCTAACTCCGCTATATTGCCTGCTTTGTCTGCGTCCGCACGCATCTCTGTCGGTGTCCTCAACACACTTGAAATCACCAACTCAGAAAGTGGGGTAACTGTCAAACATAAATGAGTCGAGTGCATTGAAAAAGTCGGCCGTACCCACCCACGTTGAGCAGGGGCATAAATTACGAGCGCCCTTACTCGTCTGCCGTGAAGGTCGAGTCTACTGCTAGTGTGCGGCCGTCAAAACCATAAACATAGTGTGCTCTTCGACGTAACGCTGGTGTCAAAAAAACAACTCCGGTTATGCACATTTTGAATCAGTCAGCAAAAAAAGGCCTCGACGCCAAAATGTGAACAAAAGGATTGCACATCAAAAGGGGTTCTAAAGTTACATTCCTGTAAGAAAAGGATATCGACATGACGTGACCTTGCGAAGTGAATGACTTATCTCTGCTTATCTCGGTGTCCGAAACCCCTGACGTTTAAGCAGAGAAAATGCACCGTAGCCATTTTGAAAATAGGGGGAGTGTACGCAAACTTCAGAGAAACCGCTTGCAGGGGATGAGGCAAGCGCTCAACGCGTGAACAAAACTAAAGAGAGAAATGCTCTGACATCATCAGAGCATTGGCGAGTTTTTTGGGCTCACTACTGTCCGTAGAACCCTCAGAGTCCGTGGTCGGTGGGTGGGCTTGTTTCGTGGCTGGACGGTCTATTTCCATGGCGCTGGCACAGACATCCGCACCGGCGGCCGCATCTGCAATCTCGTAAATGGGGTTTGACCGGCTCAGTTTGCGGGTCTGAGCCGAGTACTTGCTGTCGCGGGCGCTCGTCGTTGTCGGTGGCATAATCACTGTTGTGGTCTTGTCTTAGCGGATGATCGGAGCGTCTGCACGTCCCGTCGTTCGGGTGCCGCGTCCCATCGAAGCTCTCGGCGCCTTGGAGCTACTGCTGGTGCCAACTGTGTCAGAGCTGCAGCTCTCGTGGTCTTTGCTAAGTACGGGCACTCGGGCTTCGGCTTTGGATGAGCTCTGTTCTTCATAGGTGTCCGGCGAGAAGTCACTGTTTTCGGACGGGGTTTGAAGGGTTGGCGAGGCTTTCTCAGACTGGGGAGGCAGGTCTCGTGCGTCTTGTGGTTCAACATGGGCGTCAGTGTCGCTTATGTCAGTGTCACTCGCAGGCTTGAGTGCCGGATAATCATCTTGCAATGCGGGCGTGAGGTCGGTGCACGCTTGTTCTTCGGTTGCTACTGCTGCAGCCGCTGCGAAGGACTTCGGACGTACGCAGTCAGCTGTTGCATGGCGGCCCGAGCACTTGCGGCAAGTTTCTGCGTATCCCTCTGTGGCATGTCCAAACACGTTGCAGCGCGTGCAATGGGGCGTGGCACAATCTTTTGCGATGTGGCCAGCATTTCTGCACTTGAACACTGGCTCCTGGATATGTTGCACGTTGCCGTAGGCGGAGAGAGCAGTCGCTAGGGCTGCGTCGCTTACCCACAGCGGTACCGGAAGACTGTGACGTCGACCATTTTAGGACCTACGCTGACTAGTGGAATTGATTCGCCGTTTAAGAGAATGGCGCCCCGGCTCTTCAGCTTGGTGGCTGCATGGACGTTTGCGGCTGCGGTGCCGAACATTGCACCTCCCATGTGCTGGAGGGACTTGATACCGGCTGGGCCGGTTACTGCTTCGAGGGCATCTATGATGTCGTCGACGGTGCTGCCCTTTGGAGCGCTGAAGTTAAAGAAATGAGCTTACGGCGGTGGCGCTGCGAAAGCCATCACACTTTCGTTCTGGCCCTGGCTCCCACGGCTTGCGCTGTGGTGCCCGGGCATTGGCTCACGATGAAGGCATGGATGAGCCGGGGGGTTGTCGAGGGGATCGCTTGAAGCTCGATAACATGGGGTCGACAACTGGCAGCGTGCCTGGTCGCGGGAATCCCGGCGCCAGGTGTGCGGCGAACGGAGCGTCGGCCGTCGATCAACTACTGACAAGCGGCGAAGTGCGTCGGCATTTATATTCTTGCCATCGAATGTTCTAGCGTTATCGCTGGCGGTGACGAATATTCCAGAACAATCTATACAGTTCGCGGAGAGAGCGTGATCTTATCGAAATGATCAACTACAGTCCCGAAGCTTCTCGAAAACTGCAGGCGTGGTTTGCGCTGAGAGTTGTGTAGTGTATTGGGGCGATAAAAAATCTTGAGGATTGAAACGTGGCAATAATAAGGGTACTGCTGAACTGTTAAAGCCTTTTTGTGTTTCAAACAGGCACGTAGCCAGGACTTTTTCATGGGAAGGGGGGTGAGCAAGACCTAATTGTGCGATGGAAAGTGCTTTTATAGAAATTAGAAAATTGCACTGGACTCTTTATGGCACCTAACTACTAGAAGAAAATGAGAACAAAGAGTAAAGCAGCATAAGAGACAAGAGAAGAGAGTTAATCAGCGATGGAAAGCAAACTTTGACACTGCAGTAAAGCTTGTGCATGTGTACCTGTAAAAAATGCTTTGCTGCCAAATAATCTTGAAGAAGAAGGCCAATGCAGAGGCAGTAACGGAAAGCAAGTGACAAGAACAAAACAAAATTTGGCAGATCCCACGCACTGTGGGAACCGATTATATGCGAAGCACGACTGAGAAATCTTGATGTGTCACTTTCAAATCAGCAAAAAGTTACTAGGTAGAGGTAAATGACGCCGGACATGACTTTCGTGTCATAATTATCATGTTTGGATGTGTCGTCTACCTTCGTCATCTATTCACGTATATGACACCAAATTTAGTGCATGTGGAGCTAGCGAAACAGCCGCGAGCACGCTATCAGCATGGTATGTTGTCATGTTCTTACATGACACGCCTGTGAGAATTATTATGATTGCACCAGTTATACTTTTCGTAATTCATTGACGTTGCGACACGCCAAACTTGGTATATGTGGAGCTAGAAACACGGCGACGAGCGCATCATGAAGGGCACATAATGCTCCAATGTAGCGTTGACGCGCGCACACGCTGGGCCTAGCGACGCCACATTAGCAACACGTGAGCACAATAGTCTGATGCCAGGCGCGACCAGCTTCCGTCAGCACGGCCCGACGGCAACCAGCGCGAAATGCGACATGCTGCATTTCGCGCCGATGCGTCACCCAGACAACACTGCGTCTCCCTCTTTTCGGGAGGAAAAGACGACGGACGCGCTGATACGCGCATGCGTCAAAGCAACGCAGCTCGGCGCGCACTTTCGAGTATACGGCAGGACCGGCGCCTAGTGTGGCAGCACTGGCTTGACGCGACGAAATTAACGCCGGCAATCACGCGCACTGCGTCACGTCGAAATGTATTGGCGGCTTCACTGTGGCATGTAGTCATGTTCTCACATGCGACGCATCTCATGATTATCATAATTGCACCAGTCACATATGTTCTTCATCCATTTGCATTACGTAACACCAAATTTCGCACATGTGAAGCTAGCGAAAGGGCCACGAGCGCATCATCAGTGTGGAATATATAGAATGAAGTTGTTACATGACACACATGTCATGATTATCATGTTTGGGTGTGTCTTTTGCCTATGTCGTCGGTTCGCGTCGCGCAATACCAAGTTTGGTACATGTGAAACTAGCGAATTGGCGGTGAGTGCATCATGAGCCTAACATGTAGCCAAGTTGTTACATGACACACATCTCATGTTGATCATTTTGCACTTATACCATACCTTCATCACCTAATCACGTACCGTAATACAAAATTTGGTATAAGTGAAGCTAGTGAAACGACCGCCAGCAGATTGTGACCGTGGCATGTAGTAATGTTGTTACATGACATGCATCTTATGATTATGCTTGTACCAGTCGCATTCCTTCGTCATCTACTCAATTACTGTAATACCAAATTTGGTATTTCTGACGCTGGCGAAACGGCTGCGAGCGCATCATGGGCATGGCATGTAGTCATGGCACACATGACACGCATGTCATGGTCTCTCGCTTGTTTTCGCCATGCAATCATGTCATACCATACTAGTTTTGCAACATACCATGCGAACAAAACCACCGCAACAGCTGCATAACCATGAAATGTAAATATTGACATTTATTACATACGTGTCTTGATTTTCATAATATAGCTAATCAAAAATTTTCTCCATACAGTAATGTTATGCCATACCAAGTTTGGTATTGATACCATTATTCAAATGGTCAGGAGAGCTAAATGTTGTAGGCGACTACACAGATAGATAGATAGATAGATAGATAGATAGATAGATAATAGATAAATAGATAGATAGATAGATAGATAGATAGATAGATAGATAGATAGATAGATACGCTCAAAGTCGCCGAAGTTTGCTAAGAAGTGCTTCGCATTTGAAAGAGGGGTAGTGCAAGGTATGCGGCCGTCCACTTATGCATGTGCGCAAAAAATATTGGGCGCTTTCTCTGTTAAACTACTCACACTTTGTCTAAAGAGCAGACCTGCGAGAAAAACGGGAGTCATTTTATGACAGGAACTTTTGAACAATGGAAACACATTTGAAAAAAACAATTTTATTGACAATGAAGAACCAATACGTAGAAGCTTCCCTTACACAAAGGAGGCAGAACTTATACATTCAATTCAGCAAGTAATCTTAGAAAATGGCTTTGCCAATAATTTTACCATATCGTAAATGTCAAAGCAAAAATAACAATGAAGAAGGCCAGAAAAAGTGCTTCATGTTACAATTTTTATGCATCGCAGTTTCTCTTTAACCCAGCGCTAACTTCGTTGACACCGACTTGTATGTGGTGACTGGACATAACGGCCCGACCATCAGGCCGCTTCTAAGCCATCCGCTTTTCAATTAGGTTCCAGGCTTTTCGGGGTCGAGAACCTGTGCACTGCAGGAGCTGTACTCACTGGGATTGTTGTCAACATCTTTAAGAGTGCGTGATTATTTGGAAGAGGGCTTTGTCACACTCAGGTAAATTCGCCTTCTTGCATGGTTCACCATTCAGTTTCTGTTGTGTTCCAAAGCACCTCTGGGTTCCCAGCGAGCCTTAAAGCAGTGAACAATGAAGCGGTGGACGACCGGTCATAAACGACTCCAGTCATTAAGACTCCTCCTCTTCCTCTTCTTCCGTCCCCCGATCGACGCAACTATCCTCCGCTGGCTTACCCATGGCAGTTCAGCTGCCTCTTCCACCTGAGCAGGAATCAAGAAGTTTTCACTGTTCGAGCTTACCTATGCCTTTTCAGTATCGTTCCAGGAAAACGTGTATGGGATGACGACGAACCCGGACATAACAGCGGCAACAAGTGGATTCTGGCCTGCTCTACACAACGCTTTTGACAAGGTCATGGCTACGCACGGGCTCCAGAATAGGCGACCCGAATTCAACAGCTCATCATGATCATCGTGGTTTGTACGCCTGTAATTTTATTTCAAAGCTTCCAAACTCACTCATGCAGGAATGAAGAAAGCCAACCTGCTAACGCTGTGTGAGGAGCAGACATATGACACACTCTGTGCCCTAATTCATTCCTGCACCCCAGCAACTGTCGACTATGAAGACATCGTAGCTGCACTGCAAAAGCACTTTGATGCAAGGCCATCAAAGGTCTACAGCCGAGCCCGCTTCCAACGGCGAGACCAACTGGAATGCGAAAAAGTGAGCGACTACGTGGTGGCACTTAAAAAACTCGCTGCTGACTGTGATTTCAGGACGCCGACCTCCATAAGTTCAGCTACTGCGCAGAAGGGAGGATCGACTACCACACGTGCTTGGACGTTATGTCGCGGGACCGTTTTGTGTGCGGACTGCGTGGCGAAGGCCTACAACAACGCCTGTTTGCAGAGACGGGTCTCGCATTCTCCAAAGCGTACGACATCGCCCAGCGAGCGGAGAGCGCCGGCGACCAGCAGAGGAATATTCGATGGAACGTAGAGCCAGTGCATGATACCAGCCAGCATCCAGGTCATTCTGCTACCACAGCAAACTCAAGGAAAAAAACACAGTGCTGTTGGTGATGTGCCGACGTGCACTCAGTAGGTATGTTGATTCAAGAAAGTGCAATTTTTGCCAGAAACGAGGACACATCGAAAGGGCATACATAACGAAGCGCAAACAGCCCAGGATAAAGGGTTCAGCGCAACGTAACCAAAACGTCCACGCTGAAGAGGGCCGCACACAAGATAGCCCAACCAGAACATCACTAACGTCAGCGGCTCCAAACTAGTTAAACGCCGTTGCGAATCTCGGCACCAGACCGAAGATAATGACAGAAATAGTAGTGCACCAACCTCCCATCAACTTCTAGGTGAATTCTAGAGCGGCATGCCCGCTCATCAGTGAGGACACTTTTCTAACTTCTTGGAGTGGAAACGTGCCAACTCTCCAGCAAGAGGACACGCAGATGAAAACCTGGTCAAGACATTCCCCTTCACTACTCGGATTGTGGCAACGTAAAGGTCTACTACAATGGCCACACTCACTATATGTCATTGCTAGTCGTCCATGGCTCCGGATCAAGTCTTTTAGGTCAAAATTGTTTCACCCATCTTGGAGTGATCGTTGGGGGAGTTAACCATGCATCTACTATCCGTCAGTAAAGCTGCTCCAAGAGAAGTTCGCGGCGGTTTTTTTTGCCGAAGAAATACCAGGCAGCAACAGACCTCCAGTCACACTGGAGCTGCGAGACGATGCAACGCCAAAAGTTATGAAAGCTAGGACAGTGCCTTTTGTTCTACGAACGTTAGTCGAAAATGAGCTTGACCGACTGCAGGAGCAAGGCATCCTCAAACCAACGCAACATTCAGAATGGGCTACACCACTAGTTGTCGTCCGGAAAACGAACGGTACCTTACGCCCCTGCAGAGACTACCGGAGCACCGTGAACCTGTCTACAAAGGTATCATCCTACCCACTGCCAACACCGGAAGAGGTTTTTAGCACGCTTCGGGGTGGAAAAACCTTGAGCATCTTGGACTTTGCACAAGCCTACCAGCAAATGAAGGTGAGCGAGTCAACATCTGTACTGCTAGCGATAAGCAGCAGCAAGGGTTTCTACAAAGTGAGAAGGCTACCATTCGGCATAGCTCCAGCACCAGCAATCTTCCATAAATTCATGAAGTGGATACTTAGTGGGATCCTTAGAGTTTGAGCCTACTTAAATAATGTTATTGTCGGAAGAGCCTCCAATGAAGAGCACACAGAACGTTTAGAGCTCATTCTTGAAAGGCTACCAAATGATAACTTGCATGTCAGAAAAAATGTGTTTTTTCAGTGCCTGAAGTGGAGTTTCTTTGACATCAGATTGACGCACAGGGTATTCACCCCACTGTAGACAAAGTGCGAGCAATCACCGAAGTACGAACGCCCACTAACAAACAAGCATTGCAGGCGTTGTTGGGGTTATTAACATTCTACGTCCGGTTCTTAGACTATCGAGCTACAGTGGCCAACGATTTATACGAGCTCCTGCAGAAATCCCTCGGACTTGGTCGCCACGCCGCCAAAAGTCATTCGTTGCCCTTAAGCAACTGTTATGGTAGCCTACTGTTTCGCGACAGTACGATGAAAGAAGACCCCTACTGCTAGCCTCTGACACATCACCATACGGAGCGGGAACAGTCCTCTCCCAAGCTGACGACCAGAAACGGGAAGCCCGGATCGCCTTCGCATCGCGGACCTTATCGCAAGCAGAGAGAAATTATTCCCAGCTAGACAAAGAGAGACTTGCTATGGTCTACGCAGGCAACCACTTTCGACAGTATATTACTCGTAGAAAATAGACCTTTATAACTGATCACCGGCTCTTATTGGGTACTATGAGTCCCAAGAAACCAGGGCCCCAGGAAATCATTCCCACAGACGTTGTCACCACGATTGACACGTTGGTGTATCAAGATGCCGGCGTACGATTATGAACTCGTACATCGCACTGGAAAGAAACACCAAAATGCCGATGCACTAAGCCACCTGCCTCTACCACAATAAACGAACCACACCCGCCAGGTGATATAATCTTGTTCGAAGCGCTGCCGAACCCTACGCTAACGGGCGACACGGCAGCGCCATCAATGCAGGAGTGCACAGTGTTGAAGTAAGTCTACGCAGCTATACAGGAAGGCAACATGCACAAGCTAAAGGGCGAACACATCAACGCGTACCGCGAGCGAGCTACGGTGTTGAGCATTCATCGTGGCTGTGTTACATTGGAATGAAGGGTGGTGATTCCTGTGGCACCTTGCGAACAAGCCATATCGCTTGTCCACGTAGGTCATCAAGGCATTTTCGACATGAAGAAGTGCGCCAGAAGTTACATGTGGTGGCCAGGTATCAACCGTAACATCGAATCAACAGTTCACGATTGCCAACCTTGCCAGTGGAACTACAGAGACCCACCAAGAGCTTCTATACCAAAATAGGAAAGAAAGGAAACGCCTTGGCACACCCTACATGTTGACTTCACTGGACCTATTGAAGGATGTTCATTCTTGGTGGTTCTTGACGCATACACAAATTTGCAATAGGTAAAACCAATGTACATATAGACATCGGCGCCAGTTACCGACACTTTGCGGTCGATGTTTGCAACGTCAGGACAACCGGCCAAGGTTGTCTCCAACAACGGCACTTTGTATGTGTCCATGGCGATGCTACTACGTCCTCTTCATACCACGCGGCATCCAATGGCCAAGCCGAGTGCTACGTGGCAGAGCTTAAACACACCCTCACTATATATCAGACTGGGACAATGCAACGCAGCGTCGCGCGCTTTCTCTTCAAACAGCACAACACTGTTCAAAGCTCTACAGGAGATACGCCAGCGAAACTGATGTTTGGCCGAAAAATGCAAACCCAGCTGAGAGCAATTGTCTCCGAGCCCTCAGCGAAGACATTGTTTGAGGAAGAAAAGCTCCCGCGTAGCAGAAGAATTCAAAGTGGGCAGCGCATATACGTCCACCAGTTTAGTAGAGTGTCTGGATTGGTTGAAGCGATGGTGGTCAAAGGCCCTAGTTTGTGGTCATGTTTCAATGACATCGGCGGAAAGGCCACACGCCACCACCTTAATCAGCTACGTCGTCCAGAAAGTTGGTCAAGAGAAGCTTCCATTCAAGCACACACCACGACCACAGCTTTGTCTCCCTTAACCTGGCCTCTCGCACTGGATCAATTGGCGCCACCGCCGATGAGTACTGAACACAAGAAAAATGACACACAGCGAGCCGAGGCTCCTTTTGCCTCATAGCGTGCACGCGTCAACGACTGCCCCCAAACGGCTTCCAAGCGACAATGTAAGGAGGAAGGCGATGTTGTGTCCCAAACCACCCCTGGCTCCGAGGGAGCCTTCGAGCGGTACGCAATGAAGTGGTGGTTGACTGGTTGGAAATGACGTCGGTCGTTAAGACTCCTCTTCTTCTTCCTGCGCCGTTTCCCACTCGGCACAACGATCCGCCGCTCGCTTACCCACGGCAGTTGTGCTACCACCCTGTCTGAGCAGGAATGAACAAGGTTAAACCGTTCGAGGTTGGATATGCCTTTTCACTACCGTTCCAGGAGTACGTGTATGAGACGAGGACAACTCCGGACATAACAGTTTCGAAATTTGCCATTCACCTTTTATAGCAAGGTTACGAGCTGTCATCGTATCTCTCAGGTGAAAATCGAAACCCGGCTGCACAGTTCGAATTAGCGTTTGGAGGTGTGCTATAGCAACACAAAATGCAAACATCGCAGTGTTTTGCAAGAGTTTTAGGTGCAAAACATTTCTTAGCGAACTTTCGCGACTTTGAGCGTATCTATCTATCTATCTATCTATCTATCTATCTATCTATCTATCTATCTATCTATCTATCTATCTATCTATCTATCTATCTATCTATCTATCTATCTATCTAACTATCTATCTATCTATCTATCTATCTATCTATCTATCTATCTATCTATCTATCTATCTATCTATCTATCTATCTATCTATCTATCTATCTATCTATCTATCTATCTATCTATCTATCTATCTATCTATCTATCTATCTAGCAGACTACGTTTGGATGCTCTCGTGATCACCCCCTTAACTTGGCATGAACCAAAATTGGCATGCGAGGGTAAGATGGTTTGACGAATTTGACGCACTGGTGAAGACATGAATGATGTCACGATCCCGTTGCGTGCATCGTCAAACACTTCCCGGCAGACAGTGGCACATACCAACAGGAGGTTATGTGCCGCTGGTATGCAGGTATGTGCCACAAGTGATTGACACTTAGTATCTACCCAGGAATGACGAGAACACAAATGGGCAATTTTAACGCGCGAGCGTTAAGAAATACCCGACAACGGTAGCGTCGACCCATCAAATGCAAAGAATAAATGTGAGAGTCCCAGCTCGAATGGAACCCAAGCATTTTGCAGGGCAATGAAGCATTTTTCCACAGAGCCACGCCAGGTTTCGGAACTGTACTTTTCCAATAGATGCTAATCTTCGTGAAACGTCGATAATGGTTACAGTGCTGCCTACCCAATTTTATAAACGTTACATATGTACTCCTTTGATACAGCCTTCTCGTGGGGTTGACATCACTTGTGGTTAGTTGCCATGCGCTGAAGTTAACCTATGTAGGAGTGTCCAGGGCCAGCATTCTTGCGAGAATCAGCTCTTCATATTAGCTTCTGATGTTGCCAATACGTATGTTCCAGGTAGCATTGTTGCGCAAGCGCAAACTACTGGTTATATAAACATCTGTAACTCTTCAACATATGTCTGCACGTGCAACATTTGTGCATATATCTAGCGTCATTTCATGAGGTGTAACTCAATAAAAAAAGTGCAACATGGTCACCTCCTCTCCGCATGCTTCGCATAAAGTCGATTCCCAGGTTCGGAAATGTGCCGAATTTTTAAAGCACTGTTTGAGGAAAGCTTTCAAGTAATATATGTGTGGAATGAACAAGGCTCGCCTAGAATAGTCTTTCATATAACTACAATCGAACATTGCCCCGTAACTCTGTGTTCCTAGTCAACGTGGACTCTCGCACTTCACTCCGAACTCCGCCACTCTGTCTTGAGATTAAAAGAAAACCTCGCAGAATTTTGCCTTCATGTTAGTTCCTATCTCTTCCAGCTTATGTTGAATTCGAAAAGCGGAGTCTGAGCACCCGATTGACTCTCTGAGCGGGAACTCGACTCTGACGTAGAACAACGCCCCTAAATCCCGCAAACAATTTACGCTGCCGGAGCAAATATTGGGGAAAATGTGAAAGGGAACTGATTGAGGTATCAAAATGCCTTTCGAGTTGCCCTGAATTCTGCTAATTCCACGGTCAAACTTTTCCTACACTGATGTTTGCTGTCACTCGGCGACGAATTGATTTGGACCGTTAATCATGTCCGTCACCAATTGCTACGAAAACACGTGACGGCGGTGGACACACTAGTGGGTGAATGTATTAGGGGTCATTCACGCACCTGTAAAACACCCCGTCCCCTCACCTTCATGGGAGTACGGCACTCCGAGTTCCAGTTCGCTCCGCCGATGTTAGTGGAGCAACTTTTACTGCTTGTCGGAGTCACTCCCGCTTTGACTTAACTGCGACTCTCTCATTAGGACACTTGGCTCTTGTCCTCAGTCTACCACATGAGCACACTTTCCCGAAAAGGAGCTTTAAAACTTGCTCCGGCTTTGTCATTGGAATGAAACATTAGTCAACACGAAGTCAGCGGCCGTGATCAAGACGCCTGTTGCCCTTTTGGCAGTGACTTGCGCCGCTGGCAGTCACAGCATGTCCTCACGTAATGAGTGACACTGGCGACAAGGCATGGCTACTAGTACGTTTCTTGTATTCTCGCGAGCGCGCGAGATAAACCAAGGCGGCCAGTCGTGAGGCTGTCGTGCAGGGCCTGTAGAATTCCTGGTCTCATTGCCATAGGTAAGACGATAAGGTAGCTGGCTCGGGGTGGAAAGACGTTCTGATTTTCGAGAACGTTGTGTTTGAAGAGAAATAATGCCAGTCCACGCCTGAATGTTTTAGGGACGACAATGGTCAGGCCCTCGAGGTTTTAGACTGGGCCCCGCAGTTCCCTGTCGGTTCGCTGTGACTCGGCGAAGTTGTCAGCACTTACGGTTCCCAAGAAGCACTCATATTTCTGGTCGTACTGCGGTGGTCAATTGACGGGGGTACAAGACAGGCACTTATACGTGGCCGTAGTGTTGAATTCCCGAAGTCTTAGGCCACGCGAGGCGACAACTTAGCTAACCATCCAACGCAAAGCGTGGTGGTCACTCTTACTTTTAAATGCATGCTGTACAGATAAGGGACCAACTATGACGCCACCGTGATAATTGCAAGGCGCCCCTTTTCTGTTGTAGATTAGTTGGCCTCGGCCTTGGATATCGGCCTGCTAGAATAGCTGATAATCTTTTCTAGGCCATCGGTACTCTGAACAAGTATGACGCCACGTCCCACGCTGCTTGCGTCGGTGTGTTTTCCTGTGTCGGCGTATTCGTCAAAATTCAGAACTATCAACGGTGTTTGCAGGTGTCGTTTGAGCTCCCGAAGTGCTTCTTCTTGTGCCATTTTCAACGTGAATTCAACGTCGCTTTTTGTCAGGTGAGTTGGCGGCTCAGCAGTCTGCAGGAATCTCTTGACAAAATGTGTGTAATTGGTGCACAATCGTGGAAATATGCGCACTGACTTCTTGTCAGTAGGCGGCTGTAAATCGGTGATGGCAGCTTTGTTGCGCTCGTTCGTACCGACTTGAAACTTACTAAGAACGTTTCCCAGGAGCGAGAGCTAATGTGACGTGCAGCGGCACTTTACTGGCTTCAGGGTGAGTCAGGAGTTCTTGACGACTTCAAGTGCTACTTCAAGGCGCCGGAGATGCTCGTCAAAGCTGGAGGAAAACATGGCGACGTCGGCGACTCAAGGCACGTTTGCAACATCAATGCATCTATCATTGTTTTCATATCATGCTGAGACGTCGCACGCGCCACGCGAAGATAAAATGCATAACCTTGAACACGAACAGCACTTCTCGGGTTATAAGGCTTCAGTTTACGGCATCCTAAATGGGATGCAATGAACACCGCCATGGTTAATAAAATATGCGTGACGGAAATGATGAACATGGTCAAACTACATGCTCTGCATCAGCTTGTCCTCATCCTAATGCAGAGAAATAAGGTTTTAGGTTTTCTGCTTACGAATCGACCAGACCTTGTCTAATCAACGCCTGTGCTTCCTTGTATAACCTACCATCACACTGCCCTGTCGACAATGCAAGCGTATTATGTCAAATCCAAAAACAATTTTAACAGTAAACTGTGGAATTACAAAAGAGCCAATCTAAATTTTATGAATTGAGTATTGGGGGCTTATTTACTAATGTTCGAAACGGAAGCCCAGTGCGAGAGTGTATACAGGCTGTAATACAAATATTTTCTTGGGCAGAAATACTTGTTCTTCTTCTCAACATAAATGTTAACGGCGAGATAGGGTAGAAACGAACCCTGGTTCACAAAAACCTTGCGCCAACTCTCACAAAAAGACAACAAAAATATTGCACTTACTGCAGTAAAGCTTTACAAGAAGCAGAGAAAAAGCTGAAAGAAGTAACTCGTGAAGTAGAAAAAACAATACGCATTGCCAAAGAGAGATATTTGAAAACAATTCATTCAAGGCTAAAAAATAAACCCACCATGTTCTGGAAGGACGGGAATAAAAACGGCAAAGACGTAACCATGGCAAGCCATTAGCATCTCGAAGAAGACGAAGAAGTTGTGCCGCAGCTGCTCCACGAGTTGGAGCCAGCACGAGAGAAGACACCAGGAAGAACGACATCTGTGGACTTCCACGCCAGAGCAGAGATAAATAAAATATGTAGGAAACCAAACGCCCCACGTCTACCTACAAGTGTTGACCCGGACTTTGAGCGGCAACGCTCACCTACTCGTCCTTTCGTCAATGTACCGAGAGTCACTGCCAACTCTGCTTTTTCAGCCCCGTTCACTCGGCAGATCATGGACACTACAGCCAACAGCGAGGCCACGCCGAATCCCACGGTACCTGACCATGTCGTCACTACTCTCAGGCTCTCGAAGTTTTGGCAGGCGGACTCTGAACTCTGGTTTCAGAGCGTCGAGCCACTCTTCCAACGACACCGGGTAACGTCGGAAACAGCGAGGTATAACTACGTCATCGGCACCTTACCACCTGCTGTCATTGCCATCGTAAAAGACAATTGGCACTCTACACCCCTTGCGACACCCTTAAACACAAGCTCATACGCCGGACAATGGAGTCTAAACCGTGTAGGCTGCAGCAGCTACTTACTTCGGAAGAACTCGGTGACCGAACGCCTACGGAACTTCTGCGTCGCATGCGACATCTGATCGGGGACCACTTTGTTGCATTGGATGCATCCATCTTACGCGAACTCTTCTTACAGCGACTGCCACAACAGGTGCGGATAATTTCGAGTGTATTGTTTACAGAAACCCTCGACTCGCTAGCGCGGATGGCCAACAAGATTATGAATATTGGTGCGCCGCTCATATCTGCAATCGAGAGACCACGTGAATCTACCCTTTCTGCACCGGTCCGCATCGACCACTTGAACCGCCTTCAAGTTAACGAGGAGCTCAACTGTTATGTGGATCAGTTGGCCACAGAACTGAGCGTGCTCAAAGTATATCGCTGCCGCGATGCGTCACGACAAGGCCGCCAAAGCCGCAAAATATCACCAAGTCTGCCTGTAAGCGTCTGCTGGTACGACCACCGATATGGACCTCGAGCTCGTCAGTGCAAACAGCTATGCCAGCTTGCGGGAAACGCGCGGGCCATGTACTGATGGTGGCCAGTGTTTCAGGCTCGATATACAGCCGCCTATTCCGCCTCAAGGACCGCGTCACCAAAGTCCGCTACCTCATTGACACAGGTACTGAAGTGTGTGTTGTTCCACCCACGTTGGAGGACCACTGACGACGCCAGACCTCGCCGCCTGTCACCGCGGTCAATGGTTCGACCATACGGAGCTACGGACAGAGGTCTGTCACGCTGGACATCGGCCTGAGACCTACGTTTCAGTGGATCTTCTTAATCGCCGACGTGCATGTACCCACAATCGGTGCGGATTTTCCTTGGCATTTAAACCTTGTGGCAGACCTATATTATATAATCATCTCGTGGATTCTGAGACCATCCTCACTGTTCAGGGTGTTGCATCAGGTTTACCACCTTTGCGTCTCGTGCAAGCTCATGCCAAAGTCTCCCCGCCGTCGCCTACGCTTCTGCAAGAATTTTTCGACCTCTTTCGTGCTCCATCTCTTTAAGATCTGATGTGCTACGTTGTGGCTCATCACATCGTGACAGTAGGAGCACCAGTATTTGCACGTGTTCGTCGTCTCGCTCATGATTGCTATGAGATTGCACGCCATGCATAAACTCGGATACGTCCGCCACTCTTCCGGTGCCTGGTCATCACCGCTACACCAGGTTCCCAAGCCCTCAGGTGACTGTAGACCATTCGGTGACTACCGCCCCCTCAAGAAAAGGACGGTGCTGCACCGCTATCTGATACCGCACATGCAGGAATTCACGGCATTGTTGCATGGTTCCACCATAATTAGCAAAATCGACTTGGTGAAGGCATACCACCAAATACCTGTCGAGCCTTCTGACGTACCGAAGACTGCCATAATAACACTTTCTGGCATGTTTCAACACACGCGTATGCCCTTCAGTCTGCGAAACACCGCATAAACCTTTCAATGGTTCGCGGACCAGGTACTTCATATTTTGACTTTCTGCTTCGCGTGCATCGACGACATCCTTGATTTCAGCACCACAGCAGATAATCACGAACTTCACCTGCGTCAGGTTTTCACACGACTCCGTAAACATGAACTAGTCAATGGACTAAAGAGCGAGTTCGGCGTTTTCTCACTGGACTTCTTTGGCTGTCACGTGGATTCGCGTGAGATCTCTCCACCGGCCACGTGTGTTGAAGCTATATTGCTGTTTCCAGGACCAACAAAAACTAAAAACTACGAGAATTCCTCGGACTTGCCAGTTATTGCCGGCGGTTTATTCCTTATTTCGCTGCCATCTTGCAACCACTTCACGGACTTCTGTCTAGTCAAACAAAGCCCAACGCTTCCATCTTCTGGACGTGCGATGCAGAGGCAGCTTGAGTTCCATCAGGGAAGCTTTTGTTAACGCGACGCTCTTCGCGCATACAAAGAGCGACGCCATCACGTTACTCACAGTGGACGCCTTGGAAGTCACCATAGGAGCAGTCTTGCAGTAGTTGGTCGAGGGAGTTTAACAGCCGGTCGCTCTATTCTGACGGATGATCTCACAGACCGATCATCGTTAGAGCACATTTGGTCGCGAACTGCTCGCAGCCTTTTTGGTTGTCAAGCACTTTCGACACTTTCTAGAAGGTCAGCAGTTCTATATCCTCACCGACCACACGCACTTATGTGTCAACCGGCCGCTACCAACTCTTCCTACACCCCACATGAAATCCCCCAGCTTGCCTACATATCCTAGTTCACGAGTGAACTCCGGCACATCAGTGGCAAGGACAACCCCATTTCTGACACTCTTTCTCGAATAAAAATCAAGCAACTACAGACGGGTGCCCACCAGTCAATTTTGCAGCTATGATTACTGCACAACAGGGCCACAGCGAGCTTCAGGTGTTGCAACTCCAAGAAAATTTAATCAAGTTCGAAGATGGACAACTATATGGCACAACTTCTTCGTCTTTGAGATGCTGACGGCTTGCCATAGAACTATCCCTACACTCGTGCCTCGGGATGTCATTGTTCGCAAAAACGCTGACAAAGCAGAACGCTTTAACGCTTACTTTAGCTCCGCCTTCTGAGGGTGACCCAATGATACTTGAATCGATAGGTGACATGCGGTATGTTATATGTTTACATGGCAATCAATCGTTGTTCAGAAAGATGAACTCTTCTAAAGCACACGATCATGAAAAATTGCCAATATCCTGGTTAAATAATGCGCTGAATCGATAGATCACTGCTTGAAAGTTACATTTGATAAATTCCAACTCGAAGCTTCTCTCCCCTGTGGTTGGAAAGCAAGTATTGTGGTCGTTACACATAGGTCTCACCCAAGAAGCGACATTTCGAACTACCACTCGATATTGCTGACAGTCCTTGTATGAAAATTATTGGAGAACATTATACTCACGAATACTGTTGCTCACTTGAATGCTCATTCTGCAATTTTGTCATCCCAGCATAGATTTTGTCAAGGTTTCTGCGGTGTTACGAAATTACTGGAATTCACAAGTGTTTTCTGTTTACTAAACTAGAACATTATAGTTTCCGGGGTTTAGCCCTAAATCTCATCAAATCTTATCTAGGAAATAGAAAGCAATGTGTAAGCATTAAAGATAAAAGTTCTTCGCTATTAGACATAAACACCGGTGTTCCGCAGGGAAGTGTGTTAGGCCCCGTGTTATTTAACATCTACGTAAACGACATAGTAAGAGTTAGCGAGAACGTCAAATTTTCAGTTTACGCCGATGACACAAGCTTGTTCCTCTAATCCGATGACGTATCTAATCTTAGTATACCAGCTCACGACGCGCTACAAAAGCTACAAAAATTGAGTGAAGTGAATTCTCTTGTTATTGATGCTGCTAAAACAAAGGCTGTTCTATTCAAACCAACTATTAAAAATATATTCTAGCCTTAACTTACACCTCGGTGACAAAGAGATTGGGATTGTACAAGACGTTAAAATATTGGGGGTCACTTTCAGTGAAGACCTAAACTGGGATTCGCATGTGTATAATGTTGCCAAAAAGCTATCCAAGGCATGTGGAATGCTTTCAAAATTCCGAGATATAGTTTTTCCAAAAGTTAAACTCCTCATTTATAATGCTTATTTCACTTGCACATCAATTACTGTACCGTCGTCTGGGGAAACACCACGCAAAAAAAACAAATTAAAATTGATCAGGCTATAGAAGAAAGCAATACGACATATCGCAGGTGTTCCATACAACGCTCATACATCAACAATATTTACAACATATAACGTGCTCCAAGTAGAACAACTGTACAATTTCAATCTCTTTGCTAAACACAAACATGGTTTGAAAAGTAAAACCAATTTTCTAACACTGTGTCAGCTCAAAGAGTCAACCGCAACACCTTACAACAGAAGGAAGAGAGACACATGGCAAATACCATTTTCGCGAACGAATTACGGTTTTGAATGTCTTAAGTATATCATGCCAAACTGTTTGAATCACCTCAACAACAAAGGCATTACGCCTGATACGCTGACAAACAAGCAGTGGAAAGAATGTTTAATTAGCAACCCAAGAGGGTCTGGGAATTTGATCAATTATTCTCAAGTTCATTTCACTATGTATTATTTTAAAGTATAATATTCAATTTGATAATTCGTTTAAATAGAAGTGTATTTTTGCTTTTCTTATGCACATGTACAAACATGAACTGTTTCATGTATTTGTGTTTTCGTTATGCATACTGTTTCAAGGTAGTGTTTCTTATATATATAAATTATGTTCTTTTGTATTCCTTCTCTCTATGTTCTCCCATATTATGCCGTATTCTTTCAGTGTTTGCGATTTTACATTATGTCTGCAGTTGAAGTTTGCCGCTAAATTTGTTCATATTTAGCTTGCTTGTAATATGCGTTCTTGTACTTTTTCTGTTTTACTTGCTTGTATTTTATTTCTTTTTTACATCACCACAAGTCTGCGGCAAATCTGCTCAGGATCAGGAATCCCGTCAAGCTGCTGTTTAGCAGCTTTTAATTCCTGTCCCGGCATCTTTTTCACTTTTAATTCTGATTTACGTTTTGTTTTGTGTTGACCAATGCCATTGTATGAAAACATTGAATTGTTGTGCTTGAACATGATTGCTGAAAAAGATTGCTGAATAAACTGAAACTGAAACTGAAATATTGCCTCTGCTTTAGATAAACGGCTTGCAGTTGAATATATTTTCCTTAATTTCAGAAAAACTTTCGATACAGTACCCTGCTCATTACTCAAAGAAAAGATGCTCATATATAAAATATTCCCGCAGTTGTCTCGTAGAATAAAAAGTATCTTCAAGTACATTGGTGATTCGTGGTTGGAAATGGGTTTAGTTGCACGCACAAAAAGTTTTATCTGGTGCACCCTAGCGCTCTGTCCTGGGGCCTTTAATTTTATTTTACATCAATGATACTAGCGACAGTTCTAATTCGCAGTTGAGGCAGTTTGCAGATTACTGCGTGATTTGTAGAGTCACTAATGGTGCGGAAGACTACAAATAAGCTTCAGCTTCAACAACACCTTAATCGAATCAGCACATGGTGCACCAGATGTAGATTGCCCCTAAGCTCCACGAAAGCTATTATTATGACATTCACTTGAAAGGAGAATCCTATAAACTACTGCTACACCCTCAACAACACTGTAATTGGTAAAGTATTCAAATTTAAATACTAAGGCACTTGGAATACTCCGAAATATCATGCCAGAAGCAGGTTGACTACGTAACTGGAAATGCAACAGAAATGCTGGGCTTCATTCGCAGAAACTTTGGTGCATTCAGTCAGTCCAACGTCAGCTCACTCTACAAGAAGTATGTGAGGTCTATCCTCGAGTACTCTTGTGTAATGGGGGACCCTCTAACAGCACGCGACGCTAATAAACTTGAAAAAGTTCCAAACGTATGGACGATTAACGTGTTCCGTGAATATACCATCATTTCAGTCCAAAAAGAACCAAAGTAGAACTAAAGTGGGATAACCTGAAAGAATGACACAGAATGATACGCCTGAAAATTTTCCATTTATTATACATTGGTATATTCGTTATAAGGAGAAACATGGATATAATTCTACCTCACTATAGATCACAACACGTGAATCATGAGGGAAAAGTACGAGATGTTCTTTGACGGACAAAACGTTTTTATATATCTTTCTTCCCTGTTGCTATTCAAGAATGGGATTGCCTACTTGTTGACATTATTAACGTATTTTCAAATAAAATATATATCAGGCTGCTTACAACATTGTTTCTTTGATTTCTTTGGACGTGCTCTATTTATTGTAACGGGGTCTTGACGGTGACAAAGAGAGGAGACTCGATGCTAATATGAAATTATTTCTTAGGCCGAACATGTGGACAAGAACTGAAGGTCAGTTACAGCATTACACGGGCAGTGGTAGCGGTGAACATAGCACTGCTTGTCCATCAAATGAGAAATGGTGAAGCGCGGTGGTACTTATACATGTGTCGTCGAATATCCTAGCGTTATCACTAGCGGTCACGAAGGTTCCAGAACGTGTAACGTTTGCGAAGTAGGCGTGACCTTAATGAAGTAATCTGCTACAGTCTCGAGCCCCGCGGCGGTGGTCTAGTGGCTAAGGTACTCGGCTGCTGACCAGCAGGTCGCGGGATCGAATCCCGGTGGCGGCGACAGCATTTCCGATGGAGGCGGGAATGTTGTAGGCCTGTGTGCTCAGATTTGGGTGCACGTTAAAGAACACCACGTGGTCGAAATTTCCGGAGCCCTCCACTACGGCGTTTGTCATAATCATATGCTGGTTTTGGGACGTTAAACCCTACATATCAATTGAAACAGCAGTCATGAAGTTTCTCAAACACTGCAGGCGCAGTTCGCGCTTAGAATGACGTACAGTGTGACACGGTGATAACAAAACTTGTGGAAAGAACGTGGCGTTGCTCTCCCTGAAAGAGGCACCACGCTTATGCTTTATCAGGAGATGAAAGGACAAGAATAATGCAAAAATACAAGCAATGCATTGTGCAGCAACTAATAATAAAAAATACACTATGCTCGTGAACGTGTATCTAACGGCTGGAGGCGTACATCATGGATGACTTCAGGTCGCGCTAAGCGCCGTTGAGAGTTCGTAATGCATTCGAAGACGACCTTGTAGTCGAGTGGGCTGAGACTTCGAACGGCCCTGTATGGTCCGAAGTACCATCTCAAGAGATTTTCACCAAGTCCACGGCGGCGCATCAGCATCCCTACCCAAATACGTTCACTGGGCTTGTATTCCACCAAGCGTCGTTGAGGATTGTAAGGGGGGCTCTTGGTCGTCTGTTGGTTTTTGATTCGTGGACAGGCGAATTGTCGAGCTTCTTCAGTGTGCCGGCGCAAAAAAGTCAGGTTATTGTTTTTTCATGGCTTACAAGGAGTAACATGGTGTCGAGCATCGTGGTCAGGCTCCTTCCTTACAACTACTTATACGGCATCATTGGCGTCGTTTCTTGCACGGCAGTGTTGTGCGCCAAGGTCACGTACGAGAGAAATGGCATCTCACGTCTTGTGGTTGACGTCGACGTACAAGGTTGGCATATCGGTGATGGTTTTATTAAGACGCTCGGTGAAGCCATTGGTCTATGGGTGGCAGGTGGTGGTCCGGTGGTAACTTGTCTGACTGTACCTCTGGATCACCTGAGATTGGCCCACCATAAAGGCCGTACCTCTTTCAGCTAAGAGGACCTGTGGAGCTCCATAACGCAGGACATTGTTCTCTACGAAGAACTTTGCTACCTCACAGGCATTGTGTTTGGGTCGTGTTTTTGTCTCGGTGTAGTGCGTGAGGTAGCCACTAGCTATGATGATCTATTTGTTCCCAAAGTTTGACGTCGGAAAGCGCCCAAGTAAGTCCATGCCAATTCGCTGGAATGGCCACTGAGGTGGTTCTATGAGCCGGAGAAGTATGGTAGGCCTAGTCAGTGGCATGTTTCGTCGCTGACAGTCTCGGCAGTTCCTGACGTAGCAGGTGAAATTGGTGGAATGTCGTTGCCTGAAATACTTTCTTGTATTCTTGCGCACGTATGCGAAACACCGAGATGTCGAGCCGTCAGGTCGTCGTGTATAGTCGCAAGTACTTCTGGTCTCAGTGCTCATGGCACCACAAAAAAGTGGTAAGCTTGAAGGGGCCAGAAGTTTTTCTTTAGGAAAACTTCATTTTGCAGGAAAAACAACTCAAGTCCTCTATTGAAAACGTTCGCAACAGTCGTGCTGTTACCCTCGAGGTATTCCACAAGGCTTTACAGTTCCGGTTCAGCTCGCTGTAGCTCGGCAAAGTCGTCGGCAGTGGTCGTTCTTAAGAAGCCGTTCTCATCCATGTCGTCGGGTGGCGGTGAGTCGATGGGGGCATGAGACAAGCTGTCAGCGCGAGAGGTTTTTTTGCCAGACTTGTAAACGGCGGTCAAAAAGACTTACTCACCCATTAATAGCCTGGTTTGAGGCCCACCGAAGAAATGTATTTCGCGCTGTGGAGTCGGTCCCGGGCGTCGTCTACACACTGAAAAGGTTGCACGCCCTTCTTTGTGATTTCGTTCAGGCGGCGGTAATTGACGCAAAAATGAAGGGTGCCACCCTTCTTCTTCGCTGATACCGCGGGTGAGACCAAAGTGCTCTTGGAAGACTAATTGATGTCGTCGAATAGCATTTCCTTGACGTCTTTCTTCACGGTGTCACGTTCATGCGTCGAAACTTGGTGTGGGCTTTTTCGAACTGGTCGGGCACTTTATTTTGTTATAAGGCAAGGTTTCGTGACTGAGGTTCGTTGAATTCTCGATGGTTACGAGAAGCAGAAGCAGCCCTTGAATAGGAGGAGCAGGGATTTGAGCTGGTCCACTCGCACTTCGAAAGGCTCCGGGTAGACGTCGAAATCTCGTTCGGAACTTTGATTTGTCAAAGCAGCATCGACAGCATCGAATAGGGTGAATGAATTGCTGGCGTCTACGAGTTCGTCGGTGTAGGTGACCATCGTACCAACGTTGAGGTGCCTGTATTCAAGGCTGAAGCTTGTCAGCACCAGTTGCCGACAAAGTTCCTTTACCGTTACGCAGCTCGGCTATGCTTATGGCGATGCAAATCTGATGGTTTAGAAGTTGATCGCCCTCGATGAATCCTTTAGGGTTTTCGGCTTTTTCGATGCCAACGAAAATAATGGTGCTGGAGAAAGTGGTAAGGTGACCTACTCTTCCAGGACTTTCAATGTGTGACTCCTTGGCATCGTGGAGGTTACTAACGTGTTTTCTGAGGTTAGTATGATTCACTCAAGCCTCAGGTCGATGACAGTGGCGTGTTGTCTTAGAAAGCCCCAACCCAAGTACTCCATCCCTGGGGCAATTTCATCTGATTACAAAGCTCGCAGGATACGTCAGGAAATTCATGGTGACTCTTGCTGTGCAGGCTTCATTCGGCGTTGATAAATGACCTCCAGTGGTCGGAATTCCGGGGCCTTGCGATGCAGTAGTTACGTTCATCATCTTCGTTGCAAAAGACCTACTGACGATGAAATAGTCGATCGGGTCCAGTATCAATGAGAGCAGTGACGAGATGACCATCGAATAATACGCCTGGGTCGCTGGTTCATCGTCGTGCGTTGGAGTTGGGTGGGGGTGTCGCATCACGCGTCTACGTTTGTTTGTTCTGCTTTTTCCACGCTGCGTCATAACGTCTTTTTAAGGATGTAAAGTCTCAATGTCAAGACTACTTTCTTCTTGAGGTGGATGCTTTCGATTTCAATGCGGCGTCGTCTGTCAGCGGTGGCAGAGGATTTTCGGTAGTTGGTCGTACAGCAACCACACCTCCATCGGTTGCTGCCTTTAGTTTTCTGAGTAAGGGCTTGGAGATCGGCCTTGAGGAGGGCCGGCGTACTGCCCGTAGTGCGTTGAGGCGTAGCGGCCTATCGACGGTGAACGAAAAGGTTTTCGGGGTGTCAACTGCCCTTCCGCGAAGTAGTCGGCGATGCCATGTGGTCGTTCACTCAGCCGTGAGTATGTCACGTCATTGTCGAAGCCTCGTAGACCCATCTGTCGGTACTGGCAACAGCAGTAGGTGTACGTGCCCGACTTCGCCGCGTGGTAGTTGAGCGGGTGGTTGTTAGGTGCATGCCAAACATTGGTTTTTCTTGGCACGCTGCGCTGTCCAGCTGGCAAATAGTAGAGATTCGGTGGTGGTGGCGGCCGGGGTGGCATCTGGCGACGGAAGTATGACAGAGCAGTGGCTTGGCGCGTCAGGTCAAAATTTAGGTTGCACTTCAAGTGGTTCTACTTACTGTAAAGTGGACTCTAAAGGGGTACAATTTGCGGGTAAGTGGTCACTTCAGTGGTTACACTTTCTGCCAAGTGGTCTCTTATGTGGTTACAATTGCTGTAAAGGCGTCTCTAAAGTGGTACCTCTTGTGGTGAAATGGTTTCTTAAGTGGTCTCTCAAGTGCGGCCGCTGCAGAGCACGTGGAACCCATTAACAGGTCCAATTTCCTGCCGAGTGCTACCAATAAAGACCAGAAATCGTTCCCGCTTGCTTTCTAGTGGGACCACTTCAGCGCAAGTGAAACCTATTACCAGGTTTCATTTGCCATGAGGTGGATTTTCATACCGCTTGCTACATTGGTTGGACTGTTCTTGCAGTTTTTGAAGTCGTGCTACTTGCTTTGAAGTGGATATTACGACAGTACCGCTTGGACCATAACATGCTTCATTTGCTGCCAAGCGTTTTGGTATATTGTGCTTCTGTATTCATACTTTATAGAGCGAGTTGAACATGCTCAAGTTTTGATATATGATATGCATTCCACATGCACTTGCCTTACCTATTGATAGTTTTCTCTACATCAAGAAATTTATTCAGCCCAAAAAGGAACTGAAACCGATATTTACACGATAAATATACACAAGTAAGGCATAAGTATATGTTCAAAACGGAACTTATGAAGCTTATAAATTTATATACACTCGCCCAAGCAAAAATATTCAGCAGCAGAGCTTATATATATATGTGTAGATCAGTACTATTAAAGGTAGATGCATATTGGTATTGCGCAACATATTCTGACAAATTTTCCCAAGAAGAGGTTTCGCAGAAATTGATAGAGTTCCTTTAGCTAAGCAAAAGACCATATTGCCATGATATCACTCATGATCTCATGATAACATAAAACAAGAGACATAGTAACCACCCACACAAAAATAACAGGTCACCCTAATATAGCTGAGAGCAAATACAGAAATTTACTGCGTCTCTAGCTAAAAACCATTCTTTTCAACCTAGATGGAATGAATGAAACTGTGACTGCACTGATTTCTGAAGCAGCAATTCAAAGTACCAAGGTAAGAAGGTAATGAACTCGCCAAAATGACAAGAAAACACACAAAGGGAAGCACACGACAAGGACTAAGATAAGATCCAAAATGATTCTTCTCGGTTGCACAATTGCGCAAAAAAACCGTGTCCAGTTCAGCATGGATGAAGAGACCTTGAAATGCGATATATAACTTTTAAGATACATTTGCAAGCATCATTTAAGAGGTTGAGTCTTTCAAATCTCTTTCCTTGTTATATGCTGTGGGATTCGGGGTCGGTACACTTGCCGACATGACGCTAACGCAACTGCTGCTGGTGCACCTTTGTTCCTGTTTTCGACGGTCCATTTTGAAGCAGTGGAACGCGGGGCACAGCCTTTTTTGTCTGATCCCTGGATAGTGTCTACAGTATCTCGACTATCGTACACACGTGTGCATGGTTCATCGTCTGTCGTCAAAGGGATTTGCAGCCCGAGCCACAGATGGATCAGCGAGGACCAACCAATTGACTTGGGTCAACATAACTCACGTGGTGCCGGTTAAGCGTTTGTAGACGGTCAGCACGACGGTTTCTTGGAATTTAGAGCAGGCACACTTGACAACTAGACACTATTGCAACTGTTGCTGGTGCAGGTTAGTAATTGCTATGCATGTCGAATGCCGAGACTTGTATATACATTGCCATATCCTTCATCATTGCGAAGTGCTCGTAACAAAACCATGGGTGCATGATACATGCGTCGCGTTTGAAGAAGTTTTGATTATTTTCTAACAAAGTGTTGTATTTGATTTTCTGGTCGATACTCGCGCGGGATGTTAACTGAACCCAGGGTCTTCCAAGACTCGGGAGTAGAAGTGCTGAAAAGTTTGCAAGGTGGCCAGGGAACTATATTGAAAATTTAAATAGCACTGAATGCAGGTTCAAAAAATAAGAGCATACCTATGTAAGTGAAAGATAATCTTAGCCAAACTCAGAACCAGATAAGGAACATCAAAAAGAGGGTATGAAACAGGCTGCTAAAATAAGCGAACTCATACAAGGTGAAAGACCTGCAGAAAAAGATGACCTCAGAAACACACGTCGTCGGAAAAATGTTGTTTTCTAAGGCATTGATGATAAAACCTCCAAATCCTGAGATCAATCCGAAGCAATAATAAAGGATATTTGCAAGACGAGCCTTGGAATGGAACTTCATTGTGTGGAAAGAGCACATCGCTTAGAACGCTAATATACTAATAAGAAGAGGCCAATAATTGTTAAATTTTCATTGTACAAAGACCGCCTGGCAGAGCTTCTAATGCCAAAGGAATCGAGAATTCCCAGTATAGTGTTACCGAGGATTACTCACTTAGGACGAGATGTGTCGGGAATACGCTGTGGGAACATGCTAAGACAAAGAGAAGATAAGAGCAGTAAAGTGAAGACTGATTTTGATAAACTGATCAATAATGGCTGGGATTTCATGTGGGATGATTTAAAAGAAGAGGTCACTCAGTGCACAGAAAATGACTAAGTAAAAAAAAGAGAAACGCCAAAGTCAAGAACTTGTTCTAGCTGCTGTGAACTGGTGAAGCGTAGTTAATAAAGCTGCTGAGACTTTCGGGCATACTTGAAAGTTTCTGTTGCAAAAACGTGAGGAAGAAGGGGTGGCGGGCACGAGCACGAGACAGGAGTGCTGGATCGTTCAGTTGTTGCTTTGACTTTCGACGTAGCCAGACAATCAGGTCCGGGTCCCCTTCTTCATTTCTCGGAACCCTCAGCTCGACGCACACCATCGTTCGTGACGCCGGGACCGGCACCGACCATCCGCTACTGGCCACAAAGGATGTGGACGAATTCCCACTGACTTTTATAGCAGCCGGAGTTCCCGTCCTTGGCGAGGTCACTTGTTAACCGTACCAGGTGGCTTAAGTACCGTTGTCATCCTCGTCAAGCGAGGAAGAAGAATCGTCATCGACTTTGAAGTCTTCATGCAGATGTAATGAACTTGTGAGCTTTAATCGGATGCACCTGCATGGCAGTGGTACCTCCAAGTATTCCGCCATGGCTCTGAATCTTCAAAAGGAAGACATCAGCTCAACGTACGCAATTTCACGTCCACGCAGACTGTAACATTCCACTGCTGACAACAGTGCACGTTGACGAGCCTCTGACGCCATCGAAAGCGGCCGAGATGCCTCTGCGTGATGGGGCCACTACACGAAAGATCAAGGATGCTTCTGCAACATTGTATTTGTCGTAGAGTGAGGAAGAAAATCGTCCATTCTGGATTCTTCATACAGCCCCGATGCGTTTTGGTGTCAAGCACACGCGAAGGACATCCTGACCCCTCCAATGGACAAGCAGCACATGATATCGCAGCACATACAGAAGCTTCTGGTGCAACACCAGGGGAATATGACGAAAATCACTCCCATGCAGCGCGGAAATTATCGGGAAACCGTGCAAGTTTACCAAAGTAGGCCAAGATTACACTCCTTATATTACAAGCGACGCAAAAAGAGCAAATGTAGCCATGGCAAACAACTTGGCGGCAAACAATGTGCCGGGAAACTCATCTACACAATACAGGTTGAATAGACGGCTTTCTTTGCAAAATAAACCACCGCCTCGCTCAGCTTCATCGTTAGAGGCAAAGCCCTCCCATCACAATTTAACACCTAGCAGATTCACTCTAAGCTTTACTAAACGTGCACAAGTTTGTCGTCCACGGGAGTGTGTTACAAATAAAGGAGGAAAAAGGGTGGCGTGCACGAGAATGAGCCTGGGGCGCATGATCCTGGGGCGCTGGCTTGCTGAGAGATTCCCTTGACTTTTAACGTAGCCGGATTAGCGGGTCCTGGTCTCCTTTCTTCATTTCTCACACTTCGTTCTGGTGCCGAAACTTACCCGTTCGTCTAGACCTCGACTCTCACCCAGGGATCACCTCGTGGACACGTGCCGCTTCGTCCGAAAAGCCATCACGCAACACCTCTTATCGCTCGATGTCCTGCTGGAAGACTCGTCAACTTCTGTTGAGAAGCTCGGAGATGTACTCGCCCTCAACGTCGTGCGGAACGCCAAACTCAGGGACTTGAACAAGGACATCCAGGCTGCGCTTTATTACGAGGAGTTAGTGGCGGACCTGACCACAGACGGGAGTTTGAGGATAGAGTCATCTGTGCAAAGCAAGAGTCCGTCACGCAGCCACACCATGGCCGCGAACTACACCTGTATCTGCCACAGTCACATTCACTCCACTCGGTAAGCCTCTCGCCTACACATCGCCACCCACCGCGACATCGTTTTTGATCAGCAGTTTGAACCCTCTCGTCTCGACGTCCAAGAAGGCAGCAACTTCATCGTCGATCAGTCTTTCGACCCCTCTCGCCTCTACGTCGAAACAGGCAGCAACTTCGCCTTCGTCTGGCCTCTCAAATACTCTCACTTCGACGCCGCAGCAGGACGTAACTTCACCTTCGACCGGCCTCTCGACCCCTCTCGCATCGATGTCGCAACGAGCCGCAACTTCGCTTTCGACTAGCCTCTCGACCACTCTCGCATTCGCATCGCAGGCAGCGATTTCGCCTTTGACCGGCCTCCGGAACTCTCTCGCCTCAACATCGAAGCACGCAGCAATTTCGCCTTCGACCGGCTTCTCGATTCCTCTCGCTTCGACAATACAGCAGGACGCGACTTCACCGCCGACCACCGCCACGGCTCCGCTCGCCTCCTCGTCACCCCAGGCTGCGACTTTGCTTCCGACAGGCCTCACGACTTCAACATCAACTGCAACTTCAACAAGTTTTGAGTACAAGCTGACGCCCTATCGCTTTCCACGCGATACACGGCGTTTCAAAGCAAGGACTGGTCACCAAGGTGCGCCATAGAGAGTTTGATGGCCAAGAGGAACCCCGGGTGCAACATGCACATCGACTACAAGGACCCGGTTTTTCGCGGTCTGAGCTGGAGCTCGCCAAGGCAGTTTCTCATCCCGGACGAAGAGAGCAAGGGCATGTACTGCCCGTAGCCCGGCCTCGTGCACCTATAGAACTGGTCTAGTGAGCAACAACGCGCGTAACCCTATTACTCACACTAAACGCTCCTCAAGCCCAATGCAGGTGGTGGCGTCTCTACTAAGCCAAAGCATGTCGACGATCGGGAGGGAGTGCGAGCGGAAGCGCTGCTACGAGCCACACTTAACCAGATGCATACAACGCTACCGAACATCACAAGAAGATGGTGCCTAACGCCAGAGACCTGCACTGGATGTACGAGCACCACAAGGCACAGCTCCACCACTACGCCATGCGCATCATGCAGGGATCCGGCGCAAACGAGGACTCTCGTGAAGCGGCACACACAGTAATCAACAATTCATAGGGAGACTACCACAGCGACATCTCCAAAAACGTTGCCTTGAGTCCGACTCATACAACCGAAAATGTCAGCTTGATGTGCACCATTGTTCATGACACTGGGACAGACACCGACACTCCGCTACCAGCCACAGATCAAGCTGACAAATCTTCACGAATTTGCCGCTTTCGAACGCGGCAAATATTGCCGCTCTGGCGAGGTCAATATCCGAGGAAACCAGGATGCTTTGGCATCATCGTCATTCTCTTCGACTGAGGGAGAACAATCACTGTCGATCTCGGAGCCTTCATTCAGCTGGGATGCGCTTTCGAACCAGGCACCCGCTCAGGACCACCTGAGAACCGAAGTTGTCGAGGGGAACAAGTCAACGCACCTGCTAGACAAGGTTGACCTGGAACGCCAACAAAATTCTAGGGAGCACACAAATAATTTGGAAACCTCGCGAATCTACAAAATCAAGCCAAGATCAGATTCAAATCACCACAATCGACGAAAGAAGCGCTAAAGCCACCAGTATGACCTGCAGATGGCAAACAACATGACCATGAATTCACATGAACACTACAGTGAGCATAAACGACTTCCTCTGCAAACAAGCTACTGCCTCCCCAAGCCTGATCGTCATAGGCAAGCACTCCATTGTCTCTGTGTAACGCTTGTGGGCAGACTCATTCAAAGCATGCGTTATTGGAGCATAGTAAAATTTCCGGCCACGAGATGCAAGCTATCAGAAACCTTTTCGGTTCTTTGGAAACCAGCAAGTTCAGAACCAGCCACAGCAACAGCAAGTTAACCAACAGCTCCAACAGGTGCCCGTTGAATTGCTCATTCACCTGTTACAGCAACCCATTCTAAACTGTGCCTCCATATGCCCTGTTTCACCCCACGGAGCTTCCCTTTCCTTTATTCGACTGCAACTCGATCGCCAATGTCCACCTCAACTTCTGCTTCTGTAACCCGAACGTTGCCGCCAGTTTGGCGGCCACAGGAGTGTATTGCAAATATATGAGAAAAAAGGGGCCGAGCGCACGCGCACGAGCCAAGACCGCTGGCTCGCTCAGTTGTTCCCTTGGCCTTCAATGTAGCGAGACAACTGGGTGCGGGGCTCCTTCTTCGTTTCTCACAGTGTCAACGCTGACATTGTCCTTGGACCAGAATATTGTTGAAGCCCTCGATTGCTGATAGTGAGTTGTTTCCACAAAATTACGTCATCTATCGTCTAGATAAGGCCACAGGAGGCGGCGGCGTCTTCATTGCCCGCTCTTTTTACAGTCAGTGCGACATGATTATAAGTGCGACGCACTGGAGCCTGTATGGTGCAAAACAATCATGCCGGAAAACTTCATGTTCTTTGTGGGAGTGATTCATGGCTCGCCGAGCGGAGCTATTGGCATAATGCAAACATTATATGAAGTTTTTTTCAAAGCGTCAGCTCAGACGATAGTTCTCGAGGGTAATTTTAATCTGCCTGGCTTATTTTGCGGTAAAGGTTCGTGTATAAGTTTGCGCGGGCGCAACAACCTTGCGATGAAAGATATCGACACGTTTTGTTTGAAGCAGCGCTTTACCGCGCCTACTCGCAATGTCGCTGTGTTGAACTTGCTACTTTGTAACACACCAAAATTTGTAAGCAACGTGACTATAATTTTAGGAATTAGTGACCATCTTGCTGTTGTTGCTTGTATTGAAAAGGAAAAACTGTGTCTGAAGTTACTAGTAGAAGGATTTACTTTTACGAGAAGGTTAATGACAATGCTGTTTCTGGAAAACTTCCTCATTCGTTTGCTGTTTTGGAGTGCCATTTTGAGGAAGGTAAGTGCATAATTTGTGAGAAAAGTGTAATACTCTATTACCAGAGTTAACAAGTACAAATGACCCTAGTGTTAATTCCTCACAGCTAAAACACCACTAACAACCACGGGCAACATCACATATAACAAAACTTGTCAACAAAATTAAGAGGGCGTTTCGCGCATTCAAGACAAGCGAATCAGTAACACACTTTGAAAAACTGAATTCGATTTTTCATGAATATAAGCCAAAGATAGAAAAAGCTGAAGCTGATTACTTCACTGATGTGAGCAGCAAAATGAAATGAAATCCCAAATGTTTCGGAAGTACCTAAAGCAGTGGGGCCCGATTTCTTTGAAATACAGGAGTTCAAATATATTGGCCACTCAATTACGGAATACGGGGATAAAGGTACATGTCTAAACAACTATTTCCACTCAGTATTCTTACCGAAACACAGCTGTGATTATCAACCAACTATTATGAGCATTTCGCCTATGCACTCTGTTGAGTTTAGTGTTAACGGAATTGAAAACCTATTGATGGACGTGGATGAAAGTAAATCAAGTAGTCCAGATGAAATTTCTCTGCGTGTACTCAAGCGTTGTACAAGGCCAATTCTATGCACATTTTTGTAATTAAAAAATCTTTAGAGACAAGTAGACTTCCACAAGACCGGAAAATCGCGCACGTGCTACCGATCCATAAAGGTGGTTCGAAAACACGTTGGTAACTATAGACCAACATGGGTTACGTCTATACCGTGTGAAACACTCGAATATACAAAAATATTTAATCAATTAAACAAGCATATTGTTATAATCAACGAGCAGCACGGATTTCGCTGAGGGCTGTCTTGCACAACACAATTGGTAGAGTTTTATCACCATGTTATACCAGGTGCAGATTCTGTTGGAGATCAAGAGACAGTAGGATTAGGCGTGTTGGTATACAATGATAAGGAGTGCTTACCAGCGCAAACGGCAGGACAGGAGGGGACAGGAGAAGAGACGAGACAGAGCGCTGAACTGCCAACAATTTATTTCTTGCGAAGGTCTTCGCCTTTATACAGTTACAAGTCGCAACCGTCATGAACGAAACGCAATCATAATGCGTAAGTACATTACATCGACAAGCAAAGGAACAACGTTTCCTTATCGGTCAGTGCGACAGAAAGTGTGCTAGGACAAGCACCTTTCAATGTGGAAACCTTTTCTGCCTCTATGACCTCGCGTGTGATGCGATCCCTGCATCTTGCAACAATAGTACACTCAAAAAATATTGGCCGGCAGCCACACATGCTGCAATGAACATACAGCCATCCTTGTTTATAATGATCGCCATTATACCCAAGTTCCTTTAGCCTCTCCTTTATACAACGACCTCTTTGGCCTAAGTAATACCTTCCACGCGGTAACAGTAGCTGATACAATACATTACAGAAGCAATCTCTAAATTTATTTTCATGTTTCGTAGTGCAACCGAGGGTGGGTCTGAACGGAAATATGGACAGCTTGCAAAGGCGACTAAATGTTTGAAGGGCCGTGAAGACCACCTTCACAAACTCGCTGTGCCACTTTCTTAGGATTGTGCGCTATTGTATGCATATACGGAACCACGGCGAAAGCCTGTCTAGCTGTGACAGGTTGCACTACGTTTTCGTTTCCTTTGGCCTGAAGTTTAGGCAGCAGGCCTTCGGCAATGAAAACTTGCACGTGGTCGGGGTATCAATTGACGTCAGCCTTAGAGATTGCTCAACAAAGCTATCTGTAATCTTGTGCACACAAGATTTTCGCAAGGCATTCACGAAGCAAGAATTTGCGATACCTCGCTTAACTAATTTAGAATGCGCGGAATGAATGGCAAAACAGGCTTATGTCCACGTGGTTGATACATCCAGCAAGTGCGTCCATTATTCAGGAATAGCTGAAGCTCAAAGAACCTGATTTCACAGTTCTCACAAAGTTCATTGTAAGCTCAAAATTTTTGAAACCATTTAGAATCAGGTCTAAAACTGCAAGAGTGTCATTCTTATCCGATGCAACATCAGTGTCCATAAAAATTAAAAAAAATTCTTCTACGTATCTGAAAACATGCGTCACATTAGGGTTAGTGAAAACTTCCGAAATAGATCTGTCTAATTTGCCAAAAACAGGTCACTGACGATGGCAGCAATGCAAGAACCAATACAGATATCGGATTTTTAAAGGTGAGGTTTCCTATCCCATAGGATGTGCGTCGACTGAAGGTAAAACCTCAGGAGCTCCAAAAACCCACTGACGTTCCCACCAGAACGGGTGCGGAATTTCGATGCGCCAAGCTCATCTATATACTCTCCAATGCATTTTAAGAATGAGTCGTGCGGAGTCGAAAAGTACAGGTCCTTGACGTCTACAGAGAAGGCAAATAGAGTCTTATTCCCACACGACGAAACAAAATCCTGGACTTCACATGAATTTTAACAGAAATGAATCATTCACTTCTAGGCGTTTTAAGGTTTTCAGCACGTAGAGCACGACACATTTTCGCCAGGTATTATTTTCAGATACAATTAGCCTAAAAGGCTTGTCCACCTTATGCGTTTTCGCGCTGAAGAAGGATTCAAGGAAATCTTCCTTGGCTCTCATTGACACTTACAAGGTTTAACTTGTGAAGCAGGCTCTTAGGTTTAGTTTTGACCTTTTTCACCGACACTTCAGCATGATAGTTTACACGCGCCGAAACCGTGCAACAAGCTTTTTCCCGGTACTTTTTAAGGGACAATAAGGCAAAGCCACCCTCTTTGTCAGCAGGTAACGGACATAATGATTGATCCTTCATAAAGTCTACACCGCGTTTTACCGGAAGAGTCAAAAGGCTCGCCTTACACCGACTTAGGACATCTACATTGTCCGCTATGCAGCGCTCTTGCTCTTCTGGTGGAGTACGCCGATAGACTTGTCGTACGGTGGCCAAAAGGTCGTGCGGGGTACGCTTAAGCTACACCGCAACCTTAGGTTCTAACGAAAGCACTTTAGAGACATGCTGGAGGAAGTACAATCCGATATTTGTATTGGTTCTTGCATCGCTCCCATTGTCAGTTACCTGTTTTTAGGCAAATAAGACAGATCCATTATGGAAGTTTTCACTAACACTAATGTGACGCACGTTTTAAGCTACGTAGATGATATTTTGAATTTTTACGGACACTGATGTTGAATCCTATAAGATTGAGGCTCTTGCAGTTTTAGACCTTATGCGAAATCGTTTTAAACATTTTGAGCTTACTAATGAACTTTCTGAGAATTGTGAAATCAGGTTCCTTGACTTTCAGCAATTCTTGAATAATGAGCTCACTTGCTGGATGTATCAACCACATGGACATAAGCCTGTGTTGACATTTCATTCCACGCATTCTAAATTGGGTAAGCGAGGTATCGCAGAATCTTGCTTCGTAAACGCCTTGCGAAAATCCTGTGTGCACAATATTACAGAAAGCTTTGTTGAGCAATCTTCAAAACTGACGTCAATTGGTTACCCCAACCACATGCAAGTTTCTGTTGTCGAAGGCCTGCTGCGTGAACTTCAGGCCAAAGAAAATGATAACGTAGTGCAACGTGTCACAGCTAGACAGGCTTTCGCCGTGGTTCCGTATATGCACAAGATAGCGCACAATCTTAAGAAAGTGGCACAGTGACTTAATGTGAAGGTGGTCTTTACGTCCCTCAAAAATTGAGTCACCTGTGCACGCTGTCCGTTGCTCCGTCCAGACCGGCGCTCTGTTGCACTACGAAACATGCAAATAAATTCAGAGATTGCATCTGTAATTTGGTGTATCTGCTGCTGTTACCGTGTGGAAGGTATTACTTAGGTCAAAGAGGTCGTTGTACAAAGGAGAGGCTGAGCGAACTTAGGTATAATGGCGATCATTATAAACAAGGATGGCTGTACGTTCATTGCAGCATGTGTGGCTGCCGGCCAATATTTTCTGAGTGTACTATTGTTGCAAGATGCAGGGATTGCACCACACGCGACAGACAGAAAAGATTTGCTCATTGAAAGATGCTTGTGTTAGCACTCCTTCTGTCGCGCTCACCGATAAGGAAAAGTTGTTTAGTTGCTTGTCAGTGTGATGTACTTCCGAATTATCATTGTGTTTCGCACATGACTGTTCGGACTGGTAATTGTATAAAAGCGAAGACCCTCGCAAGAAATGAATTGTTGGCAGTTCAGCACTCTGTTTAGTCCCTTTTCTAGTCCCCTCGCGTCCTGTCGTTTGCTCTGGTAAGCACTCTTTGTCCTGTTGGAGATGTTGACGGTGTGTTCCTGGGTTTTCGGAAAGCCTTCAACACGGCGTCACATTCACTCTTACTGTTTAAACTTGCGACCCTTAACATTGATAACGGTGTATTAACTTGAATCGCATGTTAACTTTTTCCAAGACAAACCATAGTATTAAAGGAAAATGCTCCGAATATGCAGATGTTACCTTAGGGGTTCTACAGTGCTCCGTTTTGGGTCCGCTAATGTTTTATTTATGTTAATGATATTTATTCCGAAATTTCACCTTCTGTACGGTTGTTTTGCGCATGTGTGTGTTTTGTACGGAATGGTTTTTGACCACAATTATGCATCAAAACTTCAGAAATACTTGTCACTCATTCAAAGCCTGTATATCAAACGGCAAATGAATTTGAATATTAAAAAGGTGTACACATTTATTTTACTAAATAAAAATAAAAATACTTCAGTAACGGTACCGTCTCAAGAATGTGCAGTTGAAGCAAGACAGTACATATAGGTATTAATGTGTTCTACTATCATGTGAGTGTTCATAGAGGCCACAGGCGGATTCTCTCATAGCAAAAGTTCGTAAGGCCTGAAATTTTATACAAGGAAACCTGCGATGTTCGCATGTGAATTTAAAGCCCATAAAATACACTACTTGTATCAGACTTATCTTAGAATAGAGTTTTGTTTTGTGGGAGCCCGTTGAAGTAACCTTCATTACTACTATTGAACGAATTCAAAATCGCGATGCCCGGTTCGTCTTGGGAGGAAGGTGGGAGAGCTGCACTGCAATGAAGGCTGAGCTAGAATGGGAGTGTATTTCTGACCACCGCCATAAAGAGAGATTCAAGTATATTTATTTGATTTACATTAATAAGACTTGAAACAATAGCGAAATTTACCTACACAAACCTCCTAACATATCAAAACGTTTTGATCAGAGTTGCAAGATCCTGTATTACCAAGCCAAAACGAACATGTATGCCAATGCACTATTTCCTAGAACAAATAAACAGTGGAATAAGCTAACTGAAAAGCAAGTACAAAGTGCGAAAGAACATGTAATTTATTCAATGCTGTATTCCTGTTTTGTAACCAGAACAAAGATCCATTTATGTAGGCAGAAAGTTGTATTATGTGCGTGAACAAGCTGCATTTCCATTATTGATGTGTGCACAAAGTTGTATTTCGCGTGCGTACGACGATTTACGCCATTCATAGATCTAACCCCTCTGCTAAAACGCCTTCGGGTGCTGCTGCGTCTTTCACGATTAAAGAATAAAGTTAGAGATGATGAAAATGTCAGAGCTTTCATTTACCTTGCAAAGATTCAATGAATTATCTATTTTAGAGTCATGACTTATTTTGCTGCGATTGATTTTCTTTCTTTTTTATGCTGGATTGTAGTTCTCATTGTGCACAACACATCCATTAACACAGACACGCCTATACTCTTCAAGCTCTTTCACACTAGAGATATTGCTTTTTACAACGTATCAAGTCGTGTGAAGGAACCTGGGCCTCACGAGAAGTTTGAATTGCCAAGCTAGTGCGCAAACTCTAATCGGAAAAAGTCCGTGTTAGGGGGTACATCACACGGCTGCGTCGCGTTAAATTATTTTAGGCAGGTGCGAACTCATCATCATTATTGTCGCAATCACTAGCCGACTCATCTCCCACATATGAACTCGCGTAGTTTTTCGTCCAAGATCCTCAGCTGACTTAGCAGCTTCATTATCATCCGAGGATTTAGAAGCGCTTGTAACTGGACGTACCGCCCCCCCCCCCACACACACAAAAAAGGTCGGTAGAAGGCTGTGCAGGAGCATTCATCTATAATTTGCGTTGTGTCGATTGCTGCAAGTGGCTCCAGATACCGCTTGTAGGCTTTTTCAACTCGTGTTCATCACGCCTGCCACAAATTGTCTAGTCTTCCTGGTGAGCCCGCAGCAGTCACCTAAAGACATTCAAATAAATAATGAATAATAAAACATTCAGCGGTACTCGAACACCATTAGCCCACAAGGCACGCGTGCGCTTGCGAAAATTGGTGACATTGCTGGAGTCGGCTTGGCCTTGGCTTGACCGTAGCTATACAAAACAACTACGTCGATACGTGGACTATCAGTTCAATGCTAGAAAAATTATTATTACGCGCCTTAAAGTATTATTATATATTGTATATATGTTCATTGCATTGTCATAATAACACTTTATATTTTGACGTTATGGTCGTGCTTGAACAGTAATTTCTAGCCAAACCAAAGACGAAGCGCAAAGTTTTCACTTTGGTGGTGATTGGACGCTTCTTTCTCCTAGTTTACGGTGTGTTATGGTCAGAATGTTCACACTATTGCGATCTTGAACAGCTTGATGAAAAAGAGTATGTAACACTTGTGAATACCATTAAGTACTTTCACCTAGAAAGCAAGGAAGACTTCATTAAAAGTAAAGCCTACACAAAATAGTGGATTGATGAAGACCCAGAAAACATAGAATCAATCGCACACGTGTTGATTTCTACCGTTGGCAGGTAATTAAATGAAGCTAGAAGTTTATTGCGATTTCACACATGCATATACGTAGCGCCATTGCATGCCAAGCACATTACCGTTCACTTCGGGCTCTGGCCACAACCTGGGTCCGCGCTGAGCCATACAGCCTGATCGACCAAGAGGCATATATGCTTCACGTACGTACAGTCATGTGATCTACAACTAACCTAATTCTTAATAATACATGCTTGCAGAAATATTTTAGGAGTCATCAACTGAACTATTTTGCTTGTGGAACAGTGCTAGCCCTGTGCCATTAACCATCATTACTTTTGCTGAGAAAGAGTATAGGACATTTTATTGTATCGCGAACTATGTCATTTCAATATTGTCGATATAAATTTTGGCTTGTAACCTCTATCTTACAATTATAGCCTATGCTGAAATGTGTGAATTGCTAAACTGCTAAACACACACGCAGTGTTTATATATAAAATGACTTTTACAGACCAATATTTGTGAATTTCGGCTTTGTACTTGTTCCTAACAGACTCAGAAGAAGAGAAGCAGCAAGCAAAGGGCAGCAAGCGCCTTCCACGGCCTCGGATACAACTGTCAGACATTGAACAAAAGGGAAAGTTTATTGACCAGCACTTGTCAACAGTAAATACCAAGCAGACCGCAAAACAGGCACTACCCTAATGGCGCGAAAATTTTGCCAAGTTTTTGTCAAAAATTGATTATTGGTTTTTACTTCTTTTTGCAGGCTCACAAAAATAAAACATCATCAATCAGCATCATAACGTGCTGCCTATAAGGAAATGCTGATCAGCATGCCTCCAGTGCCCCAGAAAACAAAAAAAAGTCCTAGAGCTACTCAAGTAGGCATTACAATGTACACTTCTCGGTTTTGTTGAGCCCTTTTCAACTCCTCTCTTTTCTTGTGCACACTGACAGACATCCTCAAAAAGGCGTAATGGGTTCAGAGGAGACGCCACAAACAAAGAATTCAAACACAATAAATGAGGAGAGAGGCTTGGCAGAAGCCTCATAAGAGTGTGCTGAAAGAGCGCAATTAACTGCGACAAACAGTTGCTACAATCAATGAAAGAATTGATCGAATAGATTTGAAGCTTTTAATGAGTAAGTATTCTGTCATTTCTTTTATTGCTATATCTTAGTAGTCAAAGGCTGCTTTGGTCGAACTTCTCAAAAAGTGTATGTGGTCTGAACGTCACGTACTTCGGCGTTTCTAATGTTCGCGGCTTTTTGTGCTTTATTTGATGCTAATAGCACAAAATCTTATTTCATAGGCTCTTTACATTTACTTATAACGTTACTGGCTTATGTTTCATAAATGCTCTTCTCTGTAACTGCATTAATCAAAATGCTAAAGGAGAAAAGTGCCCCTCAGCCTCAAAACGTGTGAAAATGTGGCCCGCTTCCTAATCAAGCATAACAGTCCCCTATGGGTAAAGGCTGCACAACGGCATGAACATTAATTTTGCAAAACTGTTTTTGCTGGTCAAAAAGCCGAACCATAAGCTTATTGACTAATTTTGAGCAAAATAGTTGTCTTTTGAAAACAGCCCCTGTAAATTATTTCTCCACTTCTTTCTTGTTGGTGCAGAACTGTGGGAGGGTGAACAAGACTTAATGGTTTGAATTATAATGTTGAAGCGTCACACACAGTCCTCACACCGCCATCACCAACACACATGGACACTACATCTATGGAAAACCTGCACAGGATATTCAAGCTTGCTGAAGACGCACTCCACACAGGTAGAATCCCATATGCTTTAAGTACCAATGTGTTACTACTATTTTGATGTGAACATCAATTTGACTTTTTATTTCTCAGCTCCTACACCAACGCTACCACAAACGCACATGGACAGGACATCCAAGCCTGTTGCAGACGCATTCCCTTCACGTAGAAGCCTAAATATTTCGAATGTAATTGTGTTGCTAATATTTTGGTGTAAACATCTTCACCTACTATTCATCATCATCATCATCATCATCATCATCATCATCATCAGCCTGACTACGTCCACTGCAGGACAAAGGCCTCTCCCATGTCCCGCCAGTTAACCCGGTCCTGTGCTTGCTGCTGCCAATTTATACCCGCAAACTTCTTAATCTAATCTGCCCACCTAACCTTCTGTCTCCCCCTAACCCGCTTGCCTTCTCTGGGAATCCAGTGAGTTACCCTTAACGACCAGCGGTTATCCTGTCTACGCGCTACATGTCCGGCCCATGTCCATGTCTTCTTGATTTCAGCTATGATATCCTTAACTCCCGTTTGTTCCCTAATCCACTCTGCTCTCTTCTTGTCTCTTAAGGTTACACTTACCATTTTTCTTTCCATTGCTCGCTGCGTCTTCCTCAATTTAAGCTGAACCCTCTTTGTAAGTCTCCAGGTTTCTGGTCCGTAGCTAAGTACCGGCAAGATACAGCTGTTATATACTTTCCTCTTGAGGGATAGTGGCAATCTACCTGTCATAATTTGAGAGTGCTTGCCAATTGTGCTCCACCCCATTCTTATTCTTCTAGTTACTTCAACCTCGTGGTTCGGCTCCGCAGTTATTACCTGCCCTAAGTAGACATAGTCTTTTACAACTTGAAGTGCACCATTACCTACCTCGAAGCGCTGCTCTTTTCCGAGGTTGTTGCACATTACTTTCGTTTTCTACAGATTCATTTTAAGGCCCACCTTTCTGCTCTCCTTATCTAACTCCGTAATCATGAGTTGCGATTCGTCCCCTGAGTTACTCAGCAATGCAATGTCATCAGCGAAGCGCAGGTTACTAAGGTACTCTCTATGAACTCTTATCGCTAACTGTTCCCATTCTAGCCTTCTGAAAACCTCCTGTAAGCACGCGGCAAATAGCATTGGGGAGATTGTGTCTCCCTGCCTTACACCCTTCTTGATTGGTATTCTGTTGCTTTCTTTATGAAGCACTATGGTAGCAGTTGATCTCCTGTAGATTTCATCCAGGATGTTTATATATACTTCATCGACGCCCTGATTCCGCAGTGCCTGCATGACGACTGATATTTCTACTGAAACAAACGCCTTCTTGTAATCAATGAAAGCTATGTATAGTGGTTGGTTATATCTGAGCATTTCTCTATTACCTGATTGATAGTATGAATGTGGTCGATTGTTGAGTAGCCTGTTTGAAATCCTGCTTGTTCATTTGGTTGATTGAATTCTAATGTTTTCTTTACTCTGTTAGCAGTTACCTTTGTAAATAGCTTGTATACTACAGAGAACAAGCTAATCGGCCTGCATTTCTTCAAGTCCTTGTCATCTCCTTTCTTATGTATTAGGATGATGTTAGCGTTCTTTCAAGACTCTGGTACTCTTCTCATCAAGAGACACCTCTAAACAGGGTGGCTAGTTCTTCTAACACAATCTGTCCTCCATCTTTCAGCAGATCAGATGTTACCTGATCCTCACCAGCAGCTCTGCCTCTTTGCATGCTCTCCAAAGCTTTTCTGACTTCTTCTATCATTACTGGTGGGGTGTCATCTGGGTTACTGCTAGTTATTATGGTATTGTCACGTTACTCACGACAAACTTGATATAATGGGCTCTTTAAGTCGACTAGTGAAGCAGCGGCTCAGAGAGATCCTCTTTGTCCTCTTTCAGTCCTCGATCTCACCCAAGCAAACCATGTGGCAATAGTCCCCCCCTTTGAAAGCATCGACTCGATGCTCGTAAATAAAAAATGCAGGTATACACACGCAGATATAGAGAACCAAAACAGGGAGAGTGCCAGTACTCACAGCGCAAATGAGTAAATTTCGTCAACGCTTGCGCCAAGCGCAAAACGAAAAGGCATAAAAACATAGGTGAACACAAACAGCAGCAGCAACGCAAAGTCACGGCATGTCGTAGCACGTGAAACCGCAAGGGCTACTGTGTGAAGTTGGGCTTCAGCTCAACGACATGCACGGTTTCGGGCCGAAGCTGTCACGAGAAGACGCTGCGTCGTCCGGAAATACCTCGTAGGTAACATCTGTGACTCGTCTAAGAACCTTGTACGGTCCAAAATAACGGCTTAGGAGTTTTTCGGATAAGCCTGGTCGCCGACAGGGATCCACACCCACACTCGCTTCCCAGGGTGGTAGATGACATTTCGATGGCGGAGGTTGTAACGTCGTGCGTCTGCATCTTGTTGGTGACTGGTGTTTATGCGAGCTAGCTGACGAGCTTCTTCGGCGTATTGAGTGTATTGCTCAGCGTCTTGAGCAATTTCATTGCTTTGGTCACACGGAAGCATAGCATTGAGCATTGTTCGGACGTTGCGTCCGTAAACAAGTCGGAAAGGCGGAAATCGCATTGTTTCTTGCGTTGCCGTATTGTAAGCAAGCGTAATGTATGGAAGAATCTCGTCCCAGGTTTTGTGTTGTACGTCCACGTACATTGACAGCATGTCCGCTACGGTCTTGTTAAGCTTCTCTGTCAGTCCATTGGATTGCGGGTGAAAAGCCGTTGTTTTTCGATGACATGTGCAGCTCAGTTTAAAAATGTCCTCCATCATTCGTGCTGTAAATGACGTCCCTCTGTCCGTAATCAGGCATGATGGGGCACCATGCCGTAGAAAGATTTGGTACACAACGAAGTGCGTGACTTCAGAGGCCATGCCACGGGGTAACGCTTTTGTTTCAGCATAACGAGCAGGATAATCTATCGCAACTATAATACATTTTTTTCAGAGGATGACAAAGGGAAGGGCCCGAGAAGGTCCATTCCCACGAGGTCAAACGGTGTCCGTGCTGGTGCGATCGGCTGGAGCAGGCCCGCGGGTCTCACAGGCGGAGTCTTGTGGCACTGGCACTCACGGCAGTCTTTCACATATCGATGTACACTAGTTGATAGTCGTGGCCAGTAATACTGTGGGCGTACTCTGGCGAGAGTTCGCGAATAGCCCAAATGTCCTGACGTGGGCTCGTCGTGGCACGCAAGGAGGATCTCATCACGCTTGTCGGTAGGAACAACGAGTAGGAAGGCTTTCTCGCTACCACGGGCGTTTTTCTTGTAAAGAATGCCTCTTCTAAGACAAAAAGAGGACAGTTCGTGAGCAATGTGTTGAGGAACCTGAGAGTTGCGGCCTTCCATGGAATCAATGAGTGGGTGTAATTCGTCGTCTGCCCGCTGCTTTGACATAAATTCGGAGTCACTAACTGCTCCGAGAAAGGCATCTTCATTTTCGGTGCCCCTGACAGCGTTCCCCACAGGTGCTCGAGAAAGCGCGTCGGCGTCTTCGTGTTTGCGCCCTGACCTGTACCCAATCGTAATATCGAACTCCTGCAAACGCAAACTCCACCGTGCGAGACCGCCGGATGGATCTCTGAGATTTGCCAGCCAGCAGAGCGAGTGGTGATCAGTCACCACTTTGAAGGGACGACCGTAGAGGTAAGGCTGAAATTTCGTCGTCACCCACACGATTGCGAGGCATTCTTTTTCTGACGTAGAATAGTTGGTCTCGGCTCGAGAAAAAGTACGACTGGCGTAAGCTATCACATTTTCAACGCCGCCGTGTCGTTGTACAAGGACAGCGCCAAGTCCGCCGCTGCTGGCATGTTTATGAATTTCTGTAGCAGCGTCCTCATCAAAATGGGCAAGAACAGGGGCTGTTTGCATTCTCTGTCGTAACTATGTGAACGCTGTATCTTGTTCTGCGCCACAAGTAAAGGGCACGTCATCTCGGGTGAGTCGCGTAAGAGGTTCAGCTATCTTCGAGAAGTTGGCGATAAATCGGCGATAATACGCGCACAAGCCGAGCAAACGGCGTAGTGCTCTTTTATCTGATGAAACAGGGAAGGCGGCGACAGCAGCAGGTTTGTCTCGATCAGGTCGCACTCCATCCGCACTAATGACATGTCCCAGAAATTTTAGCTCTTCATAGCCGAAATGGCATTTTTGAGGTTTCAGCGTGAGTTTAGCTGTGCGAATGGCTTACAGAACCTTTCTCAGACGCTTCAGATGTTCTTCGAAGCTCTCGGAAAAAATGACCACATTATCGAGGTAGACAAAGCAGCTTTGCCACTTCAAGCCAGCGAGAACTGTGTCCATCATCCTCTGAAAAGTGGCTGGTGCAGAACAGAGCCTGAAGGGAAGAACTCGGAATTCGTAAAGTCCATCTGGAATCAAAAACGCGGTTTTTTCTCGGTCTCGTTCATCCACTTCAACTTGCCAATAGCCACTCTTTAGATCGATGGACGAAAAATACTTCGCGCGTCGTAACCTGTCGAGGGTGTCGTCGACCCGTGGAAGCGGGTAGACGTCTTTTTTTGTGACGCTATCAATCTTCCTGTAGTCAATACAGAATCGCAGCGTTCCGTTTTTTTTCTTTACTAGAACGACTGGCGAGGACCAAGCGCTGCTGGATGGTTGAATAGTCCCGTCATCGAGCATCTCTTCTACTTGTGTCTGAATAGCCTCACGTTTTTTGGCAGAAACGCGATAAGGCTGCTGCCGGATGGGGCGGACGTCATCGTCGGTAATATTTTGATGCTTCGTGAGGTGTGTTTGACGGACTTTAGACGAAGAGGCGAAGCAAGATCGAAGCTCTCTTAAAAGGTCATGAAGTGCAGCCTTTCTCTAGTCTGACAGCGTCGAATTAAAGTCGATGCGGTCTAGAAATTCCTCATCCTCATGCATTTCCTTGGACGCGAAGCACTCCGTAGACTCGGCAACAGGGTCTCCATAAGCTACGGTGGTTCCGCGGAAAAGATGCCAGTGGTCGTAATTGAAGTTCGTAACTAGTATCGTTGACTATCCGTCACGGACGCGCACAACACTTCAGGCGGCGCATACACCTTGGAGCAGCAGAAGTGACAGGTTGCTTTCAGCCACCACGTCGCCGTCTTGGAAGTCTTCACAAGTGACTTCGATGGGAACAGTTGCTCGAGGTGGCAGCGTCACACTGTCGTCAGTAACACGCAGCGCAGGTCTACGGCAGTTATCAGCATCTCGATCTGTTGCGCCTTGAGTCGAAAAGGTCACGATGCGCTCACGGAGATTTAGATTGCACTGTATTCCCGAAGAAAGTCCATGCTGATAATCAGCTGACGCGAACAGTCGCAAAGAACGAGGCAGCTGAGCACAAACGTTCACGCACGAATTTTCACTCTTGTGGTACAGCGACCCAGCGGTGTTACAACGTGTCTTCCAGCTGTTCGAATTCGCGTTCCATTCCACGGCGTGATCACTTTCCTGAGATCTTTCGCTAGCCTCCCGCTGATGATCGAATAGTCTGCACCAGTGTCTACCAATGCACTGACCTGAAGACCATCAATCAGCACAGGTATGTCGAGTGATACGCGGTCACTAGGTTCAGATTTGGATGTCGGCGTTTCTTCGGTACTGCGATTATTCTCTGACAAATGCCTTCGGCGTTGCGTGCAAGCGTCGATGAAAGGTCTTCCGCACTTTGAGTCCCAGCGACCTTGACCCCGAACGTCGCTGCCTTCAGTTTTCCCGACGAGGGCTCGGGGAGCGTTCCCGTGCCATCACCCCGAAACGTGGCCCAGTGGCTGCGGGTCTCCTCGGAGATGGTGACCGCGATTGCCGTCGTGTGAAGTGTGCACGCTGTTGCGTGAGATACTCTTCGATATCGCTTGGCCTTTGACCAATTCCGGCACGAGGGGAATCGACAGAAAATCCGTGCAGTCCAAGTTGCCAGTATGGGCATTCGCGGTAAATGTGACCAGCCTCACCGCAATGATGGCAGAGGGGTTGTCTGTCTGGCGTATCCCAGAGATCAGACTTGCGCGTCGGTGCACGGCGACTATCGATGTCCAAATCAGCGTGGGCTGACTGAATCGTGACTGACGGCATCATTGTCTGGATCGGGAGGTATGGCATTGTCTGGATCGGGACGTGCAGCACTGGCTGGGTCGGGACTCCTTGACCAGAAAGAGGAGTGGCCGATCGCAAGGCTTCCGCGTACGTACGCCTGTGACTGTCAGTAGACACAGGAGCCGTTTCCAGATCAACCGACGTAGGCGGAAAACGATGGACGTGCAGCACCTGCTGGACCTCGTCACGAATTACATTGGTGATAGAACCAACGTCGATTCGCCTTGTCCCGTACAGCTTTTTCATTTCTTCCCGGACGACAGATTGGATGATCTCGCGAATCCGTTCGGGACTCTTGCTTCCAGAGGTTGCGAAAATTTCGGGAGTTGAGGCAGCATTCACTTGATGGTCAAACAGGGCAGACCGTTGGTGCAGTAGTCACTCCATTGTTGCCGCTTCAGTAAGGAACTCAGCAACACTTTTGGGGGGACTACGCACGAAACCAGCAAAAAGTTGTTCCTTCACACCACGCATGAGGTGGCGCAACTTTTTTTCTTCTGCCATAGCAGGATCCGCTCGCTTTAAAAGCCGTGTCATGTCCTTGACGTACATCAAGACGGTCTCGTTGGGCATCTGGATGCGTGATTGTATGCACGCTCCGCCCGTTCGCGGCGGTCGGGACTCCTGTAGGTCTCCAGGAGGCGACACTGGAATTCGCGCCAAGATGTCAGAACATCATCCCTGTTCCCAAACCACGTCTGAGCACCGTCCTTTAGGCAAGTGTAGACGTTCCGGAGCTTCGTGGCATCATCCCATTAATTGATCGCTGCGACACGTTCGAACTCACTCAGCCAGTTGTCAACATCTTCATGCTGCTCTCCGTGAAAGGGGCTAGGCATGAGCGGGTTCTGGATGGTGCAGTAGATCGGCGTGGAAGGTGTCGGAGCTTGCACGGGATCTTGTGTCGAAGTCATAGTCGCTGCGTCAGTGGTTGGTGTCTCAGGCGGTAGGCCTCGTTTGCGGCGGCTTACTGTATGAACAGGAGTGTCCACGAGTGCAGGGCTTGTGTTCCGGCTGTTGGACGGGGTTTTGGGCATCGGGTGGATCGTGAGACGTTGTACCCCGCACCTCCACCAGTCTTGTCACGTTACTCACGACAAACTTGATATAATGGGCTCGTTGAGTCGACTAGCGAAGCAGCGGCTCAGAGAGATCGTCTTTGTCCTCCTTCACTCTTCGATCTCACCAAAGCAAACCATGTGGCAGTATTAAAGTCGTGGTTGTACAGATCTCTGTAAAACTCCTCCGCTATTTTAACTATCCTATCCATATTGGTAGTTATTTTGCCTTCTTTGTCCTTTAGTACATATATCAGATTTTTGCCTATCCCAAGTTTCCTCTTCACTGCTTTGACGCTTCCTCCGTTTTTCAGAGCGTGTTCAATTCTCTCCATATTATACCTTCTTACATCGGATACCTTACGCCTAATAATTAGCTTCGAAAGCTCAGCTAGTTCTATTTTGTTTGTTGTACTTGACACTTTCACAATTTGACGCTTCTTAATGAGATTCTTCATTTCCTGGGAAAGTTTGCCAGTGTCTTGTCTAACTACCCTGCCTCCAACTTGCACGGCACACTCCGTAATGATATTCGTCAGATTGTCATTTTTTGTATATACGATAAGGTTAGTTTTCTCACTAAAAGCCGAGTACCTGTTCTGAAGCGAGACTCTGAATTGCTGTACTTTCCCTCTCCGTGCTAGCTCATTGATTGGCTTCTTGCGTATAAACTTCTGCCGTTCCTTTCTCAAGGCTATGCGAATTCGAGACCGTACCATTCTATGGTCACTGCATCGTACCTTGCCAACCACTTCCACACCCTGCACAATGCCTGAGTGTGCACTCATTATAAAGTCTATTTCGTTCTTATTTTCGCCATTAGGGCTCCTCCATGTCCACTTGCGGTTTCCTCGTTTTCGGTAGAAGGTATTCAGAATCCGTAAAATTGCGTTTTGCAAGTTCTACTAGTAGCTCTCCTCTGGTGTTTCTAGTACCGATGCCATAATCTGCTACTGCCTGATCTCCAGCCTGCTTCTTCTCTACATTTGCATTAAAGCATCCCATCAGTATTGTTTACTATGTTTTTACCTTACTCATTGCCGTTTCCACGTCTTCATAGAAGCTTTCAACTCAAGCGTCATCATGGTTGGATGTAGGCGCGTAAGCCTGTACCACCTTCATCTTGTATCTCTTGTTCAGTTTATTTATGATACCTACCACCCTTTCATAAATGCTATAGTATTTCTCTATGCTGCCAGCTATGTTTCTGTGAATGAGGAACTCCACTCCCAGTTATCTTCTGTCAGCCAAGCCCTGATAGCAAAGGACGTGCTCATTTTGTAGCACCGTATAGGCCTCATCTGTCCTCCTAACCTCTCTAAGCCCTACTATATCCCATTTAACACCCTCCAGATACTCGTATAGTACAGCTAGACTTCCCTCACTAGATAACGTTCTAGCGTTAAACGTTGCCAAGTTCAGGTTTCAATGGCGGCCTGTCCGGATTCAGAGACTCTTAGCACCATCTGCTGCGTTGCAGATCTGACCGCCGCCGTGGTCAGTTGCTTCGCAGCTGCTGGGGACTGATGGCCGTGAGTTATTTGACGTATGCATGTGGGAGGTACTACTATTCCTACTATTCGCCACCCCAAAAACAAAGCCACCACCAGCACAAATGGGCAGAACTTTCAAGCCAGCTGGAGATGCACTCCCCCCATGTACAAGCCCACAAGCTTTTTATGCCATTAGGTTGCTATTATTTGGAGTAAACATCAACTTTACAGTTCATTTATTATCAGCTGCAGACTGCTAAGTCCACTTCTTTTACTGAAATGGGCGATGACAAGGTGAGTGCACGACTGCGTTCTCTTCATTTCTTATTTAAAGATGTTGTTTTCAATTACAGTATCATGTGACATATAGGCAGCAAGCAGGTTGAAAAACTCCTTGCCCATAAAAAACCTTCACTCATTGTGAAGGACATAGCCCAAGTCATTAGGGGTCGCGTATGATTAGCAGAACAAAGGGTTAGAGGCAACTTAGCCCCTAAGAACTTCAAGAATCCCAAATCAGCCGTGTGGAAGCAGCTGATTCCACACAAGGTTACTTTGATTATTGGTAAGATTGTGGTTGATTTGTGCTGTACATAATTGTGTATCTGATGGCTGTTTCAATTTCTGCCTTTTTGCAGACACCCTGACACATTAGGGGTTGAGGGGCGCAGTCCCAGTTAAGGGAACGCTGAAAAATTGGTCCACTATTTTGTCTAAAAATATTCAACACATCAGGTGGATGAAGACAAAAGAAGATCGAATGCTTTACAAATATTATCTTTTGTCTTCACAATATTTTATTTTTTCAAGTGCCATTCACTTATCAATATATTATTGTAAAACAAGACTTTGCTTTTAGCTAGAATTGAAGTGCATCAGTGGTTCTTGAGACCGCTTGACAATAGAATACATAAGACAGGTGTCACGCCCTGCCGCGGTGGTCTAGTGGCAAAGGTACTCGGCTGCTGACCCGAAGGCGGCTGCATTTTCATTGGAAGCGGAAATGTTGTAGGCTCATGTGCTCAGATTTGGGTGCACGTTAAAAAACCCCAGGTGGTCAAAATTTCCAGAACCCTCAACTACAGTGTCTCTCATAATCATATGGTGTTATCGAGATGTCAAACGCCGCAAATCAATCAATCAATTAGGCAGGTGTCACTTGTGAAGTGAGACCACTTGGCAAGTGCAACCACTTCAAGTGGATTTTAAACCTTTACTTGAAGTGGAACCACTTGGCAAGAGGCCCCACTTTCAATTAAGACCATGCAATTCAACTTCAGGTTCAATAGTCCACTTCAAGTGGTTCCACTTGAAAAAAATTTTCGCCCAGAGTAGGCGTGAAGGAGGGGCTTGACGGCGGGCTGCAGCAGCATAGCTCATGAATTGCAGATGCGGCTCTGAAGGCTGAAAAACTCCCAGGGTTTGCTGGTTCTCTGGGCGTATGAAGTTCGAGATGGAATACACGTGAGGTTGCGCTGATGGAAGCAATTTTCGCAGCTGTTGTTGCACAATCGCTCGGACCGTCTCACGCAGGTGGGTTCCCAGCGCTGGGATGTCATCGCAGCTAGTAGGCGACAAGCTACGGTTGTGTTCGCGCGTCCGCATCTCGAGCATTTTCTCAATCGTAGATGCATCCGAAATAAATTCGATGACTATTTTAGGCGGGTTCCTAATCATTTCAGCGAAAAGTTCTTGATTGACTCCTCGCATGAGCAGACAAACCTTCCTCTCCTCGGAAATCCGGGGTCAGCTTGGCGGGAGATTTTAATATCTTCCATAAATAGCACCACGTTTTCATTGGGCATCGGCAGACGGGTTTTGAGGAGAGCTGCAGCCTCTTCCTTATGAACCACACTAGCAAAAGTGGTGGTGGAACCTGGCGCGAAAGACGTCCCCGTTGTAAGGCTTTGCTCTTTACTTTCGAAGCAGGTCTGAAAAGCATCTGCTTAAGATAGATAAACGTGCTGCAGCATGTCATTGTTGGTGCAGTCATTGAAGACAGAGACGTGCTCGAACATTTCAAGCCAGCTTTAAGGGTCTTCGAGTGGTGAACCACGGAAAGTTGGTGGCTCTTTGGGTTGCCAGAGCAGGAGTGTTGCAAGTGGCACAGGCACTGTCATCGTGGCTGTGGTCGACGTTATTGCTTGGGTATTCCTAGTCTTGCAGGTTAGAAGCCCGTACTCTTGTAGCAGACCTTGTTGCCTGCGGCTAACTCGCTGCGCGTCGTTGGCATCTGCGTGGTCTTCGCGACGTGGGCTGGGTTGAGAGTTAGACAGGGGCGTCCAGTACATAAAGGTATCAGTACCTCCACCAGTTGTCTCGGGGTCATGACGTGGAAGAAGAAAGGAGACTCGATGCTAATACGAAGGCATTTATTTGGCCAAGCTTGTGGCCATAGACTGAAGTTGAGATTACAGCAATGCACAGGCAGTGATAGCAGCGAGTGAACACAGAGTCAGCCATCGGTCAACTGACAAGCGGTGAAGCACGGCAGTATTTATACACGCGTCATCGAACATCCTGGCGTTATCGCTAGCAGCCACGTTTGTTCCAGAACAATCTGTAATGTTCGCGAAGTGGCGTGAACTTAAGCAAATGATCTACTACAGCCTCGAAGTTTCTCGTACACTGCAGGCGTGGTTTGGGCTGGCAAATACGTACAGTGCACCGAGGAGATAACGAGACTAGAGAAAGGAATGTGGCACTATTATATTTCTATTTATTATTATTGTATGCTCTTGTTTTTTTATTCACAAGGTATAAAGAAGAGAACCGTGGCAATAGGCCAGTACCAAATTAATTTTTTATTCCTGTTAAAACGACTTTACTTTGAAGTGTGTGTGTGTGTGTGTGTATGTGTGTGTGTGTGTGTGTGTGTGTGCACGCGTGCGTGTGCACGTTTGCGTGTGTGTGTGTGTGTGTGTGTGTGCGCGCTTTTGCAAATTATTGGATACTGCTTTGAATAACGTAAGTCGTCAATCCACTATAGCTATTGCAATTGTTACAATTTTCCACGCTTTATATACGACAAATACCGAACTACCCACACTTATTGTGAACCCCTTTCGCACTGCCTCTGGCGCTGTAGGTACCGAATAATTAGTAATATAAATAATATTATTAATAAATAGTAATAACAAAAGTAGTCTCTGTCAGTCTCTCTCATGTATTTCGATTGGCCAATAGCCGGTCATGAAGCCCATGGACAAAAATAATTTGGTGCTGTGGTGCTGATCCGGAGCGTCGTCTATACGTGGCAGATAGTACACACCCCTCTTTGTGATTTTGTTCAGGGGCAGTAATCGACGCAAAAACGTAGGGCTCTGCCTTTTTACTTCAGAAATACAACGAGTATTTCTCTTGGATAGATGAATGATGTCGTCGCGTAGCGTTTCGTCGACTTTTTTTTTCTGCACGGCTTCGCATTTGCGTGTCGAAGCTCGGTACGGGCTTTGTAGAAGTTGTCGGCTACTGTATCCTGTTATGATTCAGTGTTTAGCGACTAGGGCTTGTCGTATTCTTGGTAATAGCAAAAACCAGTGTTTGAATTGCCGAAGCAGGTTCTTGAGCTGGTATTTCTTGCATTTTGAAAGGCTTGGGTTAATGACAAAATCTGGTTGGCGACGTTGATTTGTCGAAGCAGCTTCGGCAGCATCGAAGCGGTTGAAGCATTGCTGGTGTCCGCGAATTCGTTGATGTAGGCGACCGTCATGCCAACGTTGAAGCTATATTCGTGGCTCAATTTTCTCAGCGCTGTCATTACTTTACCGTCACTTGCACCGCTATACCTCTTGCGATGCCAATAAGACAATTTATCAGCAGGTGCTGATAACCCTCGATCACACCTTCGTAGCTTCAAGCTTTTTTGGTGCTGACGGAAATTATGACGCTAGGGAAAGGCGGCACGGTGACCTGTCAATTTACTACATTCAATGCGTGGTGCTCCGATGTAGCACAGGGTGGCAGCTCTTTTTGGGAGGTTAGTGTTATTTATTCTGACCTCAGGAATATGACGGCACCATGGTGACTTAGGAAGTCCATCCCGAGTATCACGTCCCTGGAGTGCTCTTACAGGTTAACAAAGTTCGCAGGATAAGTCCGGTTGTTAATTGTGACTTGCTTTGACCAGCGTTATCAGGTGGCCTTCAGTAGTCCCGATTCCGGGTCCATTTCAAACGGTCCTTACTTTCCTCATCTTGGTGGGGAGCGGCCCTTGCATGACGAATAGTCTGCACCAGTATCAACAAGAGTGGCGACGTTGTGTTCGATGATGAGAACGTCGAGGTACTTGTTCACCGTCTTGTGTTTTGGTTGCGTTGTGGCGTCGGATCAAGGCTTCGTCGGTTTGCTCTGCTGCTGCCACGTTGCGTCCGCAGGTATTCTCACCACGAAGTTTCGACTTCACATTTTTCGAAATGTTTTTCCGAAATTCAATTCAAACTAGCTGTGGCAAGATCTTGAAATTTCGTCAAATTATCGTCGGTGGCGATGGTGGAGAATCTTCAGCAGTTCATCATGTAGAACCCGCACTTCTATCGGTTGCTGGCCTTAGTTTTCCGAGTAAGGTCTCGGAGATTGGCCACGAGCTAGGCTGGGATACCGCCTGCGATGCTGCGACATCTGGCGGCCTGGTTACAGCGATCTGTAAGGTCGTCGAGGTGCGGACTGCAATCTCGCGAAGTAGTCGGCGATGTCGTGTGGTTTTTTTTTCAGCTCTGGGTACGGCGTGTTGACGTAAAAACAACGTAGATTCCTCAGGCGGTACTCGGAGCAGCGGTAAGCGTGGACAACTTCTCCGAAGTGCTACCAGAGAGGCTAGGCTGGTGATCCAGACCACGGCGCACGTTTATTTTTTTTTAGCATTGCCCTGGTCAGCAGGTGAATGGTATGGCAGCAACAGCAACAGTGTGGCCTTTTGGTGTGAGCGTGGTGGGCGGCGCGATTAGCGTCAAGCTGCAGCTGCGTAGCTCATGGCCTGTGGCAGCTGCTGCTGTTCGTGAGGAACACCCCGGGATAGCTGAATCTCATGACCCACGACTTCAGTGATAGACTGCACTTGAGACAATGGCAGCGGCAGGAATTTTCGCAGCTCTTCCTGCACGATCGTCCTGATTGTTTCACACAGGTTGACAGATCACTACTCTTAGATATCGGTGAACTGCGGCGTCGAACGACGACCGTCGTTGTGGTTGCGCATGTCTACTAACTTTATCTCGATAGTGGCATACAAGACATATTCTTGTACACTGTTTAATAAATTCCGCATCACTCCCGCGACAAGATTCTGTTTAACACTTCGCGCAAGGAAGCGAACTTTCTTGTTTTGCGGAACTTCGGGGTCGCGTGGTGAAAATGTTTAGTCATTTCTTCGGTGAAGAACATGGCATTTTCTTTGGGTAGCTGGATGCAGGGTTAAAGCAAAACTTTTAGTGATAGTTGGTCGCACCTGCGCGTTTCGGTGTTCCCGTGCAAATAGTTTTTAAAATAAAACTGCAGTTGAAAGTTGAGCATCCTTTCTGTCAAAAGCTTCCTTCCTACTACCTTGTGCACTTTATATTTCCACATTATGTTGTACCAACTGCACCAGCATTCGGCTTTATTCCTTAAAGCATAGTTACGGCCCCCGGCCTCTCACTTTGTAAATGACGTTTTTTGGAAGTGGCCGGGAAATAAAAGAGAAAAAAATTTGGCAGATCCCACGTACAGTGGGAATCGATGATATGCGAAGCACGAATTAGGAAGGTTGATATATAACTCTTAAATCAGCACAATGTTACGAGGTGGAGGTAAATGATGCCGCAAATGACTTACTTGTCATGATTGTTATGTTTGGATGTGTCATTTACCTTCGTCATCTATTCACGTCATGTGATAACAAGTTCGAAGTACCAATTTAAATAGAAGTCGCCTAACCAGCGACTACAATTTACCTGCACTTAACTGGGACACGTTCAAAGCAGAGTGTCGGGGTGTCGGGAACAGGCACACTGCGATTTACTCCTAAACATTGCATTCACCTATGACGTTTCACAAGCTGTTCGCCAATGTACGCGGAAGTCGGGGAAAAGTACGTCTATTTTGGATCTGGTATTCCTTGACGGGAGCTTCGAGCACTTCAAAGTGTCAGTTGATAAGGGTATCTCAGACCATGAAGCTGTCGAAATAACACATAATGAAAGAATGCCAAAATATAAAGAAGCAATTACGAATGTTCCCAACTTTTTTGAGGCTGATGACACAAGTATCATTGACTACTTGTCATTTGCACTAGACAGCTTTGATTCTCAAGGTGACGTCAATGTCATGTGGAAATCTTTCAAGGATATTATCTTCCATTGCATCAAAAATTTCGTACCATTTCGGAAAAGAAGGAATGCTATGCGGAACCCTTGGATAAGCAGAGAAACAATCTAACCGAAGCGTAGAGTAAGCCGCCAGATACGCAAACAAAAGACCACGCAAAAATAACTGAATTGTCTGCACAACTGCGTTCCATGATTACAGAAGCCAAAAATAGATGTTACAAAGAAACTTAAATTATGTGGACCTAGCGAAACGGCCGCGAACTTGCTATGGCTGTGGACTGTTGTCATTTCATTTTCTCATATATGGCACGCCTGTGAGCATTATCATGTTTGCACCAGTCATATACTTTCGTCATCCATCGACGTCACGTAACACCAAATTTGGTATATGTGGAGTTAGCAAAACGGCCGCGAGCGCATCATGAAGAGCCCAGTGTATTTCAATTTAGCATTGACGCACGCGCATGCTTGGCACAGCGACGCTACGTTAGCAGAACGCGAGAACTCTAGTCTGACGCAAAGCGCGACCGGTGCGACCAGTGTCCGTCGGCGAGGCCCGACGGCAACCAGCGCGAAATGCGACGTGCTGCATTTCGCACCAATGGGTTACCCCGACAGCCCTGCGTCTCCTTCTTTACGTGACGGTGGGACACCGGACGCGCTGAAACGCGCTTGCGTCAAAGCAACGCAGCGCGGCGCGCGTCTGCGAGTATAATGCGAAACTGGCGCCTGGCGTGGCAACGCCGGCCAGACGCGACCAAAGGAACGCCGGTGAGTACGCGCACCACGTCAAGTCGAAATGTATTGGCGCCTTCCACGTGGTATGTAGTCATGTTCTCACGTGACACGCATCTCATGGTAATCATGTTTGCACCAGTCAGATACCTTCATCATCCATTGAGATCACATAATACAAAATTGCGCACATGTGCAGTTAGCGAAACGGGCATGAGCGCATCATGAGTGTGGCATGTAGTAATGATGTTACATGACACGCATGTGTGATTTTCATGTTTGGCTGTGTCATTTACCTAAGTCGTCCGTTCGCGTCACGTAATACCGAAATTGGTACATGTGAAGCTAGTGAAACGACAACGAGCGCATCATGAGCGTAGCATGTAGTCATGTTGTTACATGACACGCATCTCACGTTTATCATGTTTGCACCAGTATCATACCTTCGTCATCCATTCACGTCCCGTGATACCAAATTTGGTATAAGTGAAGCTAGCTAAACGGCTGCCAGCACATCATGAGCATGGCATGTAATCACGTTGTTACATGACACGCATCTCATGATTATCATGTTTGCATCAGTCGCATACCTTCGGCATCTATTCACGTACCGTAATACGAAATTTGGTATATGTGGCGCTAGCGAAACAGCCACGAGTGTATCATCAGCATGGCATGTAGTCATGTTACATGACACGCATGTCATGATTTTCATGTTAGGGTGACTCGCTTGGGTTCGGCATGCAATCATGTCATACCATACCACGTTTGCAACATGCCATGTGAACAAAACCACTGCACGAGCTGCTGGACCATGTTATGTAAATCGTGACAATAATAACATACATATAATGATTTTCATGTTATGACTAGACAAATATGTTCTTTATACATCCATGTTATGCCATACCACGTTTGATATTGACACCATTATCAAAACGGACTGGAGAGCTAAAAGTCGTAGGCGGCTAGATAGATAGATAGATAGATAGATAGATAGATAGATAGATAGATAGATAGATAGATAGATACGCTCAACGTCGCCGAAGTTCGCGAAGACATGCTTCGCATTTAAAATGTTCTTGTTATGAAGGTTCACTCTTGGGTCTCGTATCACATCTTCGCTGCGTCTTGCAAAAAAGAGTAGACATGCCGTGGCTTGTCGTTTCTCATGGTCAGAAATAACCATGAAATCGTCCCGGAAAGCTGGCTTGGAGCCAGCTTTCCGGGTCTTAGAGTGCTAAACCACAGAAAGTCGCTGGCCCCTACGGCTGCCACTGCATGACGAGTGCATGTTGGCGCAGGGGCAGTGATCGTCACGGTGGTCGAGGTCAAGGTCTAAGTCTTCCGGGTCGGTTCAAGTAGAGGCCCGTATTCTGGCGGGAGCCTTTCCTGTCAGCGCCTGGCCCACTGCTCAACATAGGCGTCGATTTCACATTGATGGTGTGGGCTGGGCTCCTGACTGAAGTGGGGTGTTTGGTACATGGGCCGGGAAGCACCTATGCCGAATATCATGGGGTTGTGACGAAGACAAAGGCAAGAACTTCTGGCCGATGAGCGAAAAATTTTAACTGACCAACGATGACTTCAGTCGTCATTTACACATGTGCCATCGAATATCCAGCGCTATCGGTAGTGCACACATATGTTCCCGAAGAGTCTTGAGTGTTTGCGTTGTGGATATCTACGCACCAGAAGGCTCTCACAATCATCTCGATGGTTCTTTGGTAAATTGGCGTGGTTGCACAAGGCAGGACTTACACTTGAAGTGATCATAAAACTTCAGAATGAAGACCGGCAATATGGTCGTGTGGGGGCTTGTTTATGAGTATGAATAAATACACGTAAATGTGCAAAAATTTTCGAGGATGGCGGAGGGTATCAGGCTCCTGTTTTTCACGATGTGCCTCCCTACCCCCAAACACATCACTTGTCGTTTTCGTAGGCGAAAGCCAAAGAATATGTGTACAATTCTACAAATATTGAATGTTTTAATGTTTTAAAATAGCTGCATGGGCTTTTTGTACGTATACATAAACGTGAATATGTAAGAATTTTCAAAAAACTGAGATGATATCGGGCCCTTGTTCTTGACGGCCTGCCTCCCACCCTTCGGATAAATAAATGGTCATTTTCGTAAGCCAAGGGCAAAAAATACATGCACCATTGGTTAAATATTGAATGTTTTTGAATAGGTGCTCAAGTTGTACTTACCACGTGCTGGGCACGAACTAATTCGTTGACGTCTTTAAGAATCCACAAGATAAACTTTTCGGTGATCTGCAAAGGCACAGAGGAAAAACGAGCCTCTTTAATGTACTCTTCTAACAAACTTTCTTGCGACGTTGGATGTACTGCTACTCATTTATTTTTTTGCAACGTGGAAAGCTGGTAACACGTGTCTTACATCACGAAGAGGTGAGCTATGTTGCATGCTATTGTCTCGCACAAGCACTCACTTTGTCTATGCTGCATAGCGCGCGAGTTCAGCGTCCTTTACCCTGATACGGGCCATAATACCGACCATTAGATGGATGGGTTATTTCATGCCTAAAGCCGGGCTTCACCATAACGCATGTTTGATGATGGAAGAAATACGTATGCGCAAAGCTCATTGCCGAAGGTCAGCAGTCGCATCACCCTTTCTCTTTCTTCTTCTGACGAGTGCAAACCAAAGCACGCCATAATGCAGAACTCAAAGTGGCGGATGACGACCATCTCATCAAAACCGGCCTTTCAGTTCCCGTTTTTGTGGAACAAAAACAAAAAGCCGATTGGTCCTCTCGCCCTCTCTTCTTCTGTATTCGTTTCAGTGGGGCGCCCTTTTCAGTTTATTATGAACCCAAATCAACTCGCCCAACTTGCGGGAACTCAGCAGCTTTGCCGCAGATTGAAACGTGCCTCGCGTTTTTCACGCATTAATGACGCACGAAACGTTCCTAGATACAGATAAGTGCGAAAAAGCGTCTCAGTTGCTACTTCACTGTGTCTGAAAAGAGCGCTCTTTTCGCAAACGTAGACTTTCGAATAATTTAGCGACTTTCGTGCACCAGCTTTGTAAAACAGAATCGTTTCGGTAAAAGCGGAACGCCAGCCAACACGTGCAATATATTTCTTACCACGAGATAAGGGTGCGCGAGGAGTGTTGTCCTTCCGCTCTTTACGGGGCAAAGTGCGCGTGACAAATGATAGCACGGCCGCCGCGTCGGGACGATGTTGCTACGCGCGCTCAATGCGCCATCTTGATGGTAATGCTGAAAACACGATAGTTCTCCCCCACCCCACCTAGAAGGTGCCCATAAGCACCGTTATGTGGCAGATATAGATAGCTTGCCGTTTCAACGTTGAAAGAAGTGCTCCTAGGTGGCTCAATCGTTAACACCTCACACTCGTGATTCAGAGCACCCAAGTTTGACTCCGCGGGCCGGTGTCTCTTTTCTGGATTTTTTTCTTTCATTTTATATATATGAATACGTAAACATATACGGTGAGTGACTGTGACACCGATGGCAAAATCCAACTGATACTGTCCATATAATTGCTATCGCAATAAAAAGTATCGTCTGGGCAACGCTCACCCCCAAAAATTGATCAGAGGTGACCCCGAATGCAGGAATATCAAACAACAAAAGCATCTCGAATTTAAAAATTTGGTGTCAGGGGTTCTTTAAAGCACACAGCCAGGCGAAGGTGGAATGCTGATAGTATAGTGAACTAAAATATGATCTAGTTGCACGACCGGCTGGACTCCGGCGTCAGCTTTCGCGCGGATGCCACAAGGTTGCACCACTGCTAATTGTCATGCCAGCTTTGGCTGCGTTATCGGGCCGTCGCGGACTCCTGCAGAGCTGCGGATGTAGTTACTTCTAACACGCGTTTGCTTTCAGGTTCGTGCAAACGTAAAATTACGAGGTTAATGTGTGGACAACTGGCAAAATCGTTGGCCCGGCATCTAGAACCAATGACGGTTTTCCTCAGGGAATGCACACTTTGCTGCCGTGTATCACGTGCAAATGTTCGCACAGGATGCATCTTGGCTCGAAATGATGTTCGCACACCGCTGAAGTTTCGGTTAGAGGCTTGTCAACCCTCCAGAGGTTGCGCTCCCACTTTCTGCATAGATCGACATCCCTGGGAGTCAAATAGTGAGTGGTTGCCCAATCGGTAACCGAGCGCCCCGGTTACCGATTGGGCAACCCGGAGCAAAGCAATGAAAATCCGTCCCCCACTTCGACATGTCGCGAACTACAATTTTGTTGGTGCGGGATATCTCACAAAGTACAGACTCCACCCCGATACTGTCCAGAGAATGGAGCAGATTTCCTCGGCACACGTGCAGTGAGTAGCTTGTTAGAACTGGAAATAGAATAATCTGGCCTGCAAGAGACGCTCATTTGCTTCGCGCTCTTGTGCGGCCCACAAGAGCGTGGTACGTGTACCGCAAGAACACTTGTTTGAGAAGCACGCACTCAAACTGGAGGAATAAAAAGCGCATCTTGTGTGCGCCAGGATTTTCTGCACGCCGTCACTGGCCCTCTCGTCTATATCACTCTGGCTAGAAACTATTTCAAACATCTGCGAATAAGATAAAACGACTGCATTATGCTTCCCGTTTATGGCATTGGCCTTAACGCGTGCTTCGAAACGCACGCATGGGATAAAAGTGTCACGAAATAGCATGGTACTAGATGCACAACAGTACACAAAACGAAAAAAGCTGCATATTTAATTTTTTCATGTTTTCTTGGGCTGACACTATCCCTTAGAATAGCCTGTATGTATGCCTTCCACGCGCCTTCGTCTGTCGCAAATACAAATACATACAATCGCGGCCCACAATCATGGTTTCCACAGAAATGTGGACACAGCACTTCCTCGGCACCACAGCTGCTCGATATCTGGTCACTCACCCACGAACACGAGCGCAACCGCAAGCAGAACACATCACAACTCCGAAGAGACTAACGGCACACAAAGAAGGATGCAACAGTTGTTGTTTCTCGTCAAAGCGCAGCGATGCTGAAGAGACAGCAACGCCGATACGAACGTGCCGCCGAATGCCGGCGTCGGTTGCGTTGTGTGCCACGCTAGCGCACAGCGGAACCAGCGTCGCCAGTTGGTTGACATATACGGTAGAGCTTCCGGGCCTTGAAGTTTTTTCAGGTGGTGGCGGCTCAACACGCCAAACTCACACACGTACTGACGCACACGCGCCGATTGACTTCCGCGCTGCCCGCGCTGTCCAGAGAAGACACCGCCGACGCGCGCTCGTATCGCACACATGATATGAAAAGGCGCAGTCGCGCCGCGAGAAATCCCAGCGGCCAGCCGTGTTGTTTTGGGTCGCCGAGACAGCAGCCAACGCCTGCCGGTCACGCCACTAGATTATATGCTAGTTTACTATAATAGATAAGTTGTAGGGCCTGTTTGCTTGTTATCGTATTCACCGTTTTCGTCTGGTTGTGCGCTTCGCAGTTTTAGCTATGTCTCAGAGATACGCCTAGACGGTCACATGAGTTACTGCAACAACTGTTCAGTTTACTTTCTAGTTCAGCTAGATTACAAATTCAATGCTCTTTTGTATTTTTCGACCTCGATGCAGATGTCTTCTCAATGATGGTGGCTGGGCATAATCGATGGAAGATGAGCCCAATGCGAATTGTAAATTAGGATGTGACATATACTATGTTGTCCAAGTTGTCACCCAGATGCTCTAGATAATATGAATTTCTTGGGCGCATTTGCCGAACACAATCTCGGCAATGGTTAACTGGACTGAGGTTGCTCTTCACATGGAAAAAAGTTTACATTTTCGCAAATAATAAAGAATCAGCACCAGTCACAATAAACTCCGGCACGGAGCTATGTGGTCAAAGTATTGTTTATTGAGGGAGCCTGCGTGGCCAAGGGAAAGCATGAATTAAGTGCACGTGAGCGGCCAAAATACCGAGGATGACCGTCCAGCAAGGTCTCGCAAGTCAACGCATGGCTCACCACGTAGGTGTTATCTCATATGATGTTACAGTGATGGTATTTTACTCAACTGTGCCAAACAAACAGCTTGCATAGAAACGGCTGTGTCATTATAATATCTTACTTGGACGCAACATCTGAAGAGAAATTATGGCGTGCGTTGTTGCAGATTCTGTAGGGCGATATTTTTTTTGTGACCCTCCCATTAGCAATCCCTGAGTAAAACTTTTCTGGAAACTTTTGTTATGGCTCTTTTTCACCGTCCGTCATCACAAACATTAGCAATGCTATTTTCTTGTACTACATCGACACTCTTGCAGAAAAGCATTTTGCTGCAGTTTTCCTTACCTAAACGAAAGTTTCAATAAAAAGATCCACAAGCAGTTGCTGTTTCCCAACTGTATACATCTGAATAGCCACCCTTGAAGACATAGCCAATTTCTTTGCCAAAATCTTTACTCCACTGTGTATCAGCACTACACTGTAAAAAAATTACTCTGAGGTCGCAGTAAAACGCTTATCCTCTGCTTCCCCCATATTCGAAGCAATGTTTTCGCTCCGGCTCGCCGGAGGAATCGCGTGGCGCACCCAGAGTGCTTTTAAGGGCCGGTTCACGCTAGCGACAGAGTTGCCTCGCCATTTGATGTTTGACGTTGACAGGCAGCCGTGCGCGGTCACTTGCTTCACGCGCGTCTGCCATTGTTTTCCGTTCGAAAAGTGGGTGCGAGAGCAGTTTTTGTTGCGTTTGCTGTTTTACGGAGAGTGGTTTAGCCAATCAGAGACGAAGGAGCGACATGGCAGAGCTACGTCGTCTGATTTCACCTCTCCGCGTTGTCTGCGTCTGCCGCGAGACACTGCAACTGCTTGCTTCTTGCTCCGCGGTTTTCACGCCATGTCGTACGTGTTGTTCTCAGACTGTGTTACAGCAGCAAATAAAGCATTTTCGCCTGTCCTGTATTTAAAAAAGCGCAGAGCAATTCAAAATGACGTCCGCAAAGTAGGCGTTCAGACAAGCGGCGCCAGCTATCCAGCGGTAGCAACAACAAACAAACGCATGATGTATGCTATTCGATATTCGGGAAGGCTTGCTTAGGCCTAGAACGTCAATTTTTTTTAGTATGGTTTTCAAAAACGGTGCCGAATCCATTCGGGTACTGTGTTCTCGAAGCTAAAAGATATGAGTCTAAAGCAAATGGAAGCATCAGTTCAGAGCGTACGACCTACAGAGCGCACAGCATCTGCTTGCTAGATTCGAGGCGGGCGACAACTGCATTCGGAAGGGCAGCCATTATAATCATATGGTGGTTTTGGGACGTTAAGCCAACATATCAATCAATCTATCAATCGGAAGGGCAGCCATGTTTGTAGGAGGAGCCAGCCGTGCAATTCAAAGACCTCTCCTGCGGGCGGCGCTGGCCGCCGGTCGCTGTCTGAGTTGCGCCAAGGTACGCCATCTTGGGTTAAAACGTCTTGTGGGAAAGTCACTCACCACCCGCGTAGGAGCAACGCTCCCACTTCTGAGTACTAGCGTTGCTTTATTTATTATTTTCGCTTTCCTTTCTATCGATTTTTCATGAGAGTACGAAAAAAACTTAGTTGAACTGGTCACGCCTGGAAGACTTGATTTTATGTTAACGTTTTTGGTACGTAATGATGAAAAACGTACGTCAGCTTGTTGAACCAGTGATGTATATTTATATTAAGAGTAGGCCACACATTACCTTCGGCTACTTTTGTGCTGTTTTTTCTATTTACTTGAATAAGAATATTTTTTATTCTTTATCGCTATCGAGGGAGTTAGGAATGGAGTGTTTTCATTGCGTTGAGCTCGGTCGTTACCTGTGTGACCTAACCAGCTAAAGCTTTGTAGTCTTCAACTGAATTGAGCTGGATAGCGATCGAGAGTGGCCGTGCGACGCCCGAGTTACGATCGTCTCTCGTATTACGCTCGTATTACTATTGCGGATCACGACAATTGATGTGCTTTGTTGTTCAACAACCCCGTCATGTTCAACATTCTTTTCACTTAAGGTTTCAAAGCTGCATTCGATTCACAAATTAACAGCAACACCTTGCTGATTCGAATAGTTATAGTTTAAGTTCTCCCTTTATTTTTTTGCGTTTCAACCACCAGACTAATCTGGACGTATGCAGCTGACACAGGCTGGCCAAGTCTGCATGTGTAACGTATTCGCTACTAAATGTGTGGTCAATACAAATAGATCAAGTTTTGTGAAGGCGTGGACAGGAAGAAAAAAAAGCACTCGCAAGGGCGTCAGCAGAGAACTGGAAAATGGGCACTTGCTCCCCTCAAGCCACAACAGCACTTGCCCTCACCCAAGCTAGACCAGTGCTCTCACTCTCCTTAAACCGCGATGCAACAATGGTTTGAGCCTCTCAAGCGAAAATCCTGCCGACGACAAAGGCCAAGCGTTCATTCCTTCTGACCAAACACTCATTTTTTTTATAGTAACACCCACTGCACCAGCGTCTAATCGCATGGGCTCTACGTAGTACAATTCAACACAGAATGCATTTGCTGTCGCAATTCTCGTGACCAACAGGCTACATTACAACAGGCTACAGTACCGAAGAAGCGCGGCGAGAATTACCACAGCTGTTGTCAACCCAAATTCATTTGCCCGGAATCTGCGTAGCATTGGCTTCTCTGCAGTACAAATGAACCACCTATAACCACGTGATGGCGCTTCGCGAATACGGGTGCTGAACTCCAGTAGGTGGAGCAAGCGGCGCCCGGAAAACAGCGGCGCCACTCTGCTACCTAAATGTAGCATATACACGATTTCGGTGTGTCACGGACGGCCAATTTCGGTGACCCCGCGTCACGGCAAATAACTGGCGCCGTACATTCCCACTGACAATGGGAACGGCGGGCGCATAAAAGAGAGCCGAGAAGTGCAGGATGGGGTGCGCTTCTTCGAACGTCGCCGCCGATATTTGATCCTTGGTGACTGCGGCGGCGTCTGCAAGGTCGTGGAAGGCCGCGATGTACCCCGAACAAGGATTAGACTACGGGACGCATCGGCTGAAAGCCAAATAGTATGACCGTTTCCCACGGGGGAAACCGTGGGAAAACCTCTGGTGGCCAAGTCGTATGGCAACACCCCAACAGGTTGTCACTCTCGCTAGTTAAGGGCCCTCTCCTAATTAAAAAGGGGTCGCTTGAATATATTTTTGGGGCGGAGTTTCCATCAATGAACCGCGCTTAATTGGACCCATGTAGAGGTCTCTTGTCCCCAAGGAAGAGAGCGAGGAGACACGAGGGGGATTTAAGCGCAGGATTTTGCCCTCCCTGCTAGGCAGACTAGTCACTGACCAACATGGTGTAGAAACAGATCAACAAGCATCTCTTCTGGAAGTTTTTAGTGTGGCTCTGTATCGGCTGGCCACCTAAACTTAGCCGTTCGTATAGTTGTGACGCGATATTAACGTCTGCAACGTAGACATCGGGACTTCGCCTCGAGTTAGCTCAACCTGCCCGAGGTCACCTGCAAGCACTAGCCTCCCGGAGGCACCAGCGTTGCAACACCGCCGACATCTTAGTCGTGCCAGAACTCTCTTCGACTTCTCGCACCCGATCGTCGGGGGCGCAACGCTGCCGGTCATCACACGTATGCCTTCACCTGTTTATATCTTCAAACTTTCTCCTCCGTAGTTCTATTGTTGTTAGTTTGTGTAGTTTGTAATAGTTCTCTCTCGTAAGCTGACTTAATGTTTCTTCATATGTATTTTTTGTTGTATCAAGAGTTGATGTATTTTGTTAGTTGTATTGAAGTGTTGTACTACATCCGGTGTGCTGCAATATCACTAGAGTAAAGTTTGTTTTGTTTTCTCACGTCTCTGATCTCTTCACTGTCTCTGCTTGCGTACGGAACGAACCAACCTGCTGTCATTCCCGTCGCCGACTTTGCGCTGGCGACGCTAGAGTGGCAGCTTGTAACAAAATTGGCGTCCGTGACAGGACGTTCCGTACAAGAGTAAGACAGTGAGGGGTGAACGAGAACCGTCCGGACAGCGTGGTGATAGAGCTGCACAGTTGAAGCGGTAGCATCCTGCATATGATTGCGCTGTTTTTATAGTGGCATTATAGTGACAGTTGCAGTATGGAGTGTATGGATTTTGATAAGTGGATCGCGCACGGTAAACAGTTAGGCCTCGAGGGCGTCGAACTGAGACAACGGGTTAAGAAGCAGCAGGAACAGGCGCAGGCGTTAGCCACAGAAGAGTGGGCACTGGCCCGGAAAGAAAAGGAGAGAGAGTGCAAAGAAAGAGAGAAAGAATGAGAAGCGGCAAGGGAAGCCGGAGAACGGGAAGTGCAGTTACTGCAATTAAAGATTCACCTCAGTGAGAGTAGCAGTGTGATTCGATCCAGCAGTGAGCACGGCGATGCTGGGGAGGAGCGGAGTTTGAGAATCCACGCAGGTAGACTGCTCATCACCTTTCACGAAGGAAGGGACGACTTAGATGCGTTTATACGCCGGTTTGAGAGCATCGCCAGAGGGCAAAAGTGGCCTCAAAGCCAATGGGCGACGGCGCTTTCGACATGTCTTACAGGAGAGGCGCTAAGTGTTTATGGCAGGCTACCACCTACAGATGCAGCGGACTACACTAAGGTTAAAAGCACCCTCCTGAAGCGCTTTCGCTTCACGGCGGATGGGTTCCGAGACAAGTTTAATAAGAAGAGGCCAGTAAGGGGTGAAAGAGCAACACAGTACGCAGCTCGCTTAAGACATTACTTCGATAGATGGGTTGAGCTGTCCAAAACTGAGACAGAATTCAAGTCCCTCCGCGCATTGTTGATTAGAGAGAGGTTTTTGCATGAATGTGGTTCGAACCTGGCATTATATTTAAAAGGAAGGAGGGCGGAATCCCTGGGAGACATGCTTGAGCTGGCAGGCCAGTTTTTAGAAGCTCAGGGTGGAGCACGCCTAGCGAAAACAAAGAAAGATGGTCCCATGACGGACGAGAAGAGAAATACGAAAAAGGAACAGCCACTCACCACTACCACGGTGCTATATTTGCAATCGTGGGAATCACCCGCCGCACTTGTGTCGCAACAGACCTGCCGCTAATGTACCCATCGTGTGCTTCAAGTGTGGCAAAAAATTATAGGGCAAACGACTGCCGGTCAGGAGCAAATAACTCACTCCAGGCGTCCTGCTTCTACGCACCAAGGGAAACGCGTGAGGATCCCATATGCGACGGGTATATCGAGCTTAGGAATGGTGAAAAAGTCCCCGTCGTCAAAGCCGTAAGGGTTACACCGCCGAAAAATCTGGCCGAGAACCTACCATTGGCCACAGGGACCCTGCGAGACACAGACATATCAGTGTTGCGGGATACGGGGTGCAACACAGTAATCGTGCGGAGGAAGTTGGTGAAGGAAGCGAGCTGACAGGTACAAGCAGACTCGTCTACTTGGTTGACGGAACAGCGAAGATGCTGCCCGAAGCACGGATTGAGGTTGACACCTCCTACTTTACTGGCAATCTGACAGCACTATGCCTGGAAAATCCACTGTATGATCTCAGTCTGGGCAATATCGATGGCGTAAGGCCTCCTAATGATCCCAGAAAGGAGACGGAAAAACCTGTCTCGACAATGGAGTCAAGGGAAGAGCCCGTAGCAGCAGCAGCTATCACCCGTTCCCAAGCACATGCAGAGCCGGAAAAATTTGCCAAGCTTCGTACGCCTAGAAGCACGGCGGGATTGCCGGGAGATAACTATGGCTGTGAGCAGAGGGGAGATGCGACACTCAAACAGTGTTTTGAGAAGATCGGCAGGAAGCAAACATGCCGAAATGAGAAGGGAAGCGTCGAGTAAAAACAAGAACAGGGACTGCTGTACCGACACTACACAGAAGCCAACGGGCGGCTTGTACGCCAATTAGTCGTTCCACACTGCCACCGAGAAGCTGTGCTTAAAACAGCACACAATGGTATGATGGCAGGACGCATGGGCACGCAGAAAACCAAGGACCGGATCTCGGAGGAGTTCTTTTGGCCAGGCATCACAGCTGACGTAAAAAGGTTCGTCGCCTCATGTGACATTTGTCAGGGCAACGTACCAAAGGGCCGTGTACCACATGTTCCACTGGGGAGGGCACCCATAATCGACACTCCGTTCAAACGAGTGGCGATCGATATAGTGGGACCGATTCACCCGCCCTCAAAGCATGGAAACAGATACATTTGGACTTTGATTAATTATGCCACCTGGTATCCAGACGCAGTGGTGCTCCCGAGTATCAAAACTGAGCGAGTGGCCGAAGCCCTGGTCGAGATGTTCTCCAGATTTGGCGTCCCCCGCGAGGTAGTGAGCGACCGTGGCACGAACTTCACATCGGACCTGATGAAGGAAGTAGCGCGGCTCCTTTCCGTGCGCCAGCTCCACACCACCCCATATCACCTCATGGCGAATGGCTTGGTGGAAAAATTCAACGGCACCTTAAAATTAATGTTAAAGCGCATGTGCGCCGAAAAACCGAGAGATTGGAACCGCTACCTGGCCTGTGCTCTTTGCCTATAAGGAGGTTCCGCAGGCCAGTATGGGGTTTTCACCCTTCGTGCTTCTCTACGGCCGCATTGTGAGGGGACCCTTTGCAATAATAAAGGAGCTATGGACGAACGCCGACTTGACTGAGGAAGCTAAGACGACGTACCAGCATGTTTTCGACTTTCGGAACCATTTGGAGGAAACGTGCCGCGTGGCACACGAGGAGTTGGAAAAAGTCGGAGCACGGTACACGAAGCTGTACAATCGAAAGGCGAAGGAGCGGAGTTTCAACCGCGGAGACAATGTACTGATTTTACTTCCCACCGACACGAACAAGCTGCTGCTGCAATGGAAGGCCCTTTTGAAATCCGGGAAAAGAAAGGTGAAGCTGACTACGTCGTAGACACGGCTGGCGGCAGAAAAATCTTCCACGCCAACCTACTGAAAAGATACGAGGAGAGAGACAGCCCCTCCACCAAAGTGTGCAACGTGACATTTGGTGTTGTGGAATCGAGCGAGGACGAGAATATTCCGACCCCTGACTGGCTGAAAGTAGAAGGGGAAGAAGACGTGAAGCTCTCCGACAAACTGGACGCTTAGCAGATCGGACAGCTGCAAAGAATTATCAGGGAACACGCTCGTATTTTCTCGGATGTCCCGAGCAAAACTGACGGGGTCCACTGCAACCTCGAACTCACCAAGAGTAACCCCGTCCACGTGAAACAATACCCTCTTCCCTTTGCAACGCGGGAAGGTGTAGAAAAAGAGGTGCGGGAGATGCAGAAGCTCAGCATCATAGAGAAATCAGAGTCACCTTATAATTCGCCAGTCATTTTGGTAAAGAAACCCGACGGTACAAATCGACTGTGTATCGATTTTCGACGCCTGAACAACGTTCTGGTGGCTGACTCCGAACCTATGACAAGAACTGACGCGGTGTTTGCTACAGTGGGAAAGAAGAAGTATTTCTCAAAGCTCGAATTCGTGAAGGACTATTGGCAGATCTCGCTGACCGAAGAGTCCAAAGCGAAGACGGCCTTCTCGACGACATCGGGACTATATCAGTTCCGGTTCGTGCAATTCGGCATCAAGAACAGCGCCTGCTGTATTTGCTACGTTGATGCGGAAGGTTGCAGAAGGTGTACCCGGTGTGTACCACTACAAGGATAATGTACTGGTAGCCACTGAGACATGGGAAGAGCACCTGAGGTCTCTGGAACTGCTTTTTGAGCGCATACAGAGGGCCGGGCGCACAGTGCGCCCCAGTAAATGCGAACTTGGTGTGGAAGAAATCGACTTCTTGGGACATCGAGTTGGCAGGGGCAGATTGCAACCACTGGGGAAAACACTCGACAAGATCGAAGCTGCACCACGTCTTTCAACCAAGCGACAAGTGCGCGCCTTCCTCGGTTTGACCGGGTACTATCGGGAATTTATCCCGAATTACGCAGAAGTCAGCGCTCCCCTTACAGATTTAACCCGGAAGGGCGAAGCTAACTCGGTGAAATGGACAGCAGCCCACGAGGAGGCCTTTCGAAGTCTCAAACAACATGTCTCGACGGAGCCGATACTACGGCTACCAGATTTGCACCAACCATTCGTACTTCGAATGGACGCATTGGACACAAGTCTCGGAGCCGTGCTCATGCAGGCCCACGAAGGCAAGCTCCACCCTACAGCTTATTCCAGCCGAAAGCTGCTTCCACGGGAGGCTTCCTATAGTACCATCGAACGCGAATGTCTCGCGTTGGTATGGGGAATTCAGAAATTCTCCATGTACTTATATGGAGTACATTTTTGTGTCCAGACAGACCACCAGCCTCTGAGTTATATCCAACGTGCAAAACAGCTGAACGCTCGAGTACTTCGATGGAGTTTACTACTTCAAGAGTAACAGTTCACCATTACGCATATTGAGGTTAGCGAAAACGTGGGAACGGATTACTTGAACCGGATATAGTTCTTGAGGTCTATGAGCACGTTATTTTTTTCCTTTAGTCGTTTGTTTTCTGTTTGTATGTGCATATTTCATTGTACAAGAAGTGTATTTTGAGTTATTTTCTTTTTGCTTGGCGGATTGGTTGTTTTTACATGTTGTAATGCACATTGAAGTATTTCACTACAGTCGAGGAGCGCAGCTGTTTCGTTTTGTTTTGTAGTATACATCCGTGCAGTGTATTCTGTATTGATGGCTGCCGTACACGGCTATTTCTTTTTCTTGTTTGTATGGCGCATCGACATTGTTGCGTGTAACTGAAGCTGGTACTCTAACAATTCTAACGATTGTTTTTTTCCCTTTTTGTTGTTACTTTGATGCACTCTGCTTATTTATGTTGTGTATGAGAGGGACAGTCGTCATGTCTCTCTTGTTGGTGGGGTTTTGTTCGTTGTTGTCGAAAAATTCCCCTCCGTGTGAGCAAATGTTATGAATACCATTCTGGAAGTGGGGGCGATGTCACAAACGGCCAGTTTTGGTGACCCTGCCTCGCGGCAATTAACGGGCGCCGTACTTCCCCACTGACCGTGGGAACGGCGGGCGCATAAAAGAGAGTCGTGAAGTGCAGAATGGGGTGCTCTTCTTCGAACGTCGCCGCCGACATTTGATCCTTGGTGACTGCGGCGGCGTCTGCAAGGTCGTCGAAGGCCGCGATGTACCCCGAACAAGGATTAGACTACGGGACGCACCGGCTGAGAGCCAAACAGTCTGACCGTTTCCCACGGGGGAAATCGTGGGAAAACCTCTGGTGGCCAAGTCGTATGACAACACCCCAACAGGTTGTCACTCTCGCTAGTTGAGGGCCCTCTCCTAATTAAAAAAAAGTGGGTTCAATAAATTTTTTGGGCGGAGTTTTCATCAATGAACCGCGCATGATTGGATCCAAGTAGAGGTCTCTTGTCCCCAAGGAAGAGAGCGAGGAGACACGAGGGGGATTTAGGCGCAGGATTTTGCCCTGCTAGGCAGACTAGTCGCTGACCAACATGGTGTAGAAACAGATCAACAAGCATCTCTTCTAGAAGTTTTTAGTGTGGCTCTGTATCGGCTGGCCACCTAAACTTTGCCGTTTGTCTAGTTGTGACGCGATATTAACGTCTGCAACGTAGACAGGGGGACTTCGCCTCGAGTTAGCTCAACCTGCCCGAGGTCACCTGCAAGCACTAGCCTCCCGGAGGCACCAGCGTTGCAACACCGCCGACATCGCAGTCGTGCCAGAACTCTCTTCGACTTCTCGCATCCGATTGTCGGGGACGCAACGCTGCTGGTCATCACACGTATGCCTTCACCTGTTTATATCTTCGAACTTTCTCCTCCGTAGTTCTATTGTTGTTAGTTTGTGTAGTTTGTAATAGTTCTCTCTCGTAAGCTGATTTATGGTTTCTTTATATGTACTTTTTGTTGTGTCAAGTGTTGATGTTTTTGTTAGTTGTATTGAAGTGTTGTACTACATCCCGTGTGCTGCAATATCACTAGAGTAAAGTTTGTTTTGTTTTCTCACGTCTCTGATCTCTTCACTGTCTCTGCTTGCGTACGGAACGAACTAACCTGCTGTCATTCCCGTGGCAGACTTCGCGCTGGTGATGCTAGAGTGGCAGCTTGTAAAACAGTGCTTGTAAACCATCTGGCTCACGCTGAACAGCCTACCCCAGCCAACTTCCGGTGTGGCACTTTCGGCAATGCCTTTAGGGGCGAAGCTCCTTATAGCGGCACCCGTTCGTCTGTAGTAGTCGTAGTAGTAGTGTGTAACCAGTCTTTCATTTTGACCTCCAAGGTGATGCCGGTGGGAGATTTATTTCTCTGCGTTGCTGAACAATAAAAAAAATTCACAGCGTACGCATTAACTAAAAGCCAAATTCTCCTGTCTCTCATTCCACCTTATCAGCCATTGGATGTACATTGAGCACTATCTGACAAGAAAGGGTTGCTACATTATCCTCACTGGGCGTTACCTCCTTGGTTTTAGAAAGGTTTAGCGAGCGTTGGGCTGCAGTGCCATGAATACAGTGAGCTAGTATATACCATGAACTCGAGGTGGTTAAAGGTGGGAAATGCACACGAAGCGCAAGCCCTAAGAAAGTGTGCGTGTGCTTCCTCTCGTTCAGTCCTAGGAATGTTCGCTGGATGGCGGTACTTCTAGATGAGGAATATATGATGAAAAGTTGTGAGATGGTGGTACTTCGAGTGTTGAATAGATGAACGAACGGACACACAGACAGATACATGGACAGACTCACGGATGGCTGCACGGACCCTTGGACAAATGGAAGAACGCAGGGGCCGATGCATGAATGAACGCAGAGACGAACGCAGGGACAGACGCACAAATGGACGTGTGGACGCACGAACAGACGCACAAACGGACGGGCGGATGGACACACGGACGGTCACACAGACGGACGCATGGACGGACGGAAGCAAGAATGAATGGATGGGCGGATGCTTTGCCCCACTCTCTATCATTCACTGTATGAATATGCTGACATTTTTTTCAATGGTTCCTGCAGTGTTTTTGTGGTGTGTTTCAGTTTGCTGCTCTAGTATTTTTGGCGCATTCCTTAGGATGTGTTTGCAGCAACGTCTAGCAGCTACATGAAGGGGGCTCACTGGCCTCGTGGCCAATGGGCGCCACGAAAAATATCAGTCGTGGCATTCCAATGAGCTCGGCCCCCTGCTCCATGCTGGTTGTGATAGTGATCGCACCTACAATAACTGAAAATGCATAAGATGCAGGATAAGTTTGTCAGCGAACCTAATTGAGACAGTTCGTTCTGCAAGGCCACGATGTGGATGTGTTTAGAAGACGTGGACTAGGAATTCATAGCGCACACCTGTCTTCCCTGTCCGCGTCTTCAAAGCGCACCCACATGGTCGACATGCAGAAGCATAGTCGCTCGATTCATTGTGAAGTTGTTCATTTCAGCTTTTCGACTAGAACTGATAATATTCCTTCTGCTGAACCCCGGACATATTTGTATTTTCGTCTAAGCATACCACTTCGGAATAAAACACTCATTTCTGCGCCTGTGTCACACTGGGCACTTTTTTTTGAGTTCAGCGGCGATCGGAATCGCTGGCGACCCGAAGTATTAATGTGACTAAGAAACTACAAAAAAGGCTGTTGTAATGAAGTCAACTGGGGCTGCAGGGTCACGCGAAGTGTTATGGTTTACTCACGCGTAAGCTATTCATCAATCAAATTTTCAAGTTTAACCTACATAAATTTACTGTCTATGTTCACACCCAAAGAATACATTAGCGAGAATGCTGCGATGGTCATTAGCGGTAGAAAGACAGGTGATGAGTCATTTGCTCGCACAGATGCGATCCCACTCACCGGCGTGCCTTTAAAAAAAATCAAATGCAACGACAACAAAACGTCCACACCACGACTTACACTGTGCGGAGATTATTGTTAAGCGCGGGTACTTTGCGCCCCGTGTTGTTTCGACAGTGCACATAGTTGTTATCGCTGAAACAATAAAATAAACACATGTGCCATAGATTTACAGTGTTAGCTTTCACGTTTTCCTGCCTATTTCAGGTGTCAGTACACTTAAGTGCCACGGCTGGAACGCGACAGTGACTGCTTGATGTGTTTCAGTAACCAGGCGCCATCGACTAGTCTAACGTCTGAGTATTGCCTCTGGGCTGAGATTTACATTGACTTTGATGAAGTGCAGAAAGACCTACGCGCTCTTAGTGGGAATCCCGCTTTCTCACGTGATCGCTACCATGAAGACGCTCTTTCTATTGTCATCGGTCGGAAAACAGAACGTTTTGACTAGCGTATAGAATAATTTAGGCATGTAGACTGCACCTAGGCTTGACACAGCTCTGCTCGAGTTGCCAGTGCTTCATCGGAATAATTTTATCCGCATAAAACATCGGAGCACAAGCAGCGGTGGCCAGCAACAAACGCTAAAACCATGCAAAAACAAGTGAAACCGGAAGCTTCCAGGGGTGGTTTTCCGGTGAACGCACAATGCTGCTAGAGACCGGCAGGCTCTGGCGAAACCGTCAGTACAGTAACTTCAGTGGACGGCACAGCACTGTTACGACAGGCTTGTCGCTAGCGTGAATCTGCCCTAACAGATATTAAACTCCGGCTGACCGGAGCAAATGCTTGGTGCCGCCGGAGTACTTTTTACTGGCATTTTCCTCAGGCTGGCCGGAGTGGCACCTCCAGAGCATTTTTCACGGGTTTTTCACTTTGGCTGTTCAGAGCTTTTGTGTGGTACCGGAGTGTTTTACGAATGTACTTACTTCGCCCGGACAGAATTTCAGTGAGGTGCATCGGTACTTTTTTGAAGTGTTTGTTCCGCTGTTATTTTATTGTATGCTGATTGTTTCACGCATTGGTTAGATGAAGGAAGTCCCAATTCTGATGCAAGCCCTGCAGAGTTACAGTGTATTTTTTCTACAGAGCTCTAGCAGATAAATTTCAAGAAAAAATTTGATATTTTATTATTTGATTTATTCGGAATTAGCTGTAATTTCGGAATTACCCAGCATTTGGGAAAAGAAGACAAAAACAAACAAACTTGCAAAGAGCCACCAAAAGCAAAACGCAACAAGACAGATGCAACAGCACCGAAGTTTGAAGTGCAGCGCTTCAAAATGAAGCCCGTATCTGCAGAACGATGCACGACAAAGAAAGCGTGGCTGCTGAGAACAACTCTTCATATTCCCGAAGGACGATCCGTCGTATTCATTAACGACGCAAGGCTGGAGTTGATTGCTTCCTGCATAATTTAGCAAAAAAATATTATTCATGGAAAACTGAATATCGTGTGAGAGGCAGGAAAACTAAGAACATTGAAGCTACGGACACTCAATGAATCCTACACTGTGAGTCTATGAGGAAAAACAACTTCTAAAACTGACCCCCCCCACACAGAGAGAGAAAGAGAGAGAGAGAGACAAAATGAGAGCTCAATATCAACATGAACATCTGAGGTGATCCGGTCTGAGACAGCCGCACCATGTTAAAAACACACCTCCTGACGTGAGCAAAGTTTGAAAATGGCCGACGTTTTCTATATATTTCCAAATCGATAGCTCTACCTTTGCTAAACATTTGAAAACAAGTTTTCACTAAAATATTCCTATTTTGGTACTCTCCTAGATGGCATCAGGAATGCTCCTGCCGATCATTTCCTGATATTTTCAAATAACTGAATATTACAGTCATATTTTACTGCATGCTCATCATCAATCTTCTAGCAATGTGGGTCCTTACGATTTGCAAGGTTGTGGCCAGTGGTAAAGAAAGCACATAGCTTCATCTCCGTTGAAAAAAAATCGAGATAAGTTGGCATTGTTTTTTTTTTAATTTTCACTGCCCACTCTGTTTTGATACTTGTCATTATGAACATTTTTCAAAGTAGTTATTGTATGAGCATTTATTTCAAGACAAACAGCTTTAAGCACAAAATAAGGAAAAGTTCGCTACAATCAAGCAAAAGAAATAAGCAACAAAAGGCACAAGCATTACCCCACCAGTACCTACAATACCTATTGTATTGGTATTGTAATTAAACTGAATAAAAGATAAGGGATGAAGGTAGTACAGGCTTATGCGCCTAAATCCAGCCATGACGACGCTTCAGTTGAAAGCTTCTATGAAGAGGTGGGATCGGCAATGAGTAAGACACAGTATACTGACACAGTATACTATAGTGATGGGCGACTTAATGCAAAGGTAGGGAAGAAGCAGGCTGGAGACCAGGCAGTAGGAGATTATGGCATCGGCACTAGAAACGCCAGAGGAGAGCTACTAGTAGAATTCACAGAACACAATAATTTCCGGATTTTGAATACCTTCTACAGAAAACGAAAAAACCGCAAGTGGACATGGAGGAGCCCTAATGGCGAAAATAAGAACGAAATAGAGTTTATAATGACTGCACACCCAGGAATCGTGCAGGATGTGGAAGTGGTGGGTAAGGTACGATGCAGTGACCATAGAATGGTACGGTCTCGAATTCGCCTAGACTTGAAGAAGGAACGACAGAAACTGATACGCAAGAAGCCAATCAATGAGCTAGCATTGAGAGGGAAAGTACAGGAATTCAGAGTGTCGCTGCAGAACAGGTACTCGGCTCTTAGTGAGAAAACCAACCTTAGCGTAGATACAATGAATGATAATCTGACGAGTATCATTACGGACTGTGCAGTGGAAGTTGGAGGCAGGGTAGTTAGACAGGACACTGGCAAGCTTTCCCAGGAAACGAAGAACCTAATTAAGAAGCGTCAAATCATGAAAGTGTCAAGTACAACAGACAAAATACAACTGGCAGAGCTTTCGAAGTTGATTAATACACGTAAAGTATGCGTTGTAAGAAGGTATAACATGAAGAGAATTGAACACGCTCTGAAAAACGGAGCAAGCGTCAAAGCAGTGAAGAGGAAACTTGGGATAGGCAAAAGTCGGATGTACGCACTAAGGGACAAAGAAGGCAAAATAACTACCAATATGGATAGGATAGTTAAAATAGCGGAGGAGTTTTACCGAGGTCTGTAAAGTAGCCGAGACAACCACGACCCTAATACTATAAAAACTAGCAGTAACCCAGATGACACCCCACCAGTAATGATAGAAGAAGTCAGAAAAGCTTTGGAGAGCATGCAAAGAGGCAAAACTGCTCGTGAGGATCGGGTAACATCAGATCTGCTGAAAGATGGAGGACAGATTGTGTGAAAAAAACTAGCCACCCTATCGGAAAAAAACGAATGGTGGGCATGGTGGAAACCACCACCCACCATTATAGTGGATTAGTGTAGTGGGTGAATGGTGGGAAATGCCCACCATGGCGCATGGTGGGTATGGTGGGTGCTGCAGTGCCGGCAACACTTGAGCGCGAAATGACGTCATAATCACCGTGACGAGCTGCCACAAAAAATAAAAAAGAATTCTATAAAAACAGTATAAAAAAACACCCGTCCCGTAAAAAAAAAAAGGCGCCACGGAGGATCGAACGTGCAACCTGCCGATTCCCATTTGAAGACGCTAACCACTGCGCCACACCAACATGACGTTGTATGGGTGTTAAATACTCAGTTGGCATACAAACTTACGGTTCAACTTAAGTTATGTTTGTCATGTACACAACATAGACAAGATCTACACCTGCTACTAAAAATTGCACATTTATTAAACACAAGCAACTGCGGCCTGTTACGATTGCCACTATGTTAACGGCACTAGTGCTATTTTTTTTTACAATTCACAACTTCAAGAAAAAAACCAAGTGGACTGGGGAGCAGCAATAGTTAACCGACGGGGTCTGCCAAGTTTAATATCCGTTTCGCGCTCGTTCTAAAGGGTGACATCTGCTCACGCTTTATGAGGCCTCTAGGCTCATTCCATAGATACGCCAGCCTAATTTATTTGATTGAGCATTGGGATGCTTTTCGCGCAATGTAGAGGGCGGTCGCGCCAGCACAATGCTGTAGCTTTTTCGCTAAAGTAACTTCATAACGGCTTGGCCAAAACAAATGCAGCGTGCCGGAAACATTACGCTTCATGTTGGTTCACCAAGCATACAAATTGCCACGTCTGAATTCTCGTACAAAAGCTAGAGAAGTGCCGGCGAGTGCGACCGGCGGCTGTCGGTGAGAAGACACTTAATTACGTTCTCTGGGAGTGCTTTAATCGCGTCGCATCGATGTTTGTTGCTTCTTGAGCGGACACCATACACAATGAAAAATGCTTCATTTAGGTTAATTGATGCCATGGCTGCGCTGTATTGTCATACCTAATCGTCGAAATCGTGTATTCTGAAACCCGGAAGCACGGATAACACAATTGTACGGGCTCGGTCGGTAGGCCTAACTTTGATGGAAATCATGGTGGTAGAACATGTAGTGTACTGATCCCAGATTGGTACACTATATAAATTGCCCGCCATTATAAGCCCACCCATTATCTGCTTACTGCTTCCCAGCATTATCGCGATGGTGGGCAGAGCTTCTCAGCTTGGTACACCATGTGGCCCACCATAACAAGCAGCACCCATCATCTGCTTAGTGCTTCCCAGCATTATCGCAATGGTGGGAAGAGTTTCTCAACATGGTACACCATGTAGCCCACCATAATAAGCACCACCCACCATATGCTCAGGGCTACCCAGCATTATCGCAATGGTGGGAAGAGTGTCCCATTATTGCCCACTATCTATCCTCTGCTTTCCACCATCATTTCCACTTTACCCATCATCTGTACACCATACCACCCAGTATGTCCCGGCATAACCACCATATTTTCCACTACGTCCCACCATAGCCATCATGATTTCCACCATGCCCACTATTATTTCCACTACGCCCACCATGTTTTCCAGTATCCATCATGGCAATTTTTCCGATAGGGCACCCTGTTTACGAGGTGTCTCCTGACGGGAAGGGTACCAAAGTCTTGGAAGAACGCTAACATCATCTTAATATATAAGAAAGGAGATGACAAGGACTTGAAGAATTACAGGCCGATCAGCTTGCTCTCTGTGGTATACAAGCTATTTACAAAGGTAATTGTTAACAGAGTAAAGAAAACATTAGAATTCAATCAACCAAAGGAACAAGCAGGATTTCGAACATGCTACTTAACAATTGAACACATTCATACTATCAATCAGCTAATAGAGAAATGCTCAGAGTATAACCAACCACTATACATAGCCTTGATAGATTACAAAAAGGCGTTTGATTCAGTAGAAATATCAGCCGTCATGCAGACACTGCGGAATCAGGGCGTAGATGAAGTATATATAAACATTCTGGAAGAAATCTACAGGGGATCAACTGCTACCATAGTTCTTCATAAAGAAAGCAACAGAATACCAATCAAGAAGGGTGTAAGGCAGGGGGACACAATCTCCCCAACGCTATTTACCGCGTGCTTACAGGATGTTTTCAGAAGCCTAGAATGGGAACAGTTAGGTATAAGAGTTAATAGAGAATACCTCAATAACGTGCGCTTCGCCGATGACATTGCGTTGCTGAGTAACTCAGGGGACGAATTGCAACTCATGATTACGGAGTTAGACAAGGAGAGCAGAAAGGTGGGTCTTAAAGTTAATCTGCAGAAAACGAAAGTAATGTACAACAACCTCGGAAAGGAGCAGCGCTTCGAGATAGGTAATAGTGCACTTGAAGTTGTAAAAGACTATGTCTACTTAGGGCAGGTAATAACCGCATAGCCTAACCACGAAATTGAAGTAACTAAAAGAATAAGAATGGGGTGGAGCACATTCGGCAAGCACTCTCAAATTATGACAGGTAGATTGCCCCTATCCCTCAAGAGGAAGGTATATAACAGCTGTATCTTGCCGGTACTTGGCTACGGAGCAGAAACCTGGAGACTTACAAAGAGGGTTCAGCCTAAATTGAGGACGACGCAGCGAGCAATGGAAGGAAGAATGGTAGGTGTAACTTTAAGAGGCAAGAAGAGAGCAGAGTGGATTAGGGGACAAACGGGGGTTAAGGATATCATAGTTGAAATAAAGAAGAGGAAATGGACATGGGCCGGGCATGTAGCGCGTAGACAGGATAACCGCTGGTCATTAAGGGTAACTGACTGGATTCCCAGAGAAGGGAAGCGGGTTAGGGGGAGACAGAAGGTTAGGTGGGCAGATGAGATTAAGAAGTTTGCGGGTATAAATTGGCAGCAGCAAGCACAGGACCGGGTTAACTGGCGGAACATGGGAGATGCCTTTGTCCTGCAGTGGACGCAGTCAGGATGATGATGATGATGATCACCCCACCTAAGCCAACTGACTATTGAGAGAATTAAGGGAAGGCTGACCAGTTTACTCAACTTAAAGGTCTGTGCAAACTTCCTGTAGTAACGAAAAGTGATGGACGTGGAAACGTCGTGACATGCCAGCACCTCCTGCCTAAATAATCGTTCTTTTCCCCTCTTCTGCTCATAGCCCAGTGTCGTTGCATTTTCCAAGTACAAATTACCTCTCAGCACTGTTCGCACTCCCATCTTCCGCCAATAAGAGAAAAAAAGTGCAGCCACAGCTACGGCAGCATGACTGAAAAGAGGAGAAAAAGTGAAGCAGCAAGAATAGCAATCTCTCCCATCATCAACACAGAAAATACGGCTAGTTTTTCGGAAGGGTGCTGTGGCGAGCGTCGGAGCACACGCCTCCGCACCCCCACGTAACATAATCTACGTTCTCTGAACTCCGTGTGTTGTCCTTACACTGTGTTTTTGTATGTGCGTAAAACATCCCCCTTGTACACTTTGCTCCTCCTCTCCTTGTTTCCTCCTCTCGCGGCGGCGGCCCGCACTCGCGTGCCACCGCAGCTCAGCAGACGGAGAAGGGCCGTTTTTTTCATTTTCATTTATTTTACCCTCAATCGTACATAGCTCTACAGAGGGGAGTGAGGTACAAGAAAATATTAAGCTATGAAAAAGAGAAACATAGTGACATCAAAATGATAAATATTACAAGACATGTAAATTTGATGTTAGGCAATACACTAGATGTATGTGTAAGCACCATCAGAAACATGGGGGGAAACATATTACAATAATATAAATGTACAATATACACTTTACGCGTCATCACATAAGTGCTCTTGTATTGTGGAAGAAAACAAGTCATGATTTGACATGGAAACCATGTCCGAGGGAAGGTGGTTCCAGTCGTTGGATGTGCATGGGACGAAGGAATTATGGAAAGTGTTAGTGCGGCAGCTAATGACGTGTACCTTATGTTGATGATCTAAACGAGCTGAGTAGTAGGCAGGAGTGGTAATGAACTGAGCTTTCAAAAGTGGATGATTGAATATTTTGTGAAAAAGTATGAGACGAGATGCTTTGCGACGTGATTCGAGTGACTGTAGTGAAAGGCTGTGTTTCATTGACGTAACACTGCTAGTGCGATGGTAGTTAGATAGAATGAAGCGTGCTGCGTTGTTCTGCACCATTTCAAGCCAGTGAGTCAAGTTCAGTTGAAAAGGATCCCAAATGGAGCATGCATATTTGAGTTTCGGACGAACTAGTGTTTTATACATGGTTAGTTTCACGGCTTGAGGGGCACGGCTAAAGTTGCGTCGTAGGTACCCTAGCAAACGGTTGCTATTGTTAATAACATAGGTAATATGATGTTTCCAGTTCAAGTCAGATGTTATATGAATCCCTGGGTATATATACGAAGTTACAGACTCTAGATCAGCGTCATTTAAGATGTAGTTAGCAGGGGGTCTGGTAGTTCGTGAGATACGTAAAACTTTACTTTTGTTAGTGTTGAGGTTCATGTGCCAAGTTCTACACCAGCTGGCAATATTAATAATGTCACTTTGCAAAGACCTAGCGTCAGAGTTAGATGAAATGTCTCGGTAAACAACGCAGTCGTTGGCGAAAAGGTGAATCGAAGAAGTTACAACATCGGGTAAATCGTTAAAATAAATAAGGAATAGTAAAGGGACCAACACAGACCCTAGGGCACACCAGAAGTAACGGGAGAAGAGGGTGAGCTGTAGTTGTTAGCAACAACAAATTGTGAGCAAATAAATAAGAAAAACTCGATCCAAGCAAAAATGCCACCATCAATATTAAGGGTCCTAAGCTGATATAGTAGTAGGTGATGATTAATCTTGTCAAAAGCCTTCGAAAAGTGTGAAAAAATGCAGTCGACCAGTGAACTCCGATCTATAATGATATGTAACGAATGGGTAAAACAAAGCAACTGTGTTTCACATGAGAATGACTTCCTAAATCCATGCTGTGACGTGCTAAAGAACGATTTTGATTCTAGAAAGGTGACCAAGTTAGAGAAGATTATGTGCTCCAAAAGTTTGCATGGTATAGAAGTAAGTGAAATAGGTCGGTAATTAGTAACAGAATGCTTGTTTCCTGATTTGTGTAGCGGAACCACCTTTGCCTCTTTCCAAACGCGTGGCACCACACCTTCATTCAAAGAGTGTTAGAATATTTTACACAGGAACATAGATGAGGCATGCTTAGTTTCTTCAAGTATTCTTGCGTTTATGTTGTCAACACCACAAGCAGAGGATATTCTGAGTGATTCAATTAGTTTTACAATTCCACGGGCCTCAGTCACTATAACAGACGTTGATGGATAGTTGCGCGCTGGTAAAGAGACGGTAGCAGAAGTGGACGACACTGAAAAGTTCCGGACAAAATTTTCGTTCAGACGTGCTGCACACATCTCGGAAGATACAGGAAGGCCGTCCGAGTCAACAAGTACAATTTCACTGTCGTTGGTATTTGTAATAGTTTTCCAAAACTTTCTAGGGTTGCTGACAAGCATTCATGGCAGAGTGTTAGATAGAAAGTTGGCCTCAGCATCCGAAACTGCTGACGAGTAAACTCGCGCAGCACTCTCGTAGGAGCGCCAGCGTTTCTCCGTACTCTGGAGTTTCGCAGCACGAAACAAGCGTTTCTTTTTGTTAGAAAGTTGCTTTAGGTATGCATTGTACCAGGGTGAGCAAGAGCTCACAGGTATAGACATTAAGGGAACAAAGGTACGAGTAAGTTCGTAGATTTTGTTAACAGATCCCAGTTTTCCTGCACGGTTATATTATCAAAGTCATGTAGATAAGTGTCGTAAAATAGGGAGAATTCGTTGTTGATTGCCTCAAAGTTTGCAGCATTGTAGTTATAGATAACTTTGCGTTTCTTAGTAGCAGTTGGCATGATGTTGCGTATGTAAAAATGTAGCAGACAGTGATCGCTGAGACCAGGAAGTGAGTTTAGTGCATGAATGTTGTCGGGAATTGTTGTAAGAATCAAGTCAAGAATGTGCGATGAAGAATTGGTGACGCGAGTTGGGTTATTCACCATCTGCGTAAAATTGAACAGGTTGCAAGTATCGAGAAAACATTGGCCATTAGAAGAAAATGGTACGACGTCTGGTAACGTTGACGACCATATTATGGTAGGATAGCTGAAGAGCCGAGAATAGTTATCGAAGAAGATGGGTACCGCATTGTAATTTCATTATTGTTATCGTGAAACTCCTGAACAAAGCTGATGTCTGTATCTGGAGGGCGGTAACAGACGCCAAGAACAAGCGTTTTATTATTCACAACCAACCCGCACCATATCACTTCCAATGTAGACGTCACGTTTATAAGAAAGGACTTGAAACGCTTCGAAATGGCAAGCAAAGTACCACCACCTTGTCTTCCATCTCTATCGCAGCGGTAAATGTTCAACGATTTGGAAGTAGTAAAAATTTCGTTATCGCAAACATGAGCATTCAACCAAGTCTCAGTCACGGTAATCACGTCGGCTTCACAAGAATCGATAATAGCGTCAAAAGCGTCCCGCTTTCCCATTATACTATGAATGTTCGTGTAGAGCACCGAAATAGGACGTGATATGATACTGCCACTTCCCCTTGCTGATTGTTATGAGGAGGCATTAGATGTCCGCGCCCGTGACAAAAATGCGGCATCAGGCAATAAACGTGCGTGAAGGTCATGGCTGTGATCGGAAGTAGAGTGCGCCCCAATTTCGATGCGGGATTCGCTGCCATTACTGCCAGAATGCGCAGTAGTCTCGCGAACAATGCCCGCGGAAGCATCATAACAATATTTTCTGTGGTTAACAACAAGCTTGTCGTAACGAAGCTGAAAAGCGGGTCGGCCAGGCAATAATTTTGCATAATTGTGCAGCATCTTGCGCGCTGTTCTTGTAGCCTGACAGTAGTCGTCCGATACAGAGGCTTTATGACTTCTCAACTTAGATCGACGTGCCAGCACAAGTTCTTTTGCTTTAAGGCTTGCAAATTTTACTATCACTGGTCGAGTTTTCTCGCGTATACATGGACCAACTAAACGATGGGCCTTTTCTACTGCATTCGAGTCGAACTCGGCGCCAAGGCTACTAGAAAACAAGTTGGTAAGTGCCTCTTCAGTAGCTTGCCAGGTCTCATTCTTATCGGGCATACCGAAAAACACTAAGTTGCATCTTCGGGCTCTGTCCTCGAGGTCGTTTAGACGGGACACCAATGCGTCATTTGTTTGAGTGATGCTGCCGATAGCTTCATTCGTGACCTGCAATTCCTTCTCAATGTCCGCAACCGAGTTAGTCCGCAGTTCAACCGTCGAAAGCCGCCTTTCAATCTCGCATAATTTGCTTGCCACAAGTTGCTGGTTGGCTTTCACCTCGTCGATCGCTTTTGCCAAATTGGACTGCTCAACGGCAGATAAGTCACAGCGGGCACTTATCTTAGAAAGCATTGCCATAACTTTTTTATGACGCGCATCAGAAGAAACTGTATTGTTCTCGACATCATCTAGTGGCCCAGGGGTCTTTTTTGGAGGCCCTGGGTTTGCTTCAACGTCACCGCAACACAAGAGTAGCGAGCAAAGGGCGTTAGTACACTCTCGCGACAAGACGTATAACACCTGTGGGCGTGAAAGCAGCAGTAAACAACGGTTACTTGTCTTCTTAGCATATAATGAATCGGTTTCCCCAACCTGTATAACGTGAAAGCGAAGCTCGTAAGCCATTGCCACAGTTGTGCTGCCTCCACGCCCACTATACCACTGACGTTCGCTGTTGCCGCTTTTGTTGCCTGATAAGAACAATGTCTCTGACAATGACGATGTCCCGAATGGCCTGGAAAGCTCAGGTGTGTCAGCGCAGGCACTCGGATCCGTAAAAAAGCCGCAGTCTTCTGGAAACTGCAGCTGTTTGGCAGGGGTGTCAACCGGCCTTCCGGAGTGAACCACAAGCGGCAGCCAGACCAAGACGACCTGTATAACGTGAAAGCGAAGCTCGTAAGCCATTGCCACAGTTGTGCTTCCTCCACGCCTACTCCATGCATCAGCATTGGGACGTCAGAATTGCTGCGTCCGAATTGCGCCAGTTTCTTGGGCTCAGTAAACTTTTACCGCCGCTTTATCAGAAACTGTGCCACGCTGCTAGAACCCCTACACCGCATGCTTTGTGGCAACATTCATCACTGATGCGGATGACGCATTTAATGCCATCCATCGTGCCTTGGCTGATGCAACTGTACTCGCCCACCCACAACCAGGTTGTCTGCTGGCACTCATGACTGACGCTTCGAACACATCGTTAGGAGGTATTGATTGATGTGTGGGGTTTAACGTCCCAAAACCACCATATGATTATGAGAGACGCCGTAGTGGAGGACTCCGGAAATTTCGACCACCTGGGGTACTTTAACGTGCACCCAAATCTGAGCACACGGGCCTACGACATTTCCGCCTCCATTGGAAATGCAGCCGCCGCAGCCGGGATTTGAACCCGCGACCTGCGGGTCAGCAGCCGAGTACCTTAGCCACTAGACCACCACGGCGGGGCCATCGTTAGGAGGTATTTTACAGTAGAATGTCAACGGTGCATGGCAACCACTTGCGTTTTGCTCAAAACACCACCTACTCAGACATAATACAGCGTTTTTGGTCGGGAACTTCTCGCCGTCTACGTGACAGAACGTGATTTCCGCTGCTACCAACTTTCACAGATCACAAGCCGCTTACATACTCAATAGGCCGTACTGCATCACTTAATACGCCACGCGAAGTGCGACAACTAGCCTTCATCTCAGAATTCACGACGAATATCCGGCACATCAACGGCATAAACAACACTCCCGCTGACACACTTAGTCGCGTGGACGCTGTCACGCGCAGTCGTTCAAAACAGCAGCTTCGTCGTCCTACCCAATCAATTTACGTGAGCTGGCAAGATCACAGATAGACGACTCAGACCTATCTGACCTACGGGATATGAAAACACCACTGAAGCTGGATACAGTCTCCAATGAAGACGTGCCCATCCTTTGTGATACTTCTACCAGCACACCGAGACCGTTTGCCTACCCATTTCCGCAAGAAAATCTTCGATTCCATCCACAACCTTTCACACTCCATAATTTATGCAACTCAAATGATCATCAAATCACGCTTCGTCTGGTGCCACATGAATGCTGACATTCGCGACTGGGTACGTCCGTGCGCACCATGTCAGCTTGCAAAAGTACATCATTACCCAAAACCTCCACTTCAGCGTTTCATGCAGACTGATCAACGTTTCGCAGTGGTCCACATAGACATCGTTGGCTCCCTTCCACCTTGTCAAGGTTACCGATATTTATTGACTTGTGGTGGCTGCTTCACCAGATGGCCTGAGGCTACGCCTATCCTCGATATCACAGCAGCTACAGTGTCCGATGCTTTTGTTCCTGCTTGGGTGGCGCAATTCAGCTGCCCCACAACAATTGTCACTCACCGTGGCCGCCAGTTCAAAACATCGCTTTTCAAGGAGCTCCCCAAGCTGCCGAGAGTGGTGCGACTGCGAACTGCTTTTTACCATCCACAAACAAACGGGCTCGTAGAACGTTTCCACTGTCACCTGAAAGCAGCGCTTACAGCACATGGTCCCACGGCCAAGTGGCACGATTTTCTTCCGCTCGCGCTGCTGGGAATTCAATCTGCGTTCGAGGAAGACTTTCCGTGCATCAGTGCCGAGCTTGTTTATGGGGCCCCTCTTCGTTTACTGGCAGATTTCTTCGATGCCACTAAACCGGATTATTATTCGCCCACACCAAGCGAGTACGTTGACAAACTGCGTGATGTCTTACCGGACCTTCGACCACAGCCAAGCGAGCAAGCCACTCACGGACTGTTTACATGACTTCAGACCTCCACAAAGCGACGCATGTCTTCGTGCGCTACGGCCCCGTACGCAGTCCTCTGCAACCACACAATCTTGGGCCCTTCCGGGTACTCGAACGCCGTTCTTCAACCTTCATCGTGGATCCTAATGGAAAGCACCATGCAGTCGCACTCAAGCGGCCGAAGCCAGCATGCGTAGACGACCCGTTTTCTTGCATTTCAGGATCTGCTACGTGTCCCCTTACAGCGCCTGCAGAGCTTTACGAGCAACAAGAAGTACCTCCGGCTCGCCGCGTACACTAGAGCTAACTGATGGTTGATCACTTTGGCTTCCTCTCTCAGGGGGGAGCCCTGTGGTGAGCATCGGAACACACGCGCTTCCGCACCCCCGTTACAGTGTACTAAAGGTGTAGAGTTGCGTGACCGCGCCTCGCCACCTGATACCTTCCACGTGTCCCGTAGCGGTGGCGCTGCAGTCGAATAGTACTGAAAGAGCCGCGTGCTACGTGCAGGAACTGCTATGGGCTTCGGCTTCTTCGGTGCCCTTGGGGCATTGCTTATTAGGATTTCTTCTGTCTTAACTCTTTCCTCGTTGGGCAGGCTTCTACAATATTAGGAACTGAGCCGATCTATTAGGAGTTAGCTGCGCTCAGAAAACTGGAAGATGAAATATATATATACCATGTCAAGCACACGGAGAACCAGAAGGCCGTAAGTAGAGAAGGGAGCCCCGCCGCGGTGTTCTAGTGGCTAAGGTACTCGGCTGCTGACCCACAGGTCATGGGTTGGAATCCCGGCTGCGATGGCTGCACTTCCGATGGAGGTGGAAATGTTGTACGCCGGTGTGCTCAGATTGGGCTGCACGTTAAAAACCCCAGGTGGTCGAAATTTCCGGAGCGCTCAACTACGGCGTCTTTCATAATCATATGGTGATTTTGGGACGCTAAACCCCACATATATATCAATCAAGTAGAAAGGGGAGAGAAAGGGAGTATGAACCCCCTACACAACGAAATTTTTTCGTTTTTAATTTTTCAGGGTATGCTTAAATATTTAAACGTATTCACAGTGACCGCCAATTGCCAAAGTTAGTCGTTCTGCTGCACCCCCCCCCATCGAAAAAAAACCTGGTAGCTCTGCGCTGAACGTTTACAGTCGGCGAAGCGAAATATAGCGTGCCTCTGTACAAATGCGCTCTGTAACTTTTATCTTTTCGACAGTATGAGGGCTCAAAACTAGTTCAAGTGTCACCACGTAGTCGGACGAGAAATGCACCGCGTAAAAATAGTGGCTGTTCAAAAGGGCATATATATATATATATATATATATATATATATATATATATATATATATATATATATATATATGCGTGTGTGTGTGTCTGTGTGTGTGTGACGCTATGATGAATAGGAGACGTGGCCTGGCTTATACGCCATGTTTATTCTAAAGCACTCTTTTCTCATCTACTTCTCCTAACCATCCCTGCCTTCTTACGTCACAGGATTGCCCCTAACCCCGAAAGAAGTTGCGTCAGATGAACAGAAACGAAAACTGTACATGCAGGGCTTAGAAGTGAGCACTCTCAAAAAGGGAAGATCGTTCCATGTCCCAGGAAGTTTCCGTAAACAGACAGTAGCTTCACAGGAGAGTGCAGCAGTTCGGTACGTGCTGGAGTTCTGGTGGACGAGGCTGGCTGTTGCGTACTGGAAAACACAAATACACCTTCAACGTGGAAACTGCAGATGATGAAACTGCTTGCATTCTTGCGAGAAATGAATGTGGTGTGGAGGCATTGGAGCACCAGGAGCATAATTTGCGAAGGCGTCGTGCTCTTTGCCTTGGTTGGTAAACGTGCAGCGCCACCAGTCTTTGTGTTTGTTGACCGAGACTGATGCGGTGATTTCTGCGCCCTTCCAGAATACAAGATGTCGTTTTGCGCCTTCTTCGTCGCTTTGTCTCCTGTGGTCTCAAAAGCTTTTATTGTAGACGGAGTTTTAATCTCTTCTGCAGAAAATTTGTGCGATGTTCCTTCTTGCCGAAATTTCTTGATTTAGATTACTTGTTTGTATTAAGCGAGACGTCTTTAATTCGTCGTCGCTGCTCTTGACCTATTTGTAGACGCCCTTGTTTAATCTTTGAGTGTTCTTTCAAAGGTATTTCCATTCGTACTTGTTCTTGTTGGTGTAGTCCTTGCAGACTCTGTTGTTCTTGGGCTTGCTTATGCTGACATTGATGGTGTTGCTGCGGAAAGAGCTGACGTGGCAGCGATTTTCGACCATGGCACTGATTTTCTGGGCAACTTTATGTGGTGTCCAGTAGGCAGATGGTAGTCTCTGGACTGGTATGCGGCACTTCGCATAATGAAGATTTTGCGCTAGAGTATACTGAAGGATCTTCGGAGGTTCTTGTGACGCCGTTCCTAATAGACGCTCCCGGCTCTCGGCAACGTGTGCAATATAATGCTTTCGAGTCTCCTGTGTCGTTAAGACTCTCGGGTATCCGTGCACTGGCAGGTGACACCACAGCAGGCGCGGTTTGGTAAGATTTAAATTGGGAATGTTTGTCTTCCAGTGTAACGATTAAGTTAAGCTGCTGTGATGCATGCATCTGCACAGAAGGGTCAGAACCTGGCTGAATATCTTTCTGAGTTCTTCGCCACCATATGAACCGTGCTGAGCAAGTGAGATGCGACACAAGTGTTCTCAGCAACCAAAGAGCCAAGCGACGGAGAAGCAGGAAGTGGTCGAAGTGCCCGAGACGGAGAGTACAGTGCGTAGGTTGGCTTTGTAACGTTGGTGCTACAGTGCAGTGATGACGCAAAGATTGGTTTTCGATCAGACAGTTTCAAAGCGCGGTGTGGTGGAGGGTACAGTCTTCCTGCAAACAGATCTGGCTGCCTTTCAGTGAGAAGGTGCTTTAATTGGTCTTGTTTCAAAGGGCGCTTCATTCTTGGTGTCCTAATGCGTGAGTAGCTCTTTTGACTGTGGCGACCGAGTGCGATTGCTTCCAGATGGTTGGCGATACGAAATTCTTCATCATAGTCGCGAAAACAGGCGATAAACTCTTCTTTATTATTTGCCACGACTCGTCATTTTCGAATATGCGTCAAGTAAAACTTGAAAGCCTCACTGGAGATGTAGACAGTGAAGTTGGTGATTATCTCTCGTTCTGATCATGATGCAGCAGTAGTGTGGAACTGGAACAGGTAGAACCATTCCAGCACGGGTCCATCGTCCGCTGCTCTGGTGTACTTGGGGATGGGAAGGTCAGTGGATGGTTCTGTCATGATATTGCAACGGTGTCCAGTGTTGATGCACTTCTGTTGTCCGCGTTCGGTCACTGCGTCTCGCTGGGGTCTTCGATGTTGATGGCTGCTTGATGAAGTGGTTGCAAGGTCTTCATCCTGTCGACTCATGTTGTGCTCTTATGAATGGGAGACGTGGCCTGGCTCATACGCCATGTTTATTCTAAAGCACTTCTTTCTCAGCTACCTCGCCTAACCATCCCTGCATTCTTACGCCATATTATATATATATATATATATATATATATATATATATATATATATATATATATATATATATATATATATATACGTGTGTGTGTGTGCGGTTTACTCTGTATATATATAGAAGTTAGGTTCGCAAAACAATTGCACCACTGCCTGTCTAAACTTTTGACACTAAATAGAAAATATACCTATAATACTAAACATCATCATACACTTGCTGGCTTGCATGGGCGTTACGCCCCTACAATATTTGGAAAGCAGCATAATTTAAATTGTCGATACAAATTGAGAACTGGTATCATTGAATTTACGCAAATAAAGAGACGGGCTTCACTCATACAACCGGAACATTTTATTATGTTCATGATAACGCCCTCATCGTAGACTTCCTGACTAGGAGGTACAGGCGTTCCTTCAGCTCGGCTCCATTACTCGGCCTCCTGGAGCTTGCACAAAAAAAGCAAAGTGAGCGCGAAAGCATGCTGTTAAAACAGGAAAGCCTTTTAGAAAGCTATAACTATTATCTTCCGCAAAACTGGCGTGAGAAAACTGAGTCGCCACCAATACAAATGGTGCGACAACGTTACTTTTTCTCGGGTTTTTCATAAAACAATTGAGCGCATGCGGATATTAAAAAAGTCGAGAAAACGAGCTCATGAGTTAATCATGAATTGGACGCTTATCTCTTTGTAGTTTGTCAGTAGCCACTTATGATGCAGCACAGCTTAACGCGCTGCTTGGGTGAGAAGCTAGGTGAAACCGTGCAAATTCTGATTGTACATTTCTTTTTTTTTTGTCGCCAGGCTCGTGAAACAGTGAATTTCTCGACGCAATTTCGGCATGCCTGCATATTCACTTATGCACCACTGCACTTAGCAGGTGTTCATACACTGATAAAAGCTCAGAAACGCATCAAACGCGCTAAAAATCATAAAATACAGGTTTTCGCAGGCTACGGCAGGCGTGCTGCCAATGCAGACGCTCCTGAGATCTTCAGTAACATGAGACTACAGCGCCGCTGCTACTGTCACCCGCCGGAGAACCAGCCGAGATACGGCGTGGCCGCCTCGTTCATTCCACTGTCTCCTTCTAGTACACTGTACCCACGTAACATAAACTAAGTTCCCTGAACTTTGTGTGTTATCTCTTACACTGTGTTTTTGTATATATGCAAAACATCCTCCCTTGCACGCTTTCCTCCTCCTCTCATTCTTTCCTCATCTCGCGGCGGTTGTCCGCACTCCCGTGCCGCTGCAGCTTGGCAGACGGAGAATAATCAACTATACCACGCGGACGTCTTGTCTTCCAGTCAATCAATCTACCGCACGCCCTCTACAGTGCCTTCTTCTCTCCTTTTCTTTCACTACAACGTTCCTTTCGTGTTAGAGTGTTGAGTCAGGCTGTCATATAAGTTAACTTCACTAACACCATTTCCACAGAAACGTCGAGCGCCGCACGACTCGTTCTGCCAAGAAACTCCCATTCTTTTAAAGACGATAGTCTTTCTTGGAAATTTTCGATGCAAAAATTTTGGTCTGTTTGTCTGTCTGTCCAATTGTCTGTTTGTCCACTCTTACAAGCGTCGGGTATTTGAAATGGCCGACCCCATCCACAGCGCCCACCAATGTTGCTCAACATTCGGCGTTCACACTTCTGCAATTGTCGATTAAAAAGCGACTATTGCGCATGTTTGGGGCACCAAAACAACACTTGTATAATCTGTATGTGCGTCGTTTACTAGAAAAGCCATACATAGGTAATTTTAAGGACCGTAGCGCTTATCACAGTGCGCTGACCATGCAATGCTTGCACGAACAGGCGAGTGTTTCCAGCGCTTTGCTAAGAAGAGACAGCAGGGGCACCTATCCGTCGCCTTGCATTCTACACATTATCACCTCTGAGACGGGCGCGCACACCTGTCTCAGAGCCACGCGCTCCGTTTTCGAAGAAAACTGCCAGATGGCGCTAATGTCTCACGTGTGACGCGACTTGATGCACTGGTTCGCCTCTGCTGCACGCTCGAGGCACTCCAACGCAGCGCCTCCAGACTACTATTCACCTATTTTCTTGCGCAGAACATCAAATAAATGTTTTGTTCACTCTCTCCACACACAAGACTATCATATTTCGACGACATTTGCAGATTACATGCAGATACGAGGCCATTTTTTTTCTTTAGCATTTCTCGTCTCTAGTATCATAAGTTTGTTTCGCCCTTCTCTTTCTTTTCCTGAAAGCATTACGCCCCACGAAGTGTCCAGTGTACCTCTAGATTAATATCGCAGATACTACTCATTCAACGAAAATAACATTTTCACAAGTAGGAGTGCATGTATGAGTTCTAAAAGTCTTTGCCAAACACATTGCACTACACCGATTTACTACATTTATAAAGAATTACCACTTATTTTAGTTAATAAAGGTTTATTAGGTCAGCTTAGATATTCATCTATCAAAATATTTTTTACGAAGTGGTAGACTCCGACCTGGCGTTTATTAAGATGAATACGGACAAATGTTATGCTTTATGTGTATTTACAAGACCAAAAATATATCTTAACCAGATAGGTTTACCTATAACATATACTCTAATGTTTGACAAAATCAACCTAAATCTAAGATATTTTCTGTTGTTGCATATTCAATCAGTCCTCGAAGTATTACATCGAGTTGATTCAATTTACCGAAGTTAATATGACTTAAATGCAGCGCAAAACGACAAGTAACAAGGGGTAATTCCACGAGAGATCGACACAAGTCCAAAAGTTGATATTTTAGATTTCATTCAGTATTTTATATTTCGTGTACCTCTAACCAGGTAGCCTGAAAGTCAACTTCATTGTATTATTAATGGTATAACCTACGAGAAAAAAAATATTAAACTTCACCAACACGGAGGCACCAACTTCGTCACCTGTCATTTTCGAAACTTGCAGATGCTCTAGAAAGACAAATATTTTTTGTTTCAAGAAAGATATTTTTTACCTGAATTGCATGTATAATGAAGAATAAATTCGTATGGTTTCAAGTTTGTAGACCTTAATAAAATAGCTTTTAAAAATGTGTAATTTTGCGATAGTTTAATTTAATGTACGTATTTCCTATTTTTTTTCTCCGAAAGAAATGCGAGCAGCGTTTTCAAACTTGACACGTTTTAGGGATATAGTGTGTTCATCAGGTACATAAATTATTCTCGCGGTAGGGCAATTGTAATTTTTTATATATTGCCTCAAATTTCTCATTACGGCAAAAATGTACTCCAGTGAAATTTGAATAATAAAAAAAACCCATCTTCGATTTTTTCTAAAATCTCGTAAATAGACAACCGAAAGTCATCACACAGTAATATAAAAAAACAAGTTGCATTATTTCGTTTTTAGCGACAATATTTGTGGTACAAATCAGAGCTTTACGAGAATGCGCTGTTGAGTTGAGAAATCTAGAAATCGGAACGGAAAAGCAGCAATAAGCTTCAAACGCGAGTGAACGTGACCACATTTGGTGAAGAAAAGCTGTTTTAGCACCGTGAAAAATACGTACCCGTGAAGGCGCATTTATGCTCCTAATAACACAGCTCTAATGGAGGAAATCTTCGACACTGTAACTCAGTTGCAAACATCTGTCTATATTTGTAGATAAACTCAAACATGAAAATGCTCCAACACAAGTGTTGGGTCTCGCTAGAAAAAGCATATGCGCTTGAAGTACCCTCACTGTTATTTTGGTGGTGACTGCGTGAAACAAGAGATGTGCTCAAAATGGCTGCATCGTTTGCAGATCACTTTTAGCAGTACGTGAGGCTAACAAAACACAACCACAATCAGTGCCCTCAAATGTGCTTAGCCAAACATGCCAAGAACGTATGCCTCGAACACGGAGCAACAATTTGCACTGGCTGTTCTTAATTTGACGGAATGTTGCTAGCTCCTCTGCATTTGCACACAGCAGCTTGACATTCTTGAGCTTCGCGCTCATTCGCGCTACCATTTGGGATGCTGACATAATCACAGCTGAGCTTGCTGCTCTGAGGTTGTAGAGCGTAGCCTGGTGCTTTAGTAGGCCACCAACGCCGTCACAAGAGTTCTTGCCATGTCCTGTGGCTGAAAAAATCCACTTTGTTGATATGTGATCTTTCTGACATAACTCGAACAACTGGTACTTGTTTTTAATGTGACTGCAAGCACCGTCAGAAACATAAGTAACATGCGTGTCAGGCTTGAGTTGTTCCTTCATATAGTTGTGGATTATTTGTAGAGCAAAACAGGCATGTGCAGCATCATGGCAGGTTTCATCACTGATGACGGCAAAACTTTGAATTGATTGCTTCCTTGTGACGACACACGTGAATATATACACCCGTCTTTTGTGTCAGTGATACGACTGTACCTCATTTGGTAAAATGGCTGTCCGATCTTCGGCGAAATCAAAGTGAAAAATGCAAGATTCCTTTTCTTGGTTCTCTTTCGTCTGGCGTAATGCTGATTCTTGAATGTATCTTATGTATTCATGGGTAATCCACTTCACGAACCATAGACTTAGTCCTCGCAGAAAAGCACATGCCTGGGCTGTTTTTTTTTACTAGATCGCCATTTTCCCATACTGCATAGGCTACCTCAATATCTTCAGGGATTCCTAAACATGTGGCTGTCAGAGCGTTTTCCTTAGCACAATAGTCACAATGGCCTAAAAACAGTCACTTGTAGGGGAGCTGCGAAGACATAGATCTTTCAAGAAGTCTGCCTTGTAGGTACCATTTGTGACGTCTTGTAGGGCAGAAACACACTCCGTGGCATTAGCACAGTATATACAAAGGCAAACTTCTTGGTGTGGTGCAAGAAGAACCCACTTCGGCCTCAGTGAATAAAACTTTGAGAGCCCAATAGACGTGTTCGGATTAGCTTTTTAAAGAGGTTGTAAGCTTCTCGCACCCAACGGGTCATAAACCTTTTCGAAACAAGCTCCTTTTTTTCCGTCAATGATAACAGATACTACATCTTTTTTGTTGGGACTCTGCCAAGAGCAGCTCTACTCATTTTTGGAGTAGTAAGCTATAGCTGCCTGGACGTCCATTGAGTTCAGCCGTGTCCTTTTTACCGCATTTGGTGCTAACCATATCCCGTGTTTTGCGCGCCAGAGTCGGGATCTGTATATCATGTAAGCTGACAAGTTTGGTATAAACGCTTGGAGTTTTCGGCGCTTTACATCGCTCGGCAACAGTGTCAAGAAACGCATGCGCTCTTGATACGAAGAACACGCTTCATAGGCTTGCTTGAAGTTCTTGAACCACTGGGCACACACACTGCATTTTATATCTGATGGTTGAAAGTGGCGGTTACACACGTTACAGTGGCATTTCACGGTTACAGTAGAATTGCTGCTAAGTTGTCTTGGCTCTGCATGAACTTTGCTATTTTGCGCATGCAGCTTCTCCAGTCGCGTATGTGAGAATGCTTCAGGCGTGTTTACGCACCGCTCTTGACTTTTGCCTTTTTCTTCTTTTGGCAAAAACGTATCAGCTGTTTCAGCTGAGAAGCCATTAGACGAAGACAGCATATCTCTGAGGCGTCTGAAGCAGTTCTGACAGACGTGGTCGTTGTTATGTGCATGGCGGGAAACTTTCGGCAAAAGCTTCTGGAGGGCAAACAGACCGATGGGTTCGACCTTACGGAAGTGTCTTTGATAATGTATTTTCTTTTTATGCAACATGAGGTAAACTGAACAAAAAACTATATCCTGGCTGAAGTGGTCAGCCATCGCCACGCTCCTTGAAGCTCAAATGACTGGCAATGCAACTATGCTTGAAACCAGCAGCACGAAAGTGATCTATCTGTCGTCTGTTCCTATGTCTCTCTCCTTTAATGAGAGCAGACGTCAAACAGCGTGCACAAGTATTCAGAGTGCGAATGCAAAAGTCAAATATAGTACGGCAAATTGAATTTCACATTGTTTTTGTCGATAAAATTACCGGAGGCGTAATCTTTGTCCCTACTTTGAATCATAAGATCTAAGGCATTGCCTCCGAGATGTGGCGCACAGCAATTCCTCTGTAGAGCAGACAACGGATGACAACTTGCCCTAAAGCGTGTTATTCAGTCTAATGCGGCAGTATTCGTGCCCCAAATGATAAAAATTTGTTATGAATCACTTATGAGCTCATTTACCATTCAAATCTCTTACCTAACGTGTTGCAAACACATGACCGTCACAGCAGCTCCATCTGTGTGTCAGTAATGGAGAGGCACCACATATTAGTGCTCAGTGCTCTACGTAAAGTCTCAGTGCTCTACGTAAAAGAGTGACTTCAGATACTGTAGAATGTCGTGTTCGAAATAGATACTCCTATCTGCTAAAACAGCCTTTTTTCTCCAAATTCGGACGTTTACTCGCGTTTTAAGCTCATTGCCGCTTTTTCATTCCGATTTCTAGATTTCTAAACTTATCAGCGCATTCTCAAAAAGCTCTGATTTGTACCACGAATATTGTCGCTAAAAACAAAATAATGCAACACGTTTTCTGTATTACTGTATGATGGCATTCGGTTGTCTATTTACGAGATTAAAAGAAAAATCGAAGATGTTTTTTTTTATTATTCAAACTTCACTGGAGTACACTTTTGCCAGTATGAAAATTTTGAGGCAATATATAAAAATTTACATTTGTAATACGGCAACAATAATTTATGTACCTAATGAACACACTATATCCTTAAAACGTGTCAAGTATAAAAACGCTGCTTGCATTACTTTCGGGGAAAACATGAAGAATGCGTACCTCATTTTAAACTGTCGCAAAGTTAGAAATTTTCAAAAGCTATTTTCTTAAGGTCTACAAACTTGAAACCGTATGAATTCATTCTTCATTAGACATGCATTTCAGGTAAAAAATGCCTTGCTTGAAACAAAAATGTTTGTCTTTTTATAGCATCTACAATTTTCAAAATTGACAGGTGACGAAACTTGGTGCCTCCATGTTGGTGAAGTTTGATTTTTTTTCGCGTAAGTTATGCCGTTAATCATAAAACAAAGTTGACTTTCGGGCTACTTGGTGAGAGGTGCACGAAATATAGCATACTCATTGAAATCTAATATATCAACTTTTGAACCCGTGTCAATGTCTCGTGGAATCACCCCCCCCCCCAAAAAAAAAGAACAACCAGAAACAATTGTGGTGTTCACTTTATTTCATCTTTTTTGTGCTATAATTACGCCATATTGAATCAGTACCAGCTCACTCACCACTCAGTTTGTCTTTACCAAAGGTACGTTAGGAAAAAAAACACGAACTCCGAACATCGCATTATCAAAATTTCCTGGCTTTTCAATAAAGTCTTGCAGGATTACCTAATATTGACCAAATGTCTCGTTTATCAACCCAAAATTATCCAATCTTGACACTACCTGACAAAAATGACAAAGGTAATTGATCACTCACCATTTTTACGCCTCACCAGCAACCACCTGGTCTCTGAACACTCGGGAGATCACAATGTGTCGTACGCTGCCAGGAACCATCGCATGATTACCGTTCGCACAACCCACTTTTGTCGTTGATAACCTTTGTTGCTGCTTGTCACTTGTGATATGCAGAAGGGGCTCAGAACTATTTTTTTTCTCCAACGCGGCCAAACAATTCGCACGATCCTCACTGCACGGGCTTGGTCTGCGCCATGTGAGTTTGTAAGGAACGGCCTTCCGGCAGCGAAGCTGCCTACGTCATTCTTCGAACAGCCAATGAATGCCACTTAGCAGTGAGCCGGAGCGCTTGCGGAGCATCCACCGGGGCAAATGGATGTGCCGAAGCATTTCTGGAGCAACCACGGGAACATAATTAAGAGATTCGCCCCGTTTTCCTCCGGTTTCCTTCGTTCGGCGGCCAACATGGGAAGACGGTTGAAAACAAATATATTTGCTATGGTACAATCCCGTTTGAGTGAGGCTACCGGAGCAGAGTGGGCTGATCATTCCCCGATTCCTCCCAGCTGTGTATATTTTTGTTCACAGTATACAAATGCCGCTAAGTGGTCAATGTAAAGCGTTAAGACATTGTATACAAACACATGAACAAATGAATGAACGACAAGACTACCACGTCAATCCCGGCTGCGGCGGCTGCATTTCCGATGGAGGCGGAAATGTTGTAGGCCCGTGTGCTCAGATTTGGGTGCACGTTAAAGAACCCCAGGTGGTCTAAATTTCCGGAGCCCTCCAGTACGGCGTCTCTCATAATCATAGAGTGGTTTTGGGACGTTAAACCCCACATATAAAAAAAATAAGACTACTACGTCATCTGCTTCTTTTTGCCACGAGGTTGCGCTCTTTCGGCGTTAGTATTCTCCAAACTGCTGCTACAGAGCCAGAAGGCAATCAATGCAATTTGCAGTGGACACACCTTGTCAACATAATCCCACAGTTGGTTCTTCATCTTCTCGAAGAACGCCAATTCCGGATGATCGACCTGCAGACACATAAAAAGAAAACGTGCCTAAGGACCCAGTTCAAATATGCCATGACAAACGCTGTTTCGCATATCATTGCCACGTGGTCCAAACGATGACAAAGGCGTAGACAGCGTATTGAAAAGCACCTGTTTGTTTGGCCCAACATGTGGTCGGAAAAATGAATACAAACTAAAACAATCAATGCGTGGTGTAAGCTGATAACGGCAAAGAGAGCATCGGCCGTCGATAAACTGATCCGCGCCAACGCGCGTAATCGCATTTACTTACATGACGTCAAACATGCCAGCATTCTTGCTGTTAGCCAAGTTTTTTTCAGAATAAATTCAGCTGCTCCCATTTGCACGCTCAATGATCGGAAAACAATCTAGAGCGCTCTCAGACAGTCTGACGCGGAATACGCAAAGCAGTGCATACTCGTGCAGTACGCCGCCAACATAAAACATAAAAAGGAGCGTGTGTATATTACCACTCTTGTGAAAAGGCATAGCCCCGACGCTTTAACAAAGGGGGTAGGACAACCATAAAGTAAGAAAGTACGATGAGGAATGAAACACAAGCAATGAAATAAAATAATAAAGCAACCAAAAAGATTACAGTCATCAGGTTGGCTAACATGCGTACGAAGGTTTAGGCGCACCACACGCGCATCCTCGGGACGTACTCGGCGTCACTGAGAGTTTCGTAATGCCGTTGGTGACATTCTGGCAGCTGAATGTGCCGAGATGTCGAGTACTCTGTATCGTCAGAAGTGCCATCACAGAAGTTTTTCACTCAGTCCACGTCGGCGTATAGGCATCCACACCCTAACACAGTTGTTGAGCTGGTGCTCCGCGAAGCGCCTTCAAAGACTGTAACGGTGGCTGTGGGTTGCCTGGTGATTCTTCATGCGAAAGCAGGCTGGTTGTCGGCCTTCTTCTGCGTGCTCAAAGTAGACAGTCACATCAATGTTTCCTTTACCCGGGACATTGTGAAGATGGAGTCGAACGTCGTTTCTGGGGTGACTATGAGCCATACGCTTTGCATTTATGAAAATGTCCGTGTTGGCGTGTTCGTTTAAGTGCATAAGCATTGGCGGCTGCTGCAGGCGTCATTTAAGTTTTTTTTTAACATTTCCGATGGAGGCAGAAATGCTGTAGGCCCGTGTGCTCAGATTTGGGTGCACGTTAAAGGACCCCAGGTGGTCGAAATTTCCGGAGCCCTCCACTACGGCGTCTCTCATAATCATATGGTGGTTTTGGGACGTTAAACCCCACATATCAATCAATCAATCAATCGTTTTTTAAGTTCTGATACTTGTGCGTTTTGGCAACATTGTATTTAAATTTCACATACGAAAGGATGACATCCTATGCCTTGTGCTCATTGTCGACGTACATTGCCAGCATATTGGCAATTGTCTTGTTTAGGAACTCGGTGAAGTCATTATTTGGTGGTTTGTAGGCGCTGATCTGGTGATGACTTGCCTGGCTGTACCTGCGGATTGCCTGAGGTAAGTCTGCAGTAAAAGTCTTCCTTTATTGTTTTTTTACTACATGCTGCCAATTTTATTAGGATTATTGGAGGAAGGGCACTACTTATAGGTGTACAAAGGTTTAAAGCATCAAAACTGAATTCATGCAAACTAACACAACACATGAGCCTTTGAAGTGGCACTGCCATCGGGGACAACTTGACTTGCTCTGCGAGTTTTGAGTCCCCACACTACTCGCCCATCTCAAATCATGCAAATCACTGTACCATGGCTGCTGGATGAAAAAACGTACGGTACGGGCTGCCGAGTCGAGCGGCATTCAAAGGGAGAGCATGTGTCAGCCTTAGTTGTAGTTGTGGCCGCTGCAGCGCGACGGGGCGAGGACAGGAGGGACGGGTACACGAGTGACGGCGGCTCGCTCGGGGAAGCAGCCGCAGTAAACTAGCTTGTGATTGTCACAACTGTGCCCCACTCTGTTGTTCTAACCAGCGTTTTTTAAAGACGATAGTTTTCTTGGGGACATTCGACGCGAAAATTTTGGTCTGTACGTTTGTCTGTCAGTCTGTGTATTTATCTGTTTTTCCGCCCCTAACGGTACCCTAAAAGGCACCAGACGATACCACGAATCCCCGACCCCATGCGCAGCGCCTACCAATATTGCTCAAGATTCAGCATTCATACTTCTGTGATGGTCAATCAAAAAGCGATTATTGCGCACATGTAAGGCACCATAACAACACGCCAATATTCTGTATGTGCGTCTTACTACAAAAGGCATACAAAAGTGATTTAAAAGACCGTACTATTTATCACGTTGCGCTGACCATGCAAGGCTTGCACGAAAAGGCAAGCGTTTCTATCGCCTTGCCAAGACGACAAAATGGCAACAACCCGTCACTTTGCATTCTACATCTTATCACCTCCGAGACAGGCGCGGACGCAGCAGACTTCGTTTTTCAAGATAGCTTCCAGATAGCGCTCATGTCTCACGTTTGATGTGACTTGTTGCGCTCGTTCGCCTCCGCTGCACGCTCGAGGCATTCTGACGCAGCGCCTCTAGAATACCACACACTGATTTTCTTGCGCAGAACTACAAATAAACAATTTGTTCATTCTCTACAGACGCAACGAAGACATTTGCGGTGTAACATGCAGATGTGGGGCTAACTCTTTTAATCTAATCTATCGCAGTGATGACATATTGTGAATTTAGTAGAGTACATAGGCGCTACTTCGTTAAAAGCCAATTGAATTTACGTGTCCGTGCCGAGTACCTGACGTTTACTTTTTGTTTTCAGAACCAGTGTCTTGCTTTGAGGCTCAAAGAAAAATCTACAATGGAAGTAGTTGAATGATATGTGGCACTGAATGAGTGACAAAGTCATTGTTAATTCTATTATGAAGTTGTGTTAAACTAAAGTATTTCAGTTTTTGTGACGTCTATTCAGAGTATCCGCGTTTCCTCAGCCAAAATGCTGAACAACTAATTTTTAGGTTCACTTTATGATATACGTTCATAGTTTTTGTGTGCTTAAAGCGTATGAAAGAAACATATATCAAATAATTTGCATGTTATCCAGTACATGGCAGTGTGCCGAAAAGTAAATCAGCTTCAAAAGCTGGACAAAAGTGGTTTCTCTAAAGATGGTGACGCTCTCCTCGTAAATTTATTGAAGATGCTGCGAAAGTATACACCTTTAGAAGCGGCCTTAAAATTTCTTATAGTTCCTACTAGGTGGGACAATATAATATAAATATAAATATAAATATATATATATATATATATATATATATATATATATTACAGTTTCAGTTTATTTATTCATTCAAAATACAAAATTCGTAGAATGTAGTATGCAGGCGAGGGTCCCAAAGTCAAGCGACTGCAGTGGGACCCTCGGTTACAAATAACAATAAAATTAATAACTATAACAGCACAATAACTATATATATATATATATATATATATATATATATATATATATATATATATATATATATATAATATATATTATATATATATATATATATGTATATATATATATGTATATATATATGTATTACAGTTTCAGTTTATTTATTCATTCAAAATACAAAATTCGTAGAATGTAGTATGCAGGCGAGGGTCCCAAAGTCAAGCGACTGCAGTGGGACCCTCGGTTACAAATAACAATAAAATAATAACTATAACAGCACGTCAAATACACAACACAAGTGGAAAGCAAACAGTGAACTTACATAAAATAACATCAACTAAACAAAAAAGGCAGTCAGAATGCGACACAAGAACAATAGTAATAAGTTATACAAGTAAAACATAATCACGTCATAAAGCAATAACCTAAACTTGCAAATACTTACCAATTTCATGCCCGGATACATAAGAATCGTTAAGTAATCATAGTTGTCAACCTAGTTATGCAAGATGAAGTTTTTGTGTTCACGTTTGAATGCATGAAAAGATGAGGATGATTTTAGTGTATAGGGCAGGTTATTCGACAGTTTAATGACCGCGAAGGCGGACGTCATTTTGCCATAATTGGAGGTACATTTAGGTAAAAGGAAGTTGTGACTGTGGGCGAATCTAGTGCTATTGGTGTTAGTGAGTAAACTAGCATCGATTAAATCAAACACAAGCTGTTTGTTAAGTTTATATAACAATATGATTAAGTGAAGATTAAATAAGCCAGACACAGTAAGAATACAGTTAGCCTGAAGGAGTGGGGTAGCACTGTTGATAATAATGCGAATGACTTGATTCTGAATGTGCTCTACAGACAAAATATGAGTGTTATATGTATTTCCCCATGATGTAATGCCATAGGTGATGTGACTATATATGAAGGCAAAGTATAAAGACAATAAGGCTTCAAGTGAAAAAAAAGGATGAAATTTGATGAGTGATCTTTTACCAAATGCTGTTTTTTGTTTGACGTAAAGAATCTGATTGGTGAACTTTAAATGAGGGTCTGATTTTACACCCAGAAAACACACACAGTTAGACACAGTAATGAAATGATTGTCAATGAACACTTGTGGAATGAAAGGTAACATTTTTGTGATGTTTTAAAAACCATGAACTGAGTTTTGAGCGGGTTTAAAATTAAGTTGTTTAAGCGACATCATTCAACGACATTAGTTAGTTCTTTGTTCAACATATTAATCAGAGTAGGTAATGATTTATGCTAGATGGAAATGGTCGTACCATCAGCGTAAAGAATAAATTTATAATCTTCAAGTCAGTCAGGAAAATCATTAATATAGATACAAAACAGTAAGGGTCTAAGAATAGAACCCTGTGGGACCCCTTAATTATTTTAACCTTAGAATTAACGCCCCCAATGCAGATTGATTGTTCACGATCAAGAAGGTATTTTTTATGAAGGTCAAGGATGGGCCAGTGATACCCAAGGACTCTAATTTGCTAAATAAAATATTATGACTAATAATATCAAAAGCTTTCGTGAAATCAAGAAATACAGACCCTGTGAAATTACCGTTGTCGATGGACGTTTTCGAGAAATTTGTTAATGATAGCAATGCTAAATTTGTGGAACTACCAGCCCGGAAACCAAATTGACAAGGCTTTAGCAACTTAAATTTATTGAGGTACTTGTTAATACGTTTCAGAAATAATTTTTCAATAAGTTTGCTGATGGAAGACAAAATAGAAATAGGGCGGTAATTACGGACATCTGTCGTATCACCTTTTGTGGACTGGGATTAACTTGGCTTTTGTCGGTGAGCTCGAAAATATACCATGTTTAAAAATGACATTAAGTATATTGCTTAAGACTTCTGAGATGTCTGGAGCAGCAAGTTTTAAATGAAACGCCGATACATTGTCTAGTTCAGCGCTATAGTTTTTTAGACTCAGGATTGTAGAATAGACTTGGTCAATGGTAACAGGAAATAGAAAGAATGAATAGATACAGCGGGTAAGGGTGTACGAAGATACTTTGGGCCTATAATTGTATATTTCATAAAAGTAATCACTAAAAGACTCAGCTATGTCAGAGGACTCAGTACAGATTTGCTGTTTATACCTACTTTTATCCATTACATTGCTAACCTGAGATCTGTTTAAAAAGTCACTGAAAAGTTTTCATTCTTTCTTTGGGTCATTTCTTGGTTTACAGAATTATTTTTCATAATAAAGTCGTTTTGATTGTTTCAGCAGTTTATTCAACATCTTACTATATTTTTATACACAAGTCTCAAATTCACATTAAATGGCTGTTTTTTTTTCCTGTAGAGATTATCTTTTTTCCGCATACTAGTTGACAAGCCTTGAGTTAACCAGGGATTACGTTGAAACCTATATATTTTCTTGCATTTAACAGTTTTAGTGTTTGCATGCACAGAATTAAGAAATAGGGAGCAGAAGGTACCTAGTGCTTCTTCAGGATTTTCTAATGTGCTAATGGAAGACCACTCAGAGCCTTGAATTGCCTTGATAAAAATTTTCTGATCGAAGGTTGACGTGAAATGGCACGTGTTAAGGCGAGGTAGATTTACGGCGAAAGTTGCAAAGACAGGATGATGATCAGTGATGCACACATCAATGACTCCTGCGCTAGGGGTTGCGAAAAATTGCTTAATACGTGGTCAATGAGCGTGCTTGTTCCAGTGGGTGAAAATCGAGTAGGGGATGAAATTAAGGATTCAAGCCCGAAGCCAAGAAAACAATCACTATATGCTATGGTGCTGTTGTTATCTGTATCCATTAGGTTAATGTTGATATCACCAACCAAAACAACTTGCTTATTTTCTGCGTTCTCCATCTTCGTCCATTCCGCATTTTCTACATAATTTACATGCGAGTACAGCATGTAAATTATGTAGAAAATGCGGAATGGACGAAGATGGAGAACGGTAAATGCATGCAATGATCACTTTATTTCGATTAACAGAGGAGGAGAAGGCAGCCTCGATCCATACAGATTCACAGTTCGGAATATTCAAAGATAGGCCAGTCCTGCGCTTGTACTTTATCTCGGGCGATATAAATATGGCCGAGCCACCGTAGCGACCCGAATTGCGGTGACAATATTCAGAGTTAAACGATCGAAATCCGTACAGATTGCCATCACAAGAGCCATGTTTCAGTAATACATAAAAATGAAAAGGAATGACAGAGTAAGTCAGTGAATCCAATAATGTTATCGTAGTTTTTGGCGACACTGCTGGCAGATGGATGCTTACGCCGATTTTCTTTGTCCAGATCGCCCGGCAGGCGCTTCTCGCCGTTGGATCAACTGGCCATGCCTTCGTGCGGGCTTCATCTGACTGTCACGCGCCGGAGGACAGGGAGCATGCGTAGAAGGACTTCGCCACCGCAGCACTACCATAGATTCATCACAAACCTGCGCCCTACTTAAGCCAGGCATATCATCGAATCGACTCCGTGACGACATCCAGTGCCGATAATTTGAAGCATAAATACCGGGGCCCGTTGGAGGATCCTTTCAGTGGGCTTGGCGACATTGCTGGCAGACGGAAGCTTACGCCAATTTCCTTTGTCCAGATCGCCTGGCAGGCGCATCTCGCCGTTGGATCAACTGGCCATGCCTTCGTGCGGGCTTCATTTGACTGTAACGCGCCGGAGGACAGGGAGCATGCGTAGAAGGACTTCGACACCGCAGCGCTACCATAGATTCATCATGAACCTGCGCCCTACTTAAGCCAGGCATATCATCGAATCGACTCCGTGACATCATCCAGCGCAGATAAGTTCAAGCATAAATACCGGCGCCCGTTGGAGGATCCTTTCAGTGGGCTTGGCAACACTGCTGGCAGACGGATGCTTACGCCGATTTTCTTTGTCCAGGTTGGTGACAAATATTTAGTTTCCTCTATCAAAGACGACTCTCTCACGCTAGCAGTGTTTCGAGGCCCACAGTGTCTGCTCGGTTCATTGTGTGACTGTTATGATGCAATACGTTTGCTGCTACTAACTTCCGGAGATATAGAACTAAACCCCGGTCCCTCTTCTGACTCAGAGTCAGAGGCACATTTAAACAGTGAATTACTCAAAAAATATTACAAGAGCAAACAAAAACAAATAAAACTCTTGTCGAGTTAACTACGAACCTGAACCAGGTAGAGTAATCGGTCGCGGACTATCACACTCGGATTACAAATCTTGATCAAGAGCTCGGGCGAACTGAGAAATGTGAGCAAAAATTGAAAAAGATGGAAGAAACATGTCGGAGTACTAACAAGATAATTCTTGAGTTTAGGGCAAAAGTCTATGATCTCGAAAACAGGAGTCGTCATAATAGCCTTGTAGTTTACGGTGTAGAAGAAAGCCACGAGGAGGACTCAAAAGAACTTGAACAGAAAGTAGATGGCAATAACTTCAGAAAAATTCTTGGTGCTGAAATCAATTCCATAGTGCGAATGCATCGGATCAGTGAAAGAAACGCACAGCGCCCTCGTCCGGTAATTTTGAACTGTATAACTACATTGATAAAACTAAGGTTATGTCGTCCTGTTTCAAATTAAAGGGAACCAACATATCTATATCAGAAGATTTTTCTAAAAATATTCGCGATACTCGTACAAAGTTACGCCGCTCCAGCACTGAAGAAAGAAAGACCGGTTCTAAGGTTTCGCTTCATTTCGATAAACTAAAAGTCGACGGCAAACTGTATGTGTGCGACGCACTTCGATATTGCAGGACATAGCTCTCTCAATCCACTGCGTCTGCGCAAACCGAAAAGTCGACTTATTGCTTCACTCGGGCAACCGCTCGTAAACGCGATAATGAGTGACAAGCTCACAAAACGCTTCGGATTATTTCACTCAATGCATGAAGTGTCTTAAATAAAATACCGCTTCTTCAAGATATAATTTCCACCTACCAACCACACGTTTTGGTGATCACAGAAACCTAGCTGCATTCTGAAGTGCAAGATTCTGAAATAGAGCCATCATCTTACACCCTTATCCGTAGGGACAGAGGATCACGGTGAGGACGATGAAGTAGCGATTAAAAACGTTAAATTTAATCGTTTGAATGGTATAGATAATCACAAAAGCGTGTGGCGCAAACTGAACTTTTTTCGTAGAAATATAATTTTTGGAGGTGTTTCTCGGCCTCCAAATGCACCCCCAGAATACTTAGAAGCACTCTACGATTACCTGCTACAAAATACAAATTCACGTTCAAACATTTTTATAACTGGGGATTTCAACTTGCCCAGCAATCATTGGCCCAATCTTTCACATGATGACAAGGACTCTCGAAATGCTGAATCGCTGTGTTAACTGCATTTACTTCTTCTTTGAATCAATTGGTTTCTGATGCTACCATGACTATTAGTTCTTCTGTAATAGACCTAGCGTTTGCAAGCAGCTCGCTCGAAGAGTGTTCAATCGCTGTGCAAGAAGGTATCTCTGATCACAAATTACTCTTCGAGAGTCCAATTTCAGGCTTCCGACCCACTATTAAACATTCCGACTCATTTGTCAGAGACTACAAGCATGCGCTCGATGATGCCGTACTTAATTACATGAAATCCTCGTTTCCTTCTTTAAGTGATTTCGTTGACGATAATAATTGTGGTCACGTTTTAAAGCTATAATATTACACTGTGGAAGCAGCTATGTGCCATTTAAAAACAAATGTATTAGCAGAAAATAGCCAAGGTTGAACCGTGATTTGATTCATATGGAGCGCAAAATCAAACGCTGTCGTAAACGTGGTGACAAGAAACGGCTACAAAGTCTAGTACACAATTTTCATGAAACGATGCATGTAGGAAGAGACCAATTGTTTTCGTCTACTCTGTCTTCCTTCATCACACATCAACCCCAAAAATTCTGGCATTACTTATCGAAAGATAAAAAAAGTATCGCACAGGTAAAAACATCTCACGGAACTACTGGTAATGCTGCTGTCATTGCTCAAAGTTTCAACGCCTTTTTTTAAGTCCGTATTTACGCGGATGGCCTCTCATGCGCACTTGCCTGCTTCTACGCTCGTCAAACATATGCATAAAGTATATATAAGTAAAGAAGGTATTTTTAGCCTCTTGTGTATATCAGACACAAAAAAATCTGTGTCCTGATGATATATCAATATTTTTCTTAGTAGATATGCAATCTGGGTTTCAGAATATTTGTATAAGATATGTGTAACTTTCTTAGAATCTTGTGTGATACCCGATGACTGGCGCTCTGCGAGAATAGTCCCAATTAATAAATCTGGCTCACCATTAGAATTAAACAACTACAGGCCAGTTTTTCTTACATTCACAGCTTGTAAGCTACTAGAGCACATAATATTTAAGCCAATTATGACCCCCATCTGGAAGACAATAAACTGCTTCACGACAAACAACACGGACTTAGGTCTGGCCTATCCACTTCAACTCAATTAGCCGAGATCACTCACGACTTTGCAAATTCACTAAACTTTAAAGGCCAGATGGATGCAGTGTTTTTAGTATTTTCTAAAGCGTTTATATAGTACCACACGATGATTTAATTACGACATTGTCAGCTATTGGTGTTGATGTCAACATTGTTCGTTGGGTTGCATGCTATTTGTCATCACGGAAACAACGTGTGATGGTCAGTGACGGCGTTTCTGACTCATTAGATTTACACTCAGGAGTGCCGCAAGGATCCGTGCTTGCACCATTATTGTGTTTAGTATTCATAAATGATATTTATTTCTCAGGTCAATCAACTGTTAAAATCTGACTTTTTTCGGACGATTGTGTTATTTATGCCGACATTGTTCAGCATTCTGATCGAGCCAGGCTCAACGATGCATTGCAATCCACCTGCGCCTGGTGTGGTAAGAGGGGCTTGAAGCTCAACGCATCAAAAACGGCATCCATCACAGTTACGAGCAAAGAAAACCCATTAGAATTCCAATATACTATTATTAACGTTTATGTTAAAAGGGCTACGCAAAGAAATATCAGGGTGTCACGCTTACAACAATTTCTATTGGGAAAATCATATAGATAACATCTGTAGCGATGCGCTAAAGAAGTTGGCATTTTAAAAACGTAAACTGCGTCGCACTTCACCTTCTATAAAACTAATAGCTTACAAAGCGCTTATCAGGCCTAAGTTAGAATATGCGGACCTGGCCTGGGCGCCGTATCAAAAACACTTAATTAAAAAATAGAGAGGATCGAAAACCTGGCTCTGAGGTTCATTTATTCTAGCTACTCTCGTTTTGCAAGCGTCTCTGCCCTTCGCGAGAAGGCAAATCTGAAAACACTCGCTCATCGTAGAATGGTCACTCGATTAAAATTCATCTATCAATTGTACCAAGGTCACTACAAAATTCCACCCAGTCCCTACATATTCAACCCATCTGTGCACTTTGACCGTATTCATCATAATATAACAGTTAGACAACCATTCAGTCATCTGAACGTTCATCAGTACTCATTATTTCCTCATGCTCTTTCATTATGGAACAAGTTACCTCAGGAGGTCATTAATGTGGACACGACACAATCGCTCGCCCATCTCGTCAATGACCTAACACTTAGTTTTTAATATGCAATATATTATGTTCCTCTTTAGTACTGAGATTTTTTGTATTTCGGTACGAATGCCATTATTGCTATGAATTATTTATAGTTTCCCTGATGTTGAGAATTTCCTCATTTTATACCAAGTATTGTATTTTCCTATATTTTTATACTCTGTTTTGTCACTGACATTTGTTACCCACTCCTGCGTGGGCCCGCACAGGGCCTGCAGTATTTTTAAATAAATAAATTATATATATATATATATATATATATATATATATATATATATATATATATATATATATGAGGTTCAACAGATCTAACAGCACAATTCCAAGCGAAGTAGAGGGGAACATATTAGACCGAATCGTAATGTAAACGTGAAAAAAAGTGGGCAAAAAGATAACTTGCCGTGGGCTGGAACCAAACACGTGACCTTAGAATAACGCGTTTGATGCTCTGCCACTGAGCTACCATGGCTGACATTCCCTCAGCCACTTTATTCGGTTTATATTTGAGTTTAAACGTGGGAGGGTCAGTCAGCGCCACCAGTAGCTATGGCGGCGTGTGTAGCACATTTTTTTAGCCTGTTTGACATCATACTGCAACGTTTTGGTTCACATATAAACCGAATAAATTGGATGAGGGGAAATCTGCCGTGGTAGCTCAGTGGTCGAGCATCGAAGGCATTATTACAAGGTCGCTGTTTCGGTTCCTGCTCACGGCAAGTTATCTTTTCACGCACTTTTTTCTTCATATTTACAATAGGACTCGGTCTAATATGTTCCCCTACACTTTCCTTGGTATTGTTGTCTGTTTAATCTCATTATATTGTGTTAAAAACAAAAAAACGAGCCCTTAAGAATACACTTCTTTTCTTAATTCATTAACGAGAGCCTCGTACTGGCAGACTTGGTGGCTTTACTTTGTATGCGAGGGACTAATAATCAGCCGCCTGCTCGTAATAAGTTCAGGTGCTATGTGACGCCAAACAGGCTCAAAAGAATGTGCTACACTCGCCGCCATGGCTACTGGTGGCAAGTATTGACACTCCCACGTTTAAATTCACATATAAACCAAATAAAGTGGCTGAAAGGATATCTGCCGTGGTAGCTCAGTGGTAGAGCATCGAGCGTGTTATGCGAAGGTCGCAGGTGTGGTTCCTGCCCACGGCAAGTTATCTTTTCACTTATTTTTTTTCTTCATTATTGCATTACTATTCGGTCTAATATCTTCCTCTATACATTCCTTGGCATTGTCGTTTATTAGATCTCATTATTATTGTGTGAATCGCAAAAAAACAAGCCCTTATAATACAGTTCTTTCCTTTGTATATATATAGAGAAAAAGGGTTTATTGGCGTGTGTTGCAACGGTGCCTCTACGATGAAAACACGATCGGAACAGAGCAACGGTCAAGCAGATGCCGGCAACGATCAGCACGAGGCGAGCGAGAGAAGCCCAGAAACGAAGTGGGGGCGATGTTGCTTGCCAATGATGCGTTTTCTTCTTCACATTTTGCCCCCGCCGAAAAACAGTCATCCTGGCGACCTAAGAGTCCAGAGGCAGAGGGCTATGATAAGGCTTAAGGCGGGTGACGTGAACGATGTCACCTCCACGCCGGCGCATGTCGTCAGATAGGAAATTGGCTGAATCACAAAATTCACCGGCGAGGTTTGCTCCAAAACTCGGTAAGGACCCTCGTACTTCGGGATGAGTTTCGAGGAAAGGCCGGGAGTTTGGTAAGGAACAGCCTGCCATACAAGTAATCCCAAGGATTAGCTGTGACTTCTTGAAAAGTCGGCGTTGTTTTCTTTCTCGCGCTGCTTTTTTTGTGACGTGAAGGTGCGTGCAAGGTCACAGCACTTTTCATCTTTTCGTGCTGCTTCGGACACAATAGGGCATTCGGATGCGTCAGGACGGTATAGAAAGAGAGTGGCGATTGTGCGGGAAGGTTTGCCCCCATAAAGAAGAAAAAAGTTGAACATCCAGTAGTAGACTCTGCCGCGATGTCGTATGCGAACGTGAAGAACTGAAGAATGCGATCCTAGTTAGTATGATCACATGTGACAAATATCGCGAGCTTATCGCCGAAGGTGCGGTTAAATCTCTCCGTGAGCCCGTTAGCCCGTGGGTAGTATGCCGTGGTCTTGCGATGAACAATATGGTATTCAGAAAGCGAAGCCGTGACGACTTCTGATAGGAAGGGTTGACCTCGGTCTCTTAGTAGTTCTTGAGGTGCACCATGTCGTAGTATGAAGCGATGAAGGACGAAGGACGCTACGTCCCGCGCAGTAGCACTTGGAAGGAAGGTGGTCTCCGCGTAGCGTGGTAAATGGTTCACAGCGGCTATGATCCACCGATTTTCATCTGATGTGGTTGGTAGAGGGCCATAGAGATAAATTCCACTCCGATCGAAAGGTTTGGAAGAGCACGGAAGCAGTTGAAGCGCACCGGACGAGTGGAAGGGCGGTGATATGCAGCGTTGACAGTCAAGGCAGCCAATAACAAATTTTCGAACAAATTTCTACATTCCGCGCCAATAGAAGCGCTCGCAAATGCGTTCCAAGTTTTGAAAACTCCGGCGTGGCCACATTGGGGATCGTTGTGAAAGAAGGCACATACTTGGGATCGCAAGCTGTGGGGGACTGCCAAGAGCCACTTACGACCGTCAGGGGCGTAGTTGCGTCGGTGTAGCAGCCGATCCCGAATGGCGAAATGAGCAGCTTGACGTGCGAGAGATCGTGATACCGCAGTGATCAACGATCTAGAAAGACAGTCAAAAAGGGAAGCGATCCATGGGTCCTTGTGTTGTTCACTGACAAAGGAATCGAGGTCAAAAGATGAGACGGAGTTGGTACCAGTGGTTCCGCAGGATGAGTCCGGAGGTAAAGGCGAACGGGACAGGGCGTCGGCGTCAGATTGCTTGCGTCCGCTGCGATAGATGACGCGGATGTCGTACTCCTGCATTTCCAGTGCCCACTGAGCTGGGCAACCGGAAGGATCTTTCAATGTGGCAAGCCAACAAAGTGCATGGTGGCCCGTTACCAGGTCGAATGGGTGACCGTTCAAATAAGGGTGGAACTTGCGAAGCGCCCTCACTAGCACTAAGCACTCCTTTTTAATAGTGTTGTAATTGGCCTCAGCTTTAGTGAGCGTGCGACTCGCATAAGCGACGAAGTATTCGGAGTAGCGCGGCATACGTCGGGCGAGGACAGCGCCAAGACCACGCCGCTAGCGTCTGTGTGGACTTTCGTTGCAGCTGTTGGGTCGAAATGCCGAAGAATGGGAGGAGATGTTAGCAGACTACAGAGCGAGGCAAACGCGAAGTCACAGTCAGGAGACCAGGATGAAAGGTCTGCGTCACCGCGTAGGAGGTTGGTCAATGGTGACATGATCGACGCAAAATTTCGAACGAAGCGCCGGAAGTACGAGCATAGTCCGACGAAACTGCGTAATTCTTTCAGTGTAGTAAGTCTCAGCGACTGCTCGAAGTTTTGCAAGGTCAGGTAGAACACAATGTTTGGACACGATGTGCCCTAAGATGAACAGCTCTCGCGCGGCGAAGCGGCACTTTTTAAGGTTCAGTTGGAGCCCAGCATTAGTTAAACGCGCCAGAATCAGTCTGAGCCGAAGCAGATGTGCTGGAAAATCAGGAGAGAAAACGAAAATGTCGTAGAGGTAGCATAGACACAAAGACCACTTCAGTCCCCGCAGTATGTTGTCCATGAGTCAGCCGAACGTAGCAGAAGCAATACAAACGTTACAAAGCCCAAAAGACATTACGTTAAATTCTTACAGGCAATCTGGTGTAAGGAACGCCGTTTTCTGGCGATCAGCTTTTCCCATAGGACCCTGCCAGCATCCAGATCGTAAGTCTAAGGAGAAGTCAACTCCTTGGAGGCTGTCAAGGACGTTATCGATGTGTGGTAACAGATAGACGTCTTTCCGCGTCACCTTGTTTATTCGTTGGAAGTCGACCCAGAATCGAATCCATCCTTTCTTCTTTCGAACTAGAACGACAGGATATTGTCACGGGGTCGTGACGTGGCCGAAGACAGGAGTCTTTATGTTGGGATATAACAGTTTATTTTGGCGAACCTGTACCCGGTAAACGGAAAGTTCGATTACAGTAGCAGTCTTGCACAGATAGCAGTGAACGGAGCGTCGGCCGTCGATCAACTACTGACAAGCGGCGAAGCGCGTCGGCATTTATACTCTTGCCGTCGAATGTTCTAGCGTTATTGCTGGCGGTGGCGTAGGTTCCAGAATAGTCTGTACAGTTCGTAGGGTAAGCTTGGTCTCATCGAAATGATCTACTACCGTTCGAAAGTTTCTCAAAAAATGCAGGCGCGGTTTGCGCTGAAAATTGTGTAGTGTTTTCGGACGATAACAAAACTTGGGAAATGGAACGTGGCAATATGTCCAAGGACTCTGCGACGGTTGCATAACGCGACGGCATTGCATCTTTTCGACCTGGTCGTTGATAACGTGACGTTCTGCAGCAGAGACACAGTACGGTCTTTGACGCAATGGCTGGTGCAAACCAGGTGTCAATGTAGTGGTGCACTGCGGAAGTGCGACCCAAGTGTGGCTTAGAAACGTCGAATGAATTTGCGAAGTTCTGGAGGAGATTAAGAAGCTCAGCGCGTTCTTGAACACTTAAGGTGTTGGCGATGGAACTCGAGAAGATGTCACTCGACGAGCATTCCAGTGCGGAAAGGGCATTAGGTTCTGTCAAGGCACTACTGCACGATTCATCTGGCATGTTAAGGAATCACTCGAGGAGATGTCACTCGACGAGCATTCCAGTGGTGAAAGGACATTAAGTTCGGTCGAGGCGCTACTGCACGATTCCTCTGACATGTTAAGAAATAAAGAAGAATCAAGGTACTCCACTTGACCGAGACATTCACCGGCAAGTAGCGTGAGCAGTGCAAAAAGAGGGTTGTGGACGAAAATATTGTTTCGGCCAGCAGTGACGTCCAGTGTAGCGAAAGGCAAGGATACGGCTCTGCGGCTTTTGAAAATGTCGGAATGTGTAAACATAACCGTAGCATTGTTTTGGCCATCGCAACAAACAGGGAGAACGGCAAGAGAACGTGGGGGAATTTCAGTGTCCTCACGCGCGCCAAGTTTCGGTTCGCTCAAGGGTTTCGCGCAAAGGTTCATCACACAGGTGCGAAAATTGAACTTCAGCGCGCGCGCAGTCGACGATGGCATGGTGTATTACAGGAAGTCCCACCCGAGGATAACGTGATGCGAGTTCACCAAAAGGACGATGAACTCGACAACGTACGTAGTGCCTTGAATGAATTTGCGGGCCGTACAGGTGCCGAGAGGTTGAACTGGTCATGCACTAGCTGTACGAAGAGATAGTCCAGAGAGCGGCGTGGCCAAATTGCGTAAGGAGCGGCAGAGCTGGGCGGCTATAACAGAAACGGCAGCACCTGTGTTGACGAGGGCAAAGGTAGAAACACCATCGACAGATATGGAAACGACGTTAGCAGGTGAAGTGCGAGGACTTGCACATTTCGACGACAGTGCAGTTCTTGCTTCTGGAACTGCGGCGTTCTGTTTTCGCGGTTGGAGGAAGCGGGTCTAGGGCGCATTGAAGACAGTGATCGCCTGCGAGAAGACGGAGAGTGGCGACAGTGAGTCTGAGATGGGGGCTGGGGTGAATCAGACTCGGGAAGGTTAGTGTAGCCATACTGCGGTGAGAGATAATGAGGAGGTAGGTGCATGGGCTGTGGATCATACGGTAACGGCTTAGTAGCGCCGGGGAGTGGTCGGAAGCGACGGCGACAATGTCGTGCCACGTGTCCTGGATTACCGCAGGCGTAGCAGATCGGTCGATTGTCAGGACTGTTACAGGAATTGCTGACTCGCAGTGCGGACCAAGGTCTCGAAAGAGGGGCGGAGTGGGGAGCAAGTGAAGACATGGGTGGCAAATGCTGCTGGCGGGGTCTGCTGCGTACCACATGAGCAAACGTAAGAGGCGCCGCCACGGGCTGCATAGCCGGCGCATGGGGAACAGGCATGGTCACAGGCTGCTGCTGAGCAGCGACGAGGACAGTCTGAGCTACCTCTCGGGCAATAACGTCGCGGAGTGGTGAGGGCAGACGAAAGAACGGCGGCTGCTGCGTGAAGGGAATTAACGACAGTTGCCGAGCTACTTCTTCACGCACAGTCTTTATGCACAGTGTGTAGCGCCTCATTGCGCTGCTCGTCAAGGAAGAAGTTGGCATTTGAACCACGCGGCGGGTGCAGCGCGATAATAAAAAAATCAGTTCGAAAACTGAACGCTATCCGGGCTGGATCTTTCCCGTGTTAGCTCCGACAGTCATTGGTGACCCGATAAAGAACACACAGCCCCGATCATCCCGCATGGATCCCGCCGGCTCTGCCACCAATCCTACCGGTCCTGACGCCCAAGAAGACGCCAGACCTAGCGGTGCTGCAGTCGCTGCGATTCAACACGTCAACCTGCCACCATTTTGGCCCAACAGCCCCAGCACATGGTTTCTGCAGGTCGAGGCGCACTTCCGTCTACGGCAAATCACCAGCCAACAGACCAGGCACTGGCATCTGGTATCCTGCTTACCTCCGGACGTAGCCGACGACTTAGCTGATATTTTAGCATCGCCGCACCCGAGTCATCCCTACGACACGTTGAAGGCAGCTATCATTTCCCGCAAGTCTGAGTTCGAACACAGCAGACTCCAACAGCTCATCACGGCTACAGAGCGCGGTGACCGTCGCCCATCACAGCTCCTGCGACGCATGCGCCAGCTCCTTGGCGGCCCCTCCGCCCCTCAAGAGGAGAAGCTGTTACGTGAGATGTTCCTCCAGCGCTTACCGCAGAGCATGGTCCCGGTCCTCGTAGCTGCTGGAGATGTCCCAGTAGACACTCTCGCGGGAATGGCTGACCGAGTAGCGGACTACTCGCGGGCACATAGCCTCAACGCCATCACCTCACCGCCACCGGCCACCGCTGCAGACCCGGCGCTCGCGAGCATCGAGAACCGTTTGGACGCCCTTGTCAGGCGCCTCGATGACTTTGTACCTGTGCATCGTCGACCGTCATCCAGGTTCCAGATACGCAGTCACTCTTCGACGCCCCCACGTTCTCCGGAACCTCGGCCACCCGATGCGCCGCGGGACGTTTCATCTTCAACCGTGTGCTGGTACCACCGCCGATTTGGTGCCTCTGCTCGCAAGTGCACTCGCCCGTGCTCCTGGTAGGAAAATGCGACGACCGGCCACTGACGGCGGCAAGTGGTACTGGTCAAAAGTCATGCCGCCTTTTCTATGTTTCTGATAAGATCACTGGCGCTTGCTTTCTAGTCGACACAGGAGCCCAGGTTAGCGTCATCCCGGCCTCGTGTGCAGACCGCTGTCGCAACGAACAGACCTGCCCACTCCAAGCGATCAACAATTCCACCATTCGCACATACGGCCAACGCTCTCTTACACTTGACCTTGGACTACGCCGTACGTTCCGTTGGATTTTCATCCTCGCTGACGTCTCGCAAGCTGTTCTTGGAGCTGACTTCCTCAGTTTTTTCAACCTTGCTGTGGACATGCATGCTCATCGCCTCATTGATCTCAACACCCGCCTCTCCATCAACGGTGTACTCTGCACTTCCTCCCAACGGGACTGCGAGCTCTCACAGCTGCTTCGCCGTATGCAAAAATACTCGACGACTTTCCCAGCATCACGAAGCCGCACACCAGAGAGTCATCGGTGAAGCATTCCATCACTCACCACATTTTGACCACTGGACCTCCCGTTTTTTCACGACCCCGTCGACTATCTGGAGAACGACTCGCCATCGCCCACCGTGAGTTTGAGCACATGCTTGAACTCGGCATTGTGCGGCCTTCCTCTAGCAGCTGGGCGTCGCCACTTCACTTGGTGCTGAAGAAAGATCCTGGCGACTGGAGACCATGTGGGGATATCCGCGCTCTCAATGCCCACACCTTACCAGACCGCTATCCACTTCCTCACATACAGGATTTCACATCAAATTTGGCTGGGTGCACAATCTTCTCTAAGATTGACTTAATGAAGGCTTACCATCAGATTCCTGTAGAACCCGCCGACATTCCGAAGACGGCCATCACCACCCCATTCGGTCTGTTTGAATATGTGAGGATGCCTTTTGGATTGCGCAACTCTGCACAGACCTTTCAGCGCACTATCAACGAGGTCACGCGAGGTCTCGATTTTGTATTTGCCTACCTTGATGACCTCCCTGTAGCAAGCTCATCCGGCCCTGAGCATGAAGCCCATCTGCGCACCCTGTTCCACCGCCTGGATGATTACGGCCTCGTAATTAATCCCAATAAGTGCATCTTCGGCGTCATAGCTCCTAGGCCACCTTGTCACTCCAAAGGGTATCTAACCACTCGCCAGCAAAGTGAAGGCTATTCAAGACTTTCCACCCCCGACTTCCCTGAAGAGACTCCGAGAATTTCTGGGCCTACTACACTTCCATCGCCGCTTTCTTCCAAAGTGCGCCACATTCCTAAAGCCCTTGACCGACCTATTGGCTAAAAAGCTGCGCCACTGGAGTTGCCCAAGGACGCTGCATCTGCCTTCGACACTGCCAAGAAGGCTCTGGTAGAAGCTACCATGCTCATACATCCCGTCCCTGATGCCCCAATTCGTCTCATCACCGATGCATCAAGCGTGGTAGTTGGCGCCGTTCTCGAGCAGCACGCATCCGGTTGGCAGCCCCTTGGGTTTTTCTCGCAAAAACTGAAGCCACCAGAGACAAAATACAGTACATTTGCCCGAGAACTCCTCGCGGTATACCTCGCCATCAAACATTTTCGTCATTTATTGGAGGGCCGGGACTTTTACGTCGTTACAGACCACAAGCTCGTGACTTTTGCCTTCCTTGCAATCACAGCAATTATACTGCACGGGAGATCCGTCAACTATGCTTTATTTCCGAATTCACTGTGGATCTCAGACACGTACATGGGCCGGAAAATGCTGCTGCTGATGCACTATCCCGCATCGATGCCTTGTCGACCCAGCCACCACTAGACATGGAAGAGCTAGCAGCTGCCCAAAGCAACGATCCTGAGCTGCATCGTCTTCGCTCTTCATCCACGACTCTATCGTTCACGGAGTGCCCGCTTCCATTTTCTACCTCATTATTAACGTGCGAAACGTCTACTGGTGTCCCTCGGCCCTTCGTGCCTTCAGCTTTTCGTCGTGCAATTTTTGATCAATTGCACAACATGAGCCATCCTGGTATTCGTGCGACCCAGAAGCTAGTCACATCTCGTTTCCTTTGGCCAAGCATCAATGCTGATGTCCAACGCTGGGCGCGAACCTGTCTTAAGTGCCAGAGCGTTAAAGATCACCGTCACACTGTCACGGCAACATCCCCGTTTCGGCCTCCAGACGCAAGGTTTTCTCACGTCCTCTCGACATCGTCGGTCCTCTTCCGTCATCGCAAGGAGCCTGTTACCTGCTGACATGTGTGGATCGCTTCACCAAATGGCCGAAAGCGTTTCCCATTTCCGACATTACAGCACCAACAGTTGCCAAGGCTTTCCAAAACGGCTGGGTGTCGCGCTTTGGATGCCCTTCTGTCGTCACCACTGATCGCGGTCGTCAGTTTCAATCGGCCCTTTTCACCGCACTTGCCAATATTTTGGGCATTCGACACATCCACACAACTGCCTACCATCCTTCCGCCAATGGCATGGTCGAACGGCTTCATCGACAACTGAAAGTTGCCCTCACTGCTCACCAGCCAAGGGAACGTTGGCTCGACCACCTCCCCTTCGTACTTCTGGGCATCCGATCAGCATTGAAAGTGCATCTCGGCTGCTCATCAGCCGATTTAGTCTATGGCGTTTCCATGCATCTTCCAGGAGAACTCTTCGAGCCATCATCGCCACCTTCCACTCACGATGCCTCCACGTACATTCGAGAGCTGCGCACCACGTTTCGGGACCTTGCTCCTGTTATTCCTGCCGACCGACACCCCCAGTCTGTCTTCGTCAGTCAAGATCTGCATGACTGCAGTCACGTCTTCGTTCGGCGTGACCAAATATGGCCACCACTAACACCATCCTATGATGGCCCATTCCGCGTACTCCATCGTACACCTAAGACGTTCACGCTGGACATCAATGGCCGTGAAGACGTCGTGGCTGCTGATCGACTGAAACCTGCGTATATCGTCGCTCTCGTGGCCGCGGGGTTTCAATCTAAAATCTGGATGCCAACATCCAAGCATGTCCACTGGGCGACTCCTGTGGTGATTCCTACGGCTCTCGCTCTACGGGGGGTGCACTGTAGCGCCTCAATGCGCTGCTCGTCAAGGAAGAAGAAGTTGGCATTTGGGCCGCGCGGCGGGTGCAGCGCGATAATAAAAAAAATCAGTTCGAAAACTGAACGCTGTCAGGGCTGGATCTTTCCCGTGTTAGCTCCGACAATCTCTTACGGGTTTAGTGAGTGACCGGGAACAAGAGTAGACGGGAAAGCGAGTCGGCGTGTGAGCAAAATGACCGACTCAGGGCGCGCTGCTTCCTCAACTCGTCGAAACTTTAACATAAAGTGAGAAGTTCCGCAACGGTGGCAATATAACGGGCCAGGAGCAACTTAAATGCGTGGTCATATACCCCTTTGAGGATGTGCTGAATTATCTCCGACTCGGGCATAGTGGTGTTCACATGGTTGCAAAGACCAATAATGTCTTCGATGTAACTGGCGAACGATTCAATTAGCTTCAGTGCGCGAGTCCGCAAGTGTCGTTCGGATCTGGACTTGCGAACAGCGGGTTGGCAAAAAACGTCAGCAAACGACGTTTTGAAGATGAACCACGTCGTAAAGTCGTTTTTGTGGTTGTTATACCACATTTCGGCCACGTCAGCGAGGTAAGAGATGACGTTAGTGAACTTGCCCACTTCATCCCACTTGTTGTTTGCCCTCACCGGTTCACAGTTGGTGAACAAGTCTTCTACGTCAGTCTCAAAAGCTCCGCTAAAGACCTTGGGCTCACGTAAGCGAAGAACGCCGGGGTTGCTAGTGCATGGAATGGAAGAGCCAAGTTGTGTGTTGTTGGTGGCCATGATGGGAGGTAGCGTTCGGTTGCGCAGGTCCAGGTTTAGGCGACGACAAATGGCAGCATCCAGGTTCAGGTGACGGGGAAGGTCCGCACCCTCCACCAATAGAAAAGGGATTTGTTGGCGTGTGTTGCGACGGTGGCTCTACGGCGAAAACACGAGTGGGACAGAGCAATGGTCAAGCCCATGCCGGCGATGATCAGCATGAGGCAAGCGAGAGAAGCCCAGAACCCAGCACCCAAGCAGTGGCGATGTTGCCTGCCAACAATGCATTTCCTTCTTCACAGTATATATATATATATATATATATATATATATATATATATATATTGTAATAAGTGAGGCAGACACAACACCCGTTCGTCGGGCAAAGTGTTCTATTCTTCCTCTTCTTGCTCGCTTTCCAGCCCATGGCCCACAGCTGCCGCGCCGCTCTTCATTACATTCGGCCCCACTGCGGACCTGACAACGAAAAAAAGAAATTGCAGTTCTTTTCACCTGCAGCGGTCCGACTGCTTTTTTTCAAGCGCGACACATGCACGTCAAAGTTGTTTCTTTTGCGTTTAACGAGAGTGAAGCTCGCATCTGAGGTGTTCACACGCCAGGTATTTTCTACTACATGCTGAGTAATTATGAATGGCCCGTCGAACTTAGGGAGTAGCTTCTTGCCAGGCCCGCTGGTGCCCCTTTGCAACAAGGCCTTGGCACCGATGTTGTAAGCAGGAGCGGGTCCACGGCGTCTGTCATAGTAGCACTTTTGTTTTTCTTGTGCGTGGGTGGCTTTCTTGATCACCTGAGTTCGGATCTTCTGACAGGCCGCTTTGCGATCATTGGCACGTGGAATTATAATGGGAGCATCCAGACTGAGGACTGCTTTCAGCTGTGGTAGTTTCCCATAAACAATTTCGTAGGGCGTTTTCGCGGTAGACGTCTGCAGTGCCCTGTTATTCGCAAAATCGGCTGACGGAAGGTGGACGTCCCATTCGGCCTCTCCTCTTTTCCCTGCCTTCGTATATGGAGTGAGTCGTGCCTGGATGCTCTGGTTGGTTTTCTCAGTAAGGCCGTTTGCTTGAGGATGAAACGCGGATGCGAAGTGGTGCTGCACGCCTGCCGTGCAAAGGTGCTTTTTCAGTTCCCCGCTACGAAACGTTGTAGCCCGATCAGATATTAACGTTTTTGGTAAGCCATGTCTCCATTCAAATCGATGCTTTAAGAAGTCGATTAGGTACGTGGATGCAAGAGATGGCACGGCCTCCACTTCCACGTATTTTGACAGGTAGTCTACTGCTACAATGACGTAACGATTTCCCGCAGTGGTGTTGGGTAGAGGTCCCATGTAATCAATGGCAGTCATGTGGAAAATTGTTTCGGGTATCTGGATTGGTGTTAGTAATCCAGGTTGACACCCAGGCAGTCGCTTAAACTGCTGGCAAATTTTGCAACTGGCGACATAAGAACGGACGCTACTTTGCATCTTCGGCCACCAAAAACGTTCTAGTAGTTTCCGGAGTGGGGCTCGTTGGCCGGTGTGTCCGCCTTCTGGGGAGTCGTGAATGGCTCGTAATATTTCTGACCTGTGGGGTTTCGGGATCACCAGGAGGTAACGTTCTTCGGATCGGTCCACTCGCCAGTGACGCCGGTACAATGCGGCATTGCGCATCACAAAAGTACTGTGAATTTTCTTGTCAGTGATAGATGCAATAATGCATGTCAAATCTTTATCCTACTCTTGGGCTCGGGATATATCTATCTGGGCGAAAAAAATGTTGGTTTGCCTGGTTTGTTGCGCGCAGACAAAATGGTTCCGTGAGAGTGCATCGGCGACGTTGTTTAGCCCCCCACCCCGCCGCGCGGTGGCGCACGTCAAAATCGTATTCTTGCAGCGTGATTATCCACCGGGCAAATTTGTGCTTAAGTTGCTGCTTGGAGAACATTCATGCTATAGCAGCATTATCCGTCACAACAGTGAATTTACGCCCAAAAAGATAATGTCGAAACTTATCATCGACACTCCATACCACTGCAAGACATTCAAGCTCGTTGGAGTGACAGTGGCGCTCGGTGTCTGAAAGTTTTCGGCTGGCATAAGCGACCACGTGTTCCACGCCATCTGGATCACGCTGCACTAACACAGCTCCTAGGCCGACTTGACTGGCATCAGTGTGCACTTCAGTGGACCAGTCTTCATTGAAGAGACTTAGTATGGGGCAACAGGTAACATTCTTAGACCAAACAGCATGCGGTTGAATTCATACAAACCGAAAGGTGTGCGAAAGACCGTTTTACATCGATCCTCCTCCGCGACGTTAATCTGCCAGTACCCTGCGCGTAAATCAAGCAATAAAAAGAACTTGCAGTGACGTACTGTATCGACAGCGTCATATCAATGCGGGGTGAAGTGTAGGAGTCAGCCATCGTACACTTATTGAGCTGCCTGTAGTCCACGCAGAAGCGTAGTGATCCGTTTTTCTTGCGAACAAGGACGACTGGCGCTGCCCACAAACTCGATGACGGCCTAATAATGCCCGCGGCAAGCATTTCATCTACTTGTTCTGCGATCACTGGCCGTTCCGTTCACCGTATCGTCGCAGTAGTACGCATATTGGCGGATGATCTCCGGTTAATATTCGATGGAGCAGCAAATTAGTGCCTGGCAGTTCTGCTGTATTGCTAGCGAATACTGGCTGATGACGAGCCAATATAGAAGATAAGGTAGGCGGAGTGGACGGCTAACCTGTCTGTAATGGCAGGGTTGTGGCGGCAGTCCTAGCTGTCGAAGACCGGAGCTCGACGTGGCCGCGATGTATAGTGAGCTTAATGTCATCAGATAGCAAGAAGTCAGCACCAAGGATCATGTCAGCAGGGAGGTCTTCGAAGACGGGAATGGCTGGAAGAACTTTAGTGCCCGCTGCCGTCTGGACTGAAATGTTGAGCATTCTGACTGGCATAGCACTTCCTCCAAGTCCGCAGAGGGGAGGTTGCGTCCACGGTCGGATAGTGTCCGGAGCATGGCGTCGGTGTAGCGCTGTTCGTTCCGCACCGGTATCCACCAGAGCAGATAGGTCACCTATTCCCTCAACATGAATGGACATCCGAGGAGTTTGATAAGCTCGGTAGTGGATTCGGGTCTGGAAAGGTTGACGACACTCCTTGGCATTGTGGTCAATGCGACCGCACTTGTAACATCCGGGTCGTGTGGAGGCGTAAGTCGAACGGACAGTTGGTAATGTGTCCAAGCTAAGCCGACGACGAGAGTTTTACTGAAGTTCGGCTGCCCTTTGAGCGAAAACCTGGGGTGACGTTTCAGGTTACTGGCAAGATAAGATGGCAGCATGAATAGGGTCAGCCAAGTATAAACGACATACTGGCGGGCAGCCGGAGAGAACCATGTAATGCGATATTTGTCGAGAAGCCCGAGCTTATCGTAGACGTATTTACGGGCGTCTTCCGATGTAGCCTGCCGACGCGATCGCATGCGCATGAAATGGTCATCGTATGCGGATAGAAGTGGTGGGAAGGCCGTGACGAAGGCTGTAGTCCAGTCACTCTAGGATTTGTATTTACAGCCAATCGTATTGATGCCACGCTTTGGCGTGTTCGCGCAGTCGGCTTACGGCTAGCGATAGCGTTACCTCGTCAGTCCATGCATGTCGACGGGCCAACCAATGGATTTCATCCAGCCAGACGGTTGGGTCTTGATCAACACCAGTAAAACGAAGAATTTCTGCCATAGACGAAAGAGGCAACGTGGTGTGTGCACAGGCTGCTGAGAAGGTGATGATGGCGTCTGCAAGACGCTGGTTCCAAGTAGCGATGACCTGCAGAACCATGCAGAGTTTGCTGGCGGCTACAGGCGAGGAATTACGCCTGTCTTCTGGTGATGGTACTGACGTTGCTCCAGGGATGGTACCTGAGGCGAAGTCCGAGGGAGCATGCACGGCGTCCCTGGACAAGGAGGCGGTTTGCGAAGCCAAGTCAGTGGAGTCACCTTGTGATTTGGCAAGGACGCCTGCAGGCAGCGCGCTGGCTTCGGTACCCGCGGTGGCCAGGTCGGATGCCATATCCACGGTAGCAGGAGCTGCGGGCTGCTGGAGAGTGCGTCCGCTCCGTAGGACGGTTTCTCCACGCAGATCGTCGCACACCAGCACACCGGCTGCGCCATTGTAATAAGCGAGACAGACACAACACCCGTTCGTCGGGCAAGCTGTTCTATTAGGCCTCTTCTTCCTCTCTTTCAAGCCCATGGCCCACAGCTGCCGCGCTGCTCTTCGTTACAATATATATCTATATATATATATACATATTAAGAAAGAAGAAAAACAATACGCTGTTGTGTGCCATCTGTATAGCCAGAAGCCTCAAGGGCAAGCTGTTTGCCCTACCACTGTGTTTCCTCGGTCGGTCGTTGCCGTCCGCTTTCAGTATCAATAGACCTGCTGTTCAAGTGCTGTTTACAACAATGGCTGTGGGGGTGTGAACGTAAACATATGCTTATCGACTACGGAACGGGGCACCCTTTGTGTGTATGTGAGTGTCACACACTAATGTATATTCAGTCGAATATTTTCCTTGAACAATATCGCCTGCGAAGCTGTGAAGCAATTGTCAACTGGTTTTCTATGCAAAAGTGTAAAGAAGTGAAACATTTCAAAAGTGCTAAGATCAGCCTTTAAGTGAGAATAATTAAAATGTCTTCAAGCATTTTGTTCCGTTGTTCTGATTATGTGTTTACTGTTGAATGTAAGGTTGAATAAGTTGTATTTTTATAAAAAAGTTGTTGCGGCAGAAAGACACAGAAACACCCAAAAGCGCAGGAAAGCAAACAGTTGTGTTCGTATTTTTCAGCTTTCATCGCTTTTTTTGGCTCACAGTTGTCGTAACATTCACTTCATAACTGCTCGCTTCATTGCCAGCACTGAAATTACAGTCACTGAAGTTTCAAAGAGGCGATCGGGTCGATTGATATGATATCGCATACATGCGAAGTATATTTGGCGGTTGTTGCATTTCATACTGTATTGTAATAATACTATATACGCGCATAGAGAAGGTACACAGTGTATCCTATTTTGCGTTGATTGAGCCGTGGCAACTGCAATTGCTGAGGTTGCTTATTCTAAACGAAATAATTAAAGCTGATGCAAAGCTTTCTGAAGCGACATACTCACATTCGCTACAATGAATTTCAATGCTATAGAAAAGGTGTAGCTCTTCCAAATCCGTTGATTGTGATCTTGTAGGATCCGAGTGAATTGTTCTCACAATTCTTTTTTTCGCGAAAACTGATCGGAGTGCAAGGCTCCATCTCGGCCAGGACAATACCGAAATTTTCCGAGCGCACGTACAGCCACACCTTCGTCGCCACCTTGACAGAGGGCTTTCAGACGTTGGCCCATATCTCCGATGTCTTCATGCAACCATACGTCACTTGACGCACCTTACTCACCACCACAAGAGGACATGAGACGTCCATAATTTCGCAGAACGGACGCTTGGCGCACTGTCGATCGGCGCCCCTGCTTCAACTGTGGTGGTGCTGGCTATAACGCTCGCTGTTGTTGGTACCGCGACACATCGCTGTGCCCGTCTCGGACAGGGTACGATGGTCGCCATGCCGACGCTGACTACATTGTTCGCCTTAGCAACCCTGAATTTCGAAGACTTCCAACAACGTGGTCTCACTCCGTATCAAGAGTCGCTTCCCAATCACCAGCCCAACTCCGCCTACCGGTGACGCTCTCCATGCACTTCACTGACATCATCATTGAATCGACGTACTTTTGCTGACCTTCGGGGAACAAGGTCTCCCAGTCCTTACCGGGGAAAGTAAAGGTGGCGAGCTTTTGGGGTAACGTTGCAGCTCGATTACAAGACGATAAAAAGTCCCCAGCCCTGCCGCTATAGTATACTGAACTACACGACGTCGACGAGTATTAACAGCGATGAAATGGTGAGCGCCTTTCTCAATGTACCTATAGATGGAAAGCAAGTGATGGTTTTAGTCGACACGGGCGCTGATTTTTTCATAATAGGTCACGAGCTGGTGGATTGTCTTAGAAAAGTAAGAACGCCATGAACATGCCACATATAAGAACAGCGGGGGGTCAATTGCTGTTCCCAAATGAAAGATGCACAGTAAGAACCAGCATAGGAGATTCCTCTTTCGTCGAGACTTTCATCGTTTTACCAGCGTGTGTGAAAGATTTAGTTATAGCAATGAACTTTCTTAGGGAGCATGGCGCAGTAATCAACATCTCGGACCACGTGGTTTTGTTTTACGAGACTGCCCGTCTGACATTTTTCATCACCAGAGCACAAATCCTTTCGCCTCAAAGACTTCCATATAGTTGTAACACCTTGAATCTGTACCCTCGTTTCAGTAGCGTGTGACGTAGTGTTCGACGGTGAAGGAGTCACCGACCAACCAACCTCGCTGCTTTTCACTCACGGGATTTCAGTAGCCCGAGGAATGTTCAATGTCACCGACGGCCGAACGAAATCGCTGTACCAATTTCACCTCCGAGCGACGGTACCTTCTAAAAGGCACAACTTTAGCATATTTTGGCGAGATAGCAGATGTTCGTGACTGCCAGTACTCGAAAGAACGCCTACACAAGACCTACATGAGCTAACACATAACCTTGACGTCAGCCCTACCTTAACTCAGCATCAGCGGGAACGCCTTCTTGCGCTGCTATCCGAGCTCCACAACTGTTTTGCGTCGACCTCGAAAGTTGGCCGAACATCCTTGAACAAGCACCACTTCATCACAGAAGACACGTCTTGACCAATTCATCAAAATCCATACTGTGTGGTTTTAAATAAATGAGAAGTGATAGAACAGCAGGTAACGAAAATTCTTGAAGACGACGTGATTCAACTGATGAAGAACCCTTGTGCGTCACCTGTTGTTCTTGTCAAGAAAAAAAGGGCAGCCTGCGTTTCTGCGTGGACTATCGAAAGCTCAATCAGATCACAAAAAAGACGTGTACCCGCTTCCACGCATAGATGATTCGTTTGACAGGCTTCGAAACGAACGCTACTTCCCTTACATGAACTTAGAGAGTGGATATTGGCGAATTGCAATCAGCCCAAGGGATCATGAAAGAAGCGCTTTCGTGACTCTAGACGGATTGTACGAGTTTAAGGTTTGACTATTTTGCTTGCCCTCTGCGCCTGCTACTTTTCGGCGTCTCATGAATATCATGTTCTCTGGGCTTAAGTGGAGAGCCTGCCCAGTATACCTTGTCGACGTCATTTGGTTTTCTGCAACGCTTGACTAACACCTTGAACGATTGCAGGTGGTCTTGCAGGTCATACGGGCTGCAGGCCTGACGCCAGCTGATACAAATGCGAAAATAAAGTCGCCCAGCAACGTATTATATTAAGATGAAAAGGCAGTCAGGCGTTTTTGGGTCTCTACGCATATTATTGGCGGTTTATTCCAGATTGCGCGCGCATTGCGCCGCCTTCAACTTGTCTCACGAGGAATGACGTGGCATTTGTTTGGGGCGATGAACAGAAAGCTGCTTTGTACGAAGCTGCTTTCTACGACTTGCGGCAACGTCACACACGAACCCTAAGCTTGTCCATTTTGATGAGACAGCCCCTACAATGCTCTATACAGGCGCCAGTAATCTGGCTTGTGCCTCGAAGCTCTGCTTGTGTATTGCCAGGACGACGAGGAAAGAGTGATCGCTTGTGCAAGCAGAACTCTGTCACGCACAGAAGAAAATTACTCGACAGCTGAAAAGGAAAGCCTCGGTATAGTGTGGGCAGTTGTGAAATTTTGCTCATACTTGTACGGCCGCCCATTCAAGGTTATCAGTGACCACTATTCGTAATGTCGTTTAACGCGTCCGAAAGATCCTTCCGGGTGATTGGCATGCTGGAGCCTCAGACTACAGAAGTTTGATATAGCGATGGTGTACAAGTCGGGGAAGCGACACACAGACGCCGACTGCCTGTCTCGATCAACAACGCAGTCAGCTGCTTTCCTTGATGAAGAGACAGCATTCCTCGGAATCTTCGACACGTCACCCATTGCAGATCACCAGCATAGCAATCCTGAGCTACATGGCTTTATTATTTATATAGAAGGACGAAGCCAGAACGTGTCCGAGGCTTTTGCCACAGGACTATCGTCATTCTGTCTGTGAAACAATGATCTTTACGAAAGGAACTTCTCGTCAGACGGGTCCACCTACCAGCTTGTCATCGCTACCACTCTTCGTTCTGAGGTATTGTCAGCGTGCCAGAACGAGGTCAAATCCGGACATTTAGGCTACAAGCGCACACTGGGCAGAGTTGGAGAGAGGTATTACTGACTTAGACTGACCGCTGTCGTAAAATATCATGTTCGGACCTGCCTCGATTGCCAGCGGCGCAAGTCACCTCCGACGAAACCAGCCGGTTCGTTACACCCTGACCAGATCCCGCCAACGTTATTTGACCAGATCGAAATGCACCTTTCGGGCCCACTTCCCATCTCTAGTGCTTGTATTCGCTGGGTTATAGTGGCGACCGGCTACCGTACTCGCTACGCTGAGACAAAAGCCATCCAAAAAGGCGCAGCAGAGGAGGTGGCCTGATTTTTCTTGGAGAACATGGGCTGAGACAAGGTGCGCCGAAGATCGTTATAACAGATCGGAGAACCGCTTTCACGGCCGCTCCTTTAGATCATGTGTTGGTGCTCAGCGGTATTATTGATCGTAAATCGACAACCTACCATCCATAAAACAACGAGTTGAGCGAGTGGCTCAACCAAACTCTAGAAGAGATGTTTTCAATGTATGTAGACATCGAGCAAAAATATTGGGGTGAGGTTCTCTCTTACATAACGCTTGCATACAATACTGCTAAACAAAAAACCACACGGCTGACCCCATTCAGCCTTGTTCACGGACGAGAAGTAAGGATGATGTTAGAGGCGATGCTGCCACACGAATGCGATGACAATGAAACAAGTGCCGACGCGTTCCCTCAACGCGCAGAGGAAGCCAGGCAGCTCGCACGTCTGCGAATATACCAAGAGCAAATAATACTGCGCACTTTACAGGTGTATAACCTACGTTATGCACCTGTAACGTACGAAACCAGGGACAGCCATATAAGTGTGGACACCTATACGAAGACGGGGACTGTCCGGAAAGTTGCTCAGGAGACACTTCGGACCTTGTCGAGTGCTGCGACGATAAGTGACGTTATCTACGAGGTCGTACCGGATAGTGCAAACTGTACAAGGCGTCGCCAGAATCAACCTGACTTTGTGCCCGTATAGTGCATCAAACCGTACATCAGCGAGTGACTCTGCGAAGCACCGTCACTTGTACTGAGTGACTTAATGCGTGAATGACTGGCTCAGCTATTAGATTATTCCAGAGATCATTCCAGCAGCGCAGCCGAAGGTCGAAATGACGGGCGAGACGGTGATGTTGCGAACGTTTACGTCAGCGTCGCAGAACGTGAAGACGCGTTCATTGGCTTATGACTAGTGAGAGACCGAACTGCGTCGCAGTTTTATCACAGTGTGACTGCTTCGAAGCACGGCTACATGGCGCCGCCAGCCTCACTGGAACGGCCGAAGCATCGGGGTGATGCTCTTTTAGGGCCGGTTCACGCTAGCGTCAAGCCTGCCGTAACAGGGTAGTGCCATAGACCAGCGGCCGGCACTGCCTGCAGGAGAGCTGTCCGAGTTGCACGGCAAGCTGCTCCGACAAAATGGCTGCTCTTCCGAATCCAGTTGTTAGCCGCCTCGAGTCTAGCAAGCGGCCGCCGTAAGCTCTGTAGCTCGTAAGCTCCAAACTGATGCTTCCATTTGCTTTACACTCATGTCCTTTAGCGTCGACAACACAATACCCGAGTCAATTCAACACTGTTTTTGAGAACCAAACTCCAAGTATTGATGCTCTAGGCCCAAGGAAGCCTTCCTAAATCTCGGAGGGCATACATTATGCGTTTGTTTGTGGTTGCTAACGCTGGATGACTGGCGCCACTTGTCGAAACGCCTATTTTGGAACGTCATTTTGAATTGCTGTGCGCTTTTTTAAATACCGGACAGGCGAAAACGTTACATTCACTGCTGTAACGTAGTCTGAGAACAACACGTACGACATGGTGTGAAAACCGCGGAGCAAGAAGCAAGGAGCTTGAAGTGTCCCGCGGCAGACGCAAATAATGCGGAGAGGTGAAAGCAGACGACGTGGCTCAGACATGTCGCCCCTTCGTCACTGATTGGCTAAACCACTCTCCGACAAACGGCAATTAAACGCTACGAAAATTGCTCTCAGACCCAGTTTTCGAACTAAAAACAATGGCAGACGCCCGCGAAGCAAGCGGCCGCGCACTGCTGCCTGAGAACATCGAATGTCAAACTGCGAAGCATGCTTGCCGCTAGCATGAACCGTCGCTTAAGGGGAGGCCAATGCTGCGCTCGAAATAAACACACCACAAAGACGATGTGTGCCCAAACAGTCTCGTTCTTTGGTCAGGGCCACTAACCGAAGGAAATGACGTGCTTTTTTACATCATTTTTCTTGGCTGCTGCATAAAAACACGCCTTTGATTCTCGGACTCAACGTCTCGGTGATCTGCTTAGGTTGAACTGTGAACATATGAAGTCGAAGTCATTTATTGACACTGTACACACACTGCATGCTGTTTCAAAAGATAAAATCTCGTGAGCGCTAGCGATGGACACTGCTGAAGCGTAGAAGAAACAAGCTACACTCCAAGACACAAGTACCCGAAAAAGGAGTAATGGAGCCCAATAGGCGCACGCGATGAATGGATAGACCATTGAGGAGCTACCACAGGACCCGCAGGGCGCGGGTTCGAATCCTGGCTGCGGCGGCTGCATTTCCGATGGAGGCGGAAATGTTGTAGGCCCGTGTGCTCAGATTTGGGTGCACGTTAAAGAAACCCAGGTGGTCTAAATTTCCGGAGCCCTCCACTACGGCGTCTCTCATAATCATATAGTGGTTTTGGGACGTTAAACTCGACATACCAATCGAGGAGCTACCACAGAGGGAAGGGTGCCGCGCGAAACCACTTACTCTCAAAACAAGCTCCTAAGGGAAGAACCGCCCGGGGATGGCAGGCAGCGCGAAAGGCATTGCCAAGATGACCAGCCCTTCTTCTCTTCCTCTGCTGGCTCAGTCTTTCCCCGTATTTTGCCGGCGACAGTTCGCGTTGCATCGCGCTCGGAGTGCTCGACTACGGCCACCTGGATCCGACGATCTAAGAATTACGACGTTGTGCTTGTGTGTACGCTTGAAGGAGCGTGGGGTGCTGCTTTTGCGTTTCGCTGCACCCATGAAGTCGAGCAAATTGCGACACGTCATCACATATCTCTGGCTTCAAGATAGTCACGACCAACACACGACAGCAACAGTTGGAAAGGGCAATATGGTGGACCAGAAGGCAACATGTCGGATATATACTTCAGTCTGACTCAGGGCAGAAAACAGCGCTGGATACTAAAGCAAGTAGATTATCATTCTTTATTCCACTCTACGATCCGTATCGCGCGTGCGATACGGATCGCGCTTGCCGGCAACGGGCTCGGTCGTGTTGTATAGGCACCGTGCGCTGATCAGAGGGAGCTGCGTTGCTGGCACTTGCCCATCCTAAGTCTGCTGACGTTGGCCGTTAGAGGCACGCAGAAAACGGATGTGCGCACACGTTCCCGTGTATACCTGCTGCAATCCGCTCACTCACGCGGGCAGGGAGACGCGGGCACAGCGTTTCAATTTGACTGGTCCCAACCTATTATTGCGTTTTTTCTCCGCTTGGCACTGTGTTCTGGCGCTTCAGTCATGCGAGAAAACTCGACTGCACAGTGCCTATACCGCACGCACGAAATGCATCGCGAAGGTCAGCTTTGGCGTCTGCAGTACGCCTGTGCTTTGCGACCGCCTGGAAATTGGCCGCCATTGCCGTCGGCCTCCCGTACACTCGCTGTTTGAGTTCTCGCCTGTCTTTGCCGCCGCGATGAGCTCCGGGCGGACGATATTGGGCTGAGACCTCGTCGCTGTGTTGGGAGTCATCGAAACACGTTGAGGGCTCTCGTAAAGAGCTTGGTTGTGGTAGGTCGCACGCTGTAAATGCACCAGCACGGGCTGGTAGGGCTTTCGCTAGCGTCAGAACTCACTGAATATTGGTCGCCAATACAGTTGGCTTTCTCCTCAGTCGGTCACAAGCAGCTCGGCGCCGTCATTTGGCCGCGGCGGCGGACTCGCGTTTGCGCGCTGCACTTGCACTAGTCTGTGGAAAAAGGCCGCATTACCATAAATTTGTTCAGCGCTAGCTCCAAAATAGCTCAGCGTTGTTTGTGGCGGTGACCAAGCGTACGCTCACTCTCCTGTTCGAAGTTCGCTGGCGGCAGACACTCCGCGTGCAGCGCCGTGTTTGGTCTCACGTTCGCTTGCTGGAGCAGAACGACGTCGCCCGTTTAGGACTCGCCGACTTCTTAGCGGCACGGTGGTTCGCGAAATTGTGGCTGCGGCTACCACTCCTAAGCTGTTGCGCTACGGGAATCGAAATGAGTGTTTGACGATGTGTGACATCACGGTGAAATTCTTAGCATGTCATATCTCTGTGATGTGATTGTCCGCGTTTAAAAAGTGCGCCACTCCATCAGCCAGAAGAAGATGAAGATAACGCTCGGTTGCGGCACGTGTGGGCGCGAACATTTTGGTCCAATAAGGTCCCTCCACGGAGATTTAGGAGAGCCACTGGAGAAGAACAGCGAAGCTATAGGCAGACGTGGCCGAATCGGGACCGAGTGAAAAAGGTCGCCAGGGCGCGGCAGTGGCGACCAGCAGAGCTCCTGCATCAAGGTCCCAGCAGTCTCCCTCCTCAACACAGAGCTTCTTCTCGTCACCTGACGTGGGCCAGGCTTGTTCTGGTCTTCTGGCATTGGCCAAGAAACGTCTCCGGCCTCATGTGCGAGCTGCAGTGGCCGAGCTGAGAAAGGTCACTGACTTCGGCCAGCCCGACGCTTCCTTCTGTGCCAGTCAACCTAGTGAGCGTCTCAAGCTAATCGCCAGTTTTTCCCTGCTGCACGAGTGCGTCTTCACCATCACTCAGTCGCATCAGTTACAAGCCCCGCATCACCACTGTCATCGTTTGCGTGAGTGTGTCCATGCCTTGGTAGCACAGTCTTTGCTGCAAGCACCTCGTCCCGCTATGTTGTGAGAAGGCTTGTTTTCCACTGAACAGTTATGTCAATGCACTGTTCACGTCTTTAGCCATTTGTTCTTCTTGCTAACCTCTTTCTAGTTATGTATTCTGTGTTATTTCTCTGCTATTTGTCTTTTAGAGGTTTTTAAATTCATTGAGTGTTGGGGATTTGCGTGGAAGCAAATGGTCTCGTCAGCTCATTTCCCGATTATGGTTATGTCATCGGTGGTTTTTCTGTTTACATGAACCTACACGAGAGCTTGCCCATTAAGCGGCCTCGTGACAATTTCACGCACGTTTTCATTTCCCCTTCCACGTATTTCTCATATACATTTGTATTCATCCTCTGTCACATGTGACTCACTATTTTACATACTTATTTTGCAGCCATGGGTACACGCCGTGCTGAAAAATATGTGCGCTGGCGTCTGCGATTCCAGTGATCTATCTCTTTCGTCAGAGCAGCTTCACAAGGACTGTGCGAGATGTGAAGGTAAAGTTGGTTGTCATTATTTAAAGCGTGTTTTTATATAAACGTGCACGTACTTTTCATATGCGTGTACTTTCACCATCTGTCATCTGTCACGTGTGCCTAACTATTTTTGCTATATATTGTACATGCAGCAGTGGGAACACAACAGGTAGAAGGCTGTGTGGGCTGGCGTCTGCGATGTCTGTTATCTATCGCTTCCGTTGGAAGAGCTCCACAAGGAGTGAACAAGATATGACAACGAGACTGGACTTGTACACTTCACCATGAATTCACTTAGCAGAACGAAGAAACTTCATGTGTATGTAGAAAAATAAAAGAATTCGATATCTCACTCTTGTCTTTCGTTGTTGCCGTGACTGCGAAAGCAGTTACATATAAGTGGCTAACTACTTTTTTGTGTGTTCTTTTCTGCGCAATTTGTTGCTCACTGCACAGAAGAATAGGCGAAAAAAGTATTGGGCCTGGCAGAAAATAATCAAAAAACAATGTTTGAACTGCGGACAAAAAGTTCATCCGATTGGAGTATTTGAGTGCATCAACGGTTCGTCCGGCAAGGTGCAACTGTGAGGATTAACGGTTGCCCGGTAAGGTGTAAATGTGGGGATTAACAGTTTCTCTGAAAGGTGGAAATGTGAGGACTAAATGTTAATCGTTTGAGGTGAATTGTGGGACTAACGGTTACTCACTAAGGTGTAAATGTGAGGACTAATTGTTTGTTTTTGAGCTCGTCTGTGGGGACTAACTGTTAGACCCTGTGCCGTTAGTCCTTAAAGAGATTATTGGTTGTGGCAGCCCCATTTAGTCCCCAAATTGACGAACCACACACCCTTTTAACACCATTTTGCCTTCGAGTGTATCCATCTCCATTGAATGGAGGGCACACGTGATATCATCACATCATAATCGATGTGAGTGGTTGATTTCTTTTAACCCTCAAGGAAGCCCTGTATGTATTTTTCTCGACGAGGAAGTATGAAGAGATACCCAAGTAGGAGGTTGCGTGGCTCGATCCGCCACTGTAAACTTTGATTATAAGGATGTGTCACGAGTGCTAGCAAGTGCCATTCTGCGCGCTTTCAGCAGGCATCACTGAACAGCTCGTTTACTTTTTCACGCGCTAAGACATAACCGTACGAATATTACCTTTTCCCGGGATTGGCTGCATTATCATACACTAGCGTTTTCCAGTTTCACGAGATCAAAAAAAAAACGAATTATCTGCAGCCCAAGTTTGTTATGCGGCCGCGTGCGTGCTCCTATCGCACGGCGTAAAATGTTTAGTCGTCCAAGCGTTTTCTGACCATAAAACTGTTGAAGTCGCCTAAAGCTTAGCGTGCTCGCCTCAAAGCCCTCAGCCGAAAAGCGTTTTGAACTTTCTAAGAGTTCACACTTTTGTACTGGACATTAAGCCTCATCTCTTCAAGAATTTGAAGGATGTAGCAAGTTGCACGATGTAGATGCACTCTATATGAAGTTTTGTAACAATGCGTATGCGTCAAGAAGTATTAAATATAACCCAAGAGACTCATGCTAGCATAAAACTATCACCCATATCACTCATCGTGTGCACAAAGTGCTTACATAAAAATTGCAATTTCAAGTGCAATAAAATTGCTTCTTCATTCATTGCATTGAAAAACAAACTAGAAGCTGAAATCAAGAGGCCAAGAACTATCACTTCAGCTATGCCTTTGCTGCTTCAACAAGAAATCTATCCAGCTTCTAGAGATCGATTAGTCTTGCAGCGTCTATGCCGTTTTTGTCTACTTTTTATGGCCACTAATCCTCCTCAAATCCTGAAGCTATAGCAAAGATCTTGAATAATTACTTTAAATCAATTTTTTCTACAGATAACGTTATCACTCTTTCGTTTTCCGCGTGCGGCAAGCCACCTGTTCTTCCTAATCCTGAATTATGCTCTTCGGTCGCACATAACCTTATACTGAATTTTGAGGCTTCAAAGCGATGTGGCCAAGACGGTATTTTACGTATGTTTAAAAAGTAGTATTGAGAATGGTTTGCTATCTCACTTTGGTATTTAAAGATCAATAGTATTTGCGGCAGTTCCTCAGGTGTGTAAATTAGCAAACGTCGTGCCCTATTTAGGTACGGAAACATGCAAATAATACCAAATTATGGGTCAATATTTTTGTTTTCTGCCAGCTTCAGACTTTGGGAACATATCACTAACAAATTTGAAAATACTTAAATAAAATTTAAATAAATACATAAGTATTACGTTGCAAAATATATGAATAAATAATAAAGAAGGAAGTTACTGTCGTACTGCCCCGCCGCGGTGGTCTAGTGGCTAAGGTACTCGGCTGCTGACCCGCAGGTCGCGGGTTCGATTCCCGGCTGCGGCGGCTGCATTTCCGATGGAGGCGGAAATGTTGTAGGCCCGTGTACTCAGATTTGGGTGCCCGTTAAAGAACCCCAGGTGGTCAAAATTTCCGGAGCCCTCCACTACAGCGTCTTCCATAATCAAATGGTGGTTTTGGCACGTTAAACCCCACAAATCAATCAAATCAATCAGTTACTGTCATACTGCTTTGCGCGTAGTGCAAGCGTCTTCTCTATGGTGGTGGTCTTGATAATCCACTCTGACGCTCTTCGGCGGGTTGTGAATGAGAGCCAGAAAAAGTTCCTCTTTGATGGTCCTCATAATATACTGAAGCTAGCTTCTTGTCTTCTGTCATGTTGCCATCTAGAGATGGTGGAATAGCTTCTCCCTTTTCGCAGCAAAGATGGTTACGGGCCCATTTGAGTAATGTTGAAAAGTTTGAAGCAAGGCTCGCTCTTTTCGTAGAACATTTCTGAAAATTTTAGATGCCTGCTTCTTGAAGGTATCCGAAGTTGTTAAGTATGGCTACTGGTTCTCGTAACAGGTGATAGTAGAGTCCTAAAGTTCAAGCAAAGCCGTTCGAACTTCGTCGTCGTCGGACCACTTGTTCGCAGCAGCGACTCGTTTGTAACGCTCCAGCCAGTCCTGTACATTCTCGCAAGCAGCGCCATGAAACTCCGGGGGTTGGCGAGACTGCTGAATTATTACCGTGGTGGGTGTCCTGGCGGCCTCCATAGGTGAAGTTGAAAGGGGGTTCATGCGAAAAGCAGCGGCTAGGAGCGGTCCCAATTTTGCAGTAGCCCTTGTAGACGGTGGCGCCGGAGGGTTTCTTCTTTCGTGTCGAGCTGGTCACGGTGTCGCGCTGGGCTGGGGTCGCGTTTCGGGGGGGGGGGGGGTACGGGGGTCCAAACATCAGCACCTCTACTATATGACACGCAGGTAACTGTACACCAGCCGGTGCAACCATTAGTACTCAGTATAGAGAAAGACCATGGCCGGAATAAAATAATATATGTACATATTTGGGCTGGCTTGAGCCCAAAAAGATGCTGACACGCACCACTTGGCGACCTCGAAAAATAAGGTACAGTGGGCCCGAATAAGGACTACTAAACTTTCTGGCGGCTGAGGCAGTGTTCCCTTACCTGTTCATTGCCTAGCAACACAAGGCGCAATAGAATGCCGCACGGCTGCACTCGATCACATGCGTAACGCTGGTAAAGAACTTGATAAAAAAGCCCAGTATGCTTCTTTTTCTTATTGAATGTGACGGTGTGATGGCCCTTTGAGACCATTTACGTTAAATCCGCACTATAAAATTAAGAGTCACCATGAACTGCTTTAGTTTAACGTTTGCCGTAAGTGCCTGCCATGTGGTGTAACTCTCATAATTTCACGAAGATTTGCTTTAGAATTGTATGTCGACGTAAAAACATGCGAAGATATTTTCCTTGGCCATGAAGCATTTTATGTGCTCTTTCGAAGTGTTACACTTATAAAAGTGGTTGGTTTGTCAGCTGTTATTTCCTGTTTATTTGAATCATCTGCTTTAGGGGTGGGGCTCGTCAGGGTGCTGGTCTTTCCTTCACAGCAAAATTAGGTTATAGTATAGTAGCCACTTTTACTTAGCTTCAGGAATTGCTCCCTAGATGGTGTTGTGTATATGATCTTGTTCATATACACAACGCCAGTTCAGTTCGGGCTGTCAGTTCGGCCTGTCAGTTGGTTCAGTTCAGGCTGTCAAGGTGGATGGACGTGTTTTTTGAGCGCTCCGGATCGACTGCGCAGATAAGTGTTTTCGCATGTTTTGAGCTTGTCTTTATAATTATAAGGCAGCGGTTGAAATCTTCGTAGCATTTATTTTATAGTACGGCTTTTTTCGGGGGCCAGTCACCAGGTATTTATTAGTTAGTGCGGGTGTGTGTGTTTGAAAATTTTTTGTTGTTTTTTTTCTTTTGCCACCCCGTGGGGAAGGTGCGCGTACATTGAACACGCAAATTTTTGTAGTAGAGCTTAGACTTTCTTTTTTTCGTAGTGCAGGGCTCGAGTTTAGTAATTATCGAGTATAGGGACAATTGGTGTCAGAAAGGCATGGTTAAAAAGGCTGTAAAGTGTTCAGAATGTGGAGTGGGTTTGAAAGTGGACCCAAGCGTAGAAGCGGATGGAGAAGAGGCTGACGCGAAGTGTAGGCAATGTGAGGTCGAGGAAAAAATGGAGCAAATGATGGTTGCCCTGAGTGAACTGCTGATGAGAATTGCCGAGCTCGAGACTGCGTTGGCGACAGAGCAAGAGAAAACGAGGGCGATGGGAGAAAGGCTGAAGTCCGCCGAGGAAGCGCTAGCGAAGCTGAACAAAGAAGCGACCTACCGAGAGAACAGTAGGGAACCCGCAACCAGAACGGTGGAGAAGGTAAAGCAAGCAAGTTTGGAAAAAACAGGTTTAGCCGGTTCGACTGTCGCAAGGCCCAGCTTCAGTGAGGTAGTGGTGGGGCAGGGAGGGAACAAAGCAGCTGGCGTCACAGGTGCAAGTAGCCTCCACGTGCAGAACGCTCCAGCTGAAAAGTCACAGCATGTGATAATCGCTGGGGACTCGAATTTAAATCGATGCACAGAAGCCATCAAAGAGAGGGTAAGAGGTGACAAGAGGGTTGCAGTAGGGGTGTTTCCAGGACGCAAGCTGGAAGCAGTCATGAAGCAAGCGAGCGCAAAGCTCCAAACGACAGCTGATAGACGAAACCTCGTGATAATTTCAGGCAGTTTAAACGATGTCCTAAATGAAAATGCAGCAGGACTAGCAGCCACACTGGCGAAAGGCGTCGATGACATGCGCGCCACTTCTCCTGAGGTACAGGTAGTGATATGCACGATACCGGAGATACCGGTGCGTGATAGCAACCTGCAAAGAGTGGTAGTCAACGCAAACCAAGAGATATGGCGGATGAGTCGAGAGAAAGGCTTTGAGGTGGTGGAAATAAACAGCGAGGTGCATAGGTGGGGGGGGGGGGGGTTCAACGAGACAGAATTCACTTCGATGGGCGGCTAGGTCATGGGGTAGGTTGGCAACTTGCAGGACGCGCAGTAGCTTTTATGGGGGGCAAGCGAGCCCTTCGGGGTGCAGGATAGCTAGTAACGAGGAAAACAACCAGGGAGACTCTTCGACAGGTGGTATGGACAGATACGATTCCAAAGTGGCACCAATATCTAAGATAGGTAGAGTCCGGGGCACAAAAATAGTCGTAGCCACGAACGCCGTGCAAATTCAGACATAGGGTATATTTACATGCAGGGTGGTAGGAACAGGCTCAAGTGGGAAGAGATAGAAGGACAGCTAAGGGAAGAGAGGCCGATGGCATACGGTTTTGTAGAAACACATCTAAGGGACATGGAACAACCTCCAAACAATCCGGACTACGCGTGGGAATATTGTATTAGAACAGAAGGCAGCAGAAAGGGGGGTGGTATTGGGGCATTCATTTATAAAAGTACAGACTGGCAAAGGAGGGCAAAGAACATTTATGGCTAAAAGGGAAAGTGGCAGGTCAAATGACACTCCTTGGTTTCGTGTACTTGTGGACGGGAGCAAAGTCCAGAGAGGAAAACCAGGCAATGGTAGAGTGTATATCAAAAGACATTCAGGAGTTAGGAAGAGAGTGCGAGATAATTATACTAGGAGACATGAATGCGCACATAGAACATATAGATGGGTATACCGACCCGGCAGGCAAAATGATCATGAATATGTGTGAAAGGCTTGATTTGATCATTTGCAACAGTATCGAGAAGTGTGAAGGGCAAATAACATGGGAGGTAGGAAGGCTTCAGTTGACGATAGAATATGCACTGATGTCACATAGGATGTATGATAAGCTCAGGGGAATGCACATAGATGAAGGTGGCTCCAGAAGTCTGGGTAGCGATCACAAACGTATCAAGCTAAGTTTTGGAAGAGCAGTGAAAGTGGAAAGGAGACAAGATGAGCAACTGCAGGAAAATTTTTATCCAGAAAGGCAAATTGAAATAGCCACTAAACAAATTGAAAAAGTAATCACGGAGGATAATAAGACAGTGTGGACATACACGAATCTAATTAGACTCTTTGAGCTAGAGCTTGCTAAGACGTGTGACAAGTCACCCCGGAAAAGAAGACACAAACCCAAAAGTTGGTGGGATGAGGAAGTTAAGGGAGCCATAGCAAAACGTCAGGAAGCCTCTAGGGAACACAGACATGCTAAGCAGCGGCGTGAACCGACAGATGATGTTGAAATAAAATGGGCAACCTTTCTAAGCTGTAGAAGGGATGCATCCCTTCTGATGAATGTAAAGATTAGAAGGAAGGGAGCTCAGTGGCTGGCAGAAGTACATAAAAAGATAGAAAGGCAGCTGTGAAATTTTGGAACCATCTAAACTCCCTAAGAATTGAGACGAGCCTAAAGCAGAGTTTCATAACTACAGCCCAAGGTGCTAGGCTAGAAGGGGACGAAGCTATTGAATATATAAGAACAAGGGTGACAGAAAAATTTCAACGAAGAAGTGCTTTATGCACCACAATAGACAAGGACGAAACAACTTTTGCAATGAATCCATTTTCACAACAAGAGTGTGAAAGGGCTGAGAAAAGGGTTCCTAGTAGTACATCAACAGGCCCAGATGGCATTCCAATTAGGCTGATAAAGACATTAGGTCCGAAGTCTAAGCAGGCTTTGTGAGAGGCAGTGAGCACAATAATAATCGATGGTGAAGTTTCCGATGAATGGAAACTTAGTAGGATGAGCGTGATCTATAAAGAAAAGGGGGACAAAGCTCACATAAAAACTAGCGCACTATAACAGTGACATCAGTGGTCTACAGGCTGGCGATGCAGATTATAAAGGAAAGACTGCAGGCGTGGATAGAGGATGAGGGGGTGCTGGGGGAACTGCAGAATGGGTTTAGGAAACACAGGAGGTGGGAAGACAATCTGTTCTCACTGACGCAGTGCATCAAAATAGCAGAAAAGGAACACAGGCCCCTGTTTCTAGCATTTTTGGATATCAAGGGAGCGTACGTTAGCGTGGTTCAAGAGGAATTGTGGGGAATACTGGACACACTAGGCGTGGAACATGTAGTCACTAATCTTTTAAAGGGTATCTATAAAGGTAACAATGTAGTTATAAATTGTTAAAAACAGGTATCCAAGCCTGCAGAGGTAAAGCGGGGGCTTAGGCAGGGGTGCACCCTGTCACCCTTATTATTCACGATGTACCTACAAGGATTAGAGGCAAAATTAGAGGGAAGTGGACTGGGCTTCAACCTCTGTTTAGTCAAGCAAGGAAAACTTATTGATCAGGCACTACCAGCATTATTGTACGCAGATCATATAGTGCTGATGGCCAACAACAAGGAATATTTGCAGAGATTGATGAACATCTGCGGTAATGAGGGAGATAGGTTAGATTTAGGATTCAGTAAGGAAAAATCAGCAGTCATGATTTTCAATGACAACGAAGGTGGTGAGCTTAGAATAAAAGAGGTCACGCTAGAGATAACAGATAAATACAAATATCCGGGCGTATGGATAAGCAATGGGACCGAGTATCTGAGGGAACAGGAAATATACGTGACGACTAAAGGTAACAGGAATGCAGCAGTCATGAAAAATAGGGCACTGTGGAATTACAATAGGTATGATGTTGTGAGAGGAATATGGAAAGGGGTCATGGTTCCTGGGCTGACGTTCGGCAATGCGGTCTTGTGCATGAGATCAGAAGTTCAAGCAAGATTAGAAATTAAGCAACGTGGAATAGGTAGGCTTGCTTTAGGGGCTCACGGGAATACACCAAATCAGGGAGTACAAGGCGATATGAGATGGACATCATTTGAAGGCAGGGAAGATAGCAGCAAGATAAAATTTGGGAAGCGATTGAGAGAAATGGGGAAAGAGCGTTGGGCTAGGAAGGTTTTCAGCTACTTGTACATGAAGAATGTCAATACAAAATAGAGGAAGCGAACCAGGAAGTTGACTGGTAAATACTTAGAAAACAGCAGGTGGCCAAACCAAAAAGAACTATCGGTTAAGAAGAAAATGAAGGAAACGGAGACTGACATGTGGAGAATGGGCATGATTAAGAAGTTCGCACTAGAGATCTATCGAATTTTTAAGCAGGAAATATCCAAGGAAAGGATCTATGATAATACTCGGGGTAGTTCTCTACTGTTTGAGGCCAGGACGGGAGTACTGCGAACCAAGACATATCGGGCCAAATACGAAGGGGTAGACACAGTATTCAGTGCGTGTGGAGAGGAAGAAGAAACTGCAGAACACTTGGTAATGTTCTGTAAAGACCTTCACCCTATAGTTCAGGATGATGGCGCAGAGTTTTTCAAAGCACTGGGGTTTAGGGACAAGGAGGGCAAAATAGACTTTAAGCGGGTAGAATTAACTAGATGGAAGTAATCTGATCGGTGGCTAAAGTCAAGGCACGAGTGAAAATTAAACTCTTCACTGCAAAGTATGAATCCTCAAACTCGCTTTTTAAGAAAAAAAATAAATATAGTTTTTGGTTTATTAGGTATTACGGCTTGGTGGCGCTAGCCACCGCCCGATCTAAAGGGTACAGCCATATCCATCCATCCATCCATCCATCCATCCATCCATCCATGTAGAGTGCATATCAAAAGAGATTGGTAGAGCGTATATCGAAGGACATTGAGGAATCAGGAGGAGAGTGCGAGCATTGCAATGGGAGACACTGATGGTAAGAAGGCAGAAACCAAGGCTTAAATTTCTTCATTGTATATATTGCTACGTGCCAGTGCATGGAGCTGAAGAAGAAAAAGCAGATAGACTGGCACGAGCTAATCTGTGTGGTTGGCGCTGCTCGCCTAACCGGTTGTAAATACATCGGTGACTACCCCTCTGAGTCAGTCTCCTTCCCGTAACATATTCTGTGGAGTTGTGCGATCCCCGTCCTCGCCACGGAACTCCGAAGCGGACGCTCCCTCGCGGCTTACAACATGACCACTCGAGACTCGGCTACATCATCTCCGGTCACTCCCCCTTCTGCCCGACCTGTCAACCCAGCGCCCGCAACAACTTTCGTGACGCTTCCTGCGCTCAAAGACCCCGGCGTGTTTTCGGGCAGCGAGGGTTCCGACGTCAACCAGTGGCTACGTCTCTACGAACGCGTCAGCGCCACTTACAGGTGGGATCACACTTTTATGCTCGCAAACGTCATCTTTTATCTTGACGGAACCCCTCGTGTTTGGTTTGATAACCACGAGCATGACATAACAAGCTGGGAAAGCTTCAAGCAAAGATCCGTGAGCTTTTTGGCAACATCTCTGGTCATCGTGAAGCTGCGAAAAATGAGTTGTCGACTCGCGCACAATCTTCCACGGAGCCCTACATTGATTATATTGAAGCTGCCCTTTCACTAAGCCACCAAGCTGACGAAAATATGTCTGAACCTGAAAAAGTTGCGCATATTCTAAAGGGTATCACCAACGATGCGTTCAACTTGTTGGTATTCAACAATGTGTCATCTGTTGATGCGATCATTCAAGAATGCGGCCAGTTTCAACAAGCTAAAAGCAGACGCATCTCCCATCAGTTCCAGCGCCTCCCATACACCACTGCGACGTCCTCGTGTCTCGACACCTATCATCCACCAGACACCTGTGACAACTTGACGCGAATCGTCAGGCGGGTGCTTGAAGCGGCTGCTCCAGCTAAGGTGGGACCAACGTCCCCTGACCCCTCTCCGCCAATTACGTTGCCTCTCATTCAAGCAGTCGTCCGTCTGAAAATCGTCAGCTTAGGAATTCACTCTATCTCACCACCTCCCCGCAACGGCTACCAGCCCCGATACACGCCTGCACGTTCCTTCCCGACCGGCTCTCCCTCAACGTTACGTAATCCGTCCGCATGGCGAACACACGATGACCAGCCGATATGCTTCTCGTGTCACAGGATCGGGCACATTTCTCGCCATTGCAGAAGTCGCTGGGGTCCTCCTGCACAACCGTCCTCTCGTCCCTTCAATGCATGTCCTGCCTATCGCCATGAGATCAGCCGCTACTATTTTGCCCAGGAACCTGCTTCTGAACACCGCTACTCCCGCTCTCCATCCCCCCAACGTCGCCAGTCTCGTTCTCCACAGCCCCGCCGACCATCTTCCCCGCCTTCCCACGAGGTTCTCCGACGGAAAACTAAGCGTTGCAGCCTTCGGAGGTGGCGCACATCGCTCGGACTGACCGGAAATCCTCTTTTGACGATACCGACAAAATGGAACCTCATAGACGGACAAGTAGACGGCGTACATGTCTCTGCTCTTGTCGACACTGGTGCCCAACTTTCCGTGATGACGAGTGATTTTCGCCGCAAGCTCAAGAAGGTTCTCACACCTGCGACCACTCAGTTCGTCCGTGTTGCGGATAGTGGAATAGCATCTATCGTTGGAATGTGCTCCGCTCGTGTGAGCATTGCGCATTGACACACAGTTGTTCTCTTCACCGTCCTTGATAAATGCCCCCACGACGTAATCTTAGGCCTCTACTTCCTGTCCGCGTATTCTGCCCTCATAGACTGTGCGACCAATAGGCTACGTCTACACTTGCCTGCAAAAGAACCTCTTACACAACGGCCGAGTTGCCTCTGCACAACGGGACACGCGTGCCTCCCTCCACAGACACTGACCTACGTAGAGCTCGTCTCAATACCACCAGTTCCCGACGGTGACTATGTTCTGACCCCTATCACCGATGTTCTCATAAGCCGTGACATTACATTACCGCACACTATTCTGTCCATCGCAGGAAATTCTACGTGCCTCCCAGTTGTCAACTTTAGCTTGACACGTCAAGTTTTGCCACAAGGTATCTCTTTGGCGTTGCTCTGCACCTTAGAAGACAATGCGGTAGGTGTTTTCGCGATGGCCGCCCCTTCAGACCCCCACGCTCAACATCAATCTGCCACTTGCTCCGACAGCGCTATTACCTCGATGATCGCGTCCAATTTGACGCCGCAGCAGACTGATAGACTGATGAGCTCCACCGGGCTCAGCTGTCTTACATCGACGTTTTTGACATCAGCGGCCGTCCGTTGGGGAAAGCTACAGGTATGAGCCACCGCATAAACACTGGTATCGAGCATCCTGTTCATAGGAGTCAATATCGTGTGTCGGCGGCCAAGCGTCACATCATCCAAAGTGAGGTCGACAAAATGCTCGCCAAGGACATCATTGAGCCATCCTGCAGTCCTTGGGCTTCTCCTGTAGTGCTAGTCCGCAAGAAAGACGGTGCATGGTGTTTCTGTGTGGATTATCGAAACCTAAACAAAATTACTAAAAAAGACGTCTACCCTCTGCCACAAATAGATGATGCGCTTGATTGCCTCTATTGGTCCCACTATTTTTCCTCCATAGACCTTCGTTCCGGCTACTGGCAGATAGAGGTAGATGAAATGGCCCGTAAAAAGACGGCATTCATCACCCCCGATGGCCTATATCAGTTCAAGGTCCTGCCCTTCGGCCTTTGTAACTCTCCAGCCACCTTCGAACAAATGATGGACTCCCTGCTCAGAGAATTCAAATGGTCCACCTGTTTGTGCTACTTGGACGACGTCATCGTCTTTTCACCAACATTTCAAACTCACATAGAGCACCTCTCAGCCATCCCGGGAATCTTCCGTCGCGCTGGCCTGCAGCTCAACTCGTCCAAATGTCACTTTGGACGCCATCAAATCACAGTGCTTGGCCATTTAGTAGACGCCAACGGTGTACAACCAGACCCGGCAAAAATCAGCGCCGTCAAAAACTTTTCTGTGCCCCGATCTGCGAAGGATGTACGCAGCTTCATTAGACTATGCTCCTGCTTCCGACGCTTCGTGAAAAATTTTGCGCACATAGCGAGGCCGCTCACGCAGCTCCTCAAAAAAGAAGTCCCGTTTTAATGGGGCTCCGAAGAGGCTTCTGCGTTCTCGACTCTCGTCGCTCTTCTCACTACCCCTCCGATTCTGGCACACTTCAACCCTGCTGCCCTTACGGAAATTCGTACAGATGCAAGTGGGCAAGGCATTGGTGCAGTGCTGGCTCAGAAACAACATGGCCATGATTGCGTTATTGCATATGCTAGCCGCCTCCTATCCGCCCCTGAACGTAACTATTCGATAACAGAGCGTGAAAGCTTGGCTCTTGTATGGGCGGTAGCGAAATTTCGACCTTATCTATACGGACGCCCATTTTCGGTAGTTACCGACCACCAGGCATTCTGCTGGCTCAATTTTCTGAAAGATCCATCAGGCCGCTTTAGTCGCTGGGCTTAGCGCCTGCAAGAGTTTTGCTATTCGGCGGTCTACAAATCTGGCCACCTACACCGTGATTCCGATTGCCTTTCCCGGTACCCTGTCGACAATCCTGAGGACACTGACGAGCCCACGGAGAACTCTATCTTGTCAGTGTCCGACTTCCTTAATATTGGGGAAGAACAGAAGCGTGATCCAGAGCTGCTTGACATCATCAGCCGTATGGAATCCTCCAAAAATGATGCTTCCGTCCGTTACTTTTTCATTCAAAAGGGTGTGCTATACCATCGCAATTTCCGACTAGACGGGCCCGACCTTCTCATTGTTTTGCCTAAGCATTTGCGCCACTGTGTTCTCACCGAACTTCACGACGCTCCCACGGCTGAACACCTTGGCGTATCCCGCACGTACGAGCGCGCCCGGTGCCGTTTTTTCTGGCCAGGCCCTGCTCGTTTGGTACGACGATACGTTGCCACGTGTGGCCTATGCCAATGTCGTAAAACACCGTCGCTGCTACCCGCTGGCCATCTTCAATCAATTGACATACCCGCAGAACCATTTTACAGTGTTGGGTTAGACATGCTTGGTCATTTTCCCACATCAACATTGGGAAACAAATGGACAGCCGTTATTACAGACTACGCTACACGCTACGCTATTACGCGAGCTCTACCGACCAGCTGTGCAACCGACGTCACTGACTTCTTGTTACGGGACGTTATATTGATTCACGGTGCTCCGAGACAGCTTCTCACAGACTGTGGCCGTACATTTCTATCCCAAGTCATCGTCGACATTCTGCGTTCTTGTTCCACGCAACACACACTGACAACCGCTTACCACCCTCAAACAAACGGCCTCACGGAACGATTTAACCGCACTTTAACAAATATGCTCGCTATGTTCGTGTCGCCCGACCACCGAGACTTGGACCTTGCCTTACCCTACGCAATTTTCGCGTATAATCCATCCCGTCACGACACAGCGGGCTTTTTGCCGTTCTACTTATTACACGGAAAAGAGCCGACTTTACCACTGGACACAGTCATCTCAGCTCACACCTCGTTCACCAGCGAGTATGCCCGCGACGCGATTGCGTGAGCCGATCATGCCCGTCAGCTCACTCGCGCTCGGCTGATGGCGTCGTAAACCAACCAATGCCGTTGGTACTTTGCGTAACATAGAGGTGTACATTTCGCTCCCGGTACCCTCGTTTTACTCTGGTCCCCTCATCTTCGGCTGGGCCTATCCGAAAAACTTCTGTCTCATTACACGGCACCCTACCGTATATTGCGTCAAGTAACACCTGTCGCCTACGAGATCAGCCCCATCTGTCCGTCATTATCTACTATGCGGCCCAGTGATATCGTACACGTCTCGCGGATCAAGCCCTACAATTATGCGTCAGATAACGACCTTTAAAGCACCGGGACGGTGCCTCCGCCGCAGGGGTCATGCTACGTGCCAGTGCATGGAGCTGAAGAAGACAAAGCAGATAGACTGGCACGAGCTAATCTGTGTGGTTGGCGCTGCTCGCCTAACCGGCTGTAAATACATCGGTGACTACACCTCTGAGTCCGTCTCCTTCCCGTAACAATATTATAATGGAAATGCCATTAACCCCCTGGATTATCTGTTCACACCAACGTACGTCTCTGATCGTCAAGACCATTCGCAAAAAATATTAGAATACCGTTGCAAAACCCACTCTTTCGGTAGTTCATTTTTCGTAAAAACAATACAGGAATGAAACCGTCTACCTGATGATCTCGTCAATGAAACTGATATTGAATCCTTTTTTTTCTTCCTTGTAAGAACTCCTACAATATCACTGCCACTGAGAATGGTTTGCTGTCTCGAAGCGTGTGGGTGTTTCCAAATGCATGATTGTGACGGAGTTTTCGCTCACCAATACTCGAGTGCTTTTTTCTTCTCTCAAAATGATTTGAGTGCTGTTTTATTTGTTGAATCTATTGTTTCGATTGAAAACAATGTTGTCAAATTATTTTGTGAACCTCCCCTACGTAATGTTTCACGGCGATGTAGGTGAAATGTGAATAATTAAATAAATAAATAAAATTATACTGGGATATATGAATGCGCACATAGAAGATATAGATGAGTATACCAATCCAACAGGCGAAATGATTATAGATATGTGTGAAAGGCACGATTTGATCATTTGCAAGAGCACCGAAAAGTGTGGAGGGCAAATAACATGGGAGGTAGGAAGGCTGAAGTCGACAATACATTACGCACTGATGTCACATAGGATGAATGATAGACTCTGGGGAATGCACCTAGATGAATGTGGCTCCTGAAGTCTGGGTAGTGATCACGAACGTATCAATCTAAGTTCACGAAGAGCAGTGAAAGAGGAAAGGGGACAAGATGAGCAACTACAGAAAAATTTTTATTCAGAAAGGCAAATAGAAATAGCTACTAAACAAACTGATAAAGTAATCACTGAGGATAATAAAACAGGGTGGACATACACGAATCTAATTGGAATTGAGTTTGCTAAGGCATGTGGCAAGTCACCCCGGAAAAGAAGACACAAACCCAAGAGTTGGTGGAAGGAGGAAGTTAAGAGAGCCATAGCAAAATGTCAGGAGGCCTCCAGAGAACACAGACATGCTAAGCAGCGGGGTGAACCGACAGATGATTTTGAAAGAAAATGGGAAATTTTTCTAAGCTGTAGAAGGGATGCATCCTTTCTGATCAATGAAAAGATTAGAAGAAAGGGAGCTCAGTGGCTGGCAGAATTACATAAAAAAATAGAAAGGCAGCTGCGAAATTAGGGAACCATCTAAACTCCCTAAGAAATGAGACCAGCCTAGAGCAGAGGTTTATAACTTTAGCTCAAGGTGCTAGGCTAGAAGGGGTCGAAGCTATTGAATATATAAGAACGAGGGTGACAGAAAAAATTCAAAAAAGTGCTTTATGCACCACAATAGACAAAGTTGAATCAAGCAGAGCAATGGCTCCATTTTCATAACGAGAGTGGAAAAGCGCTGAGAAGAGAGTTCTTAGTAGTACATCAAGAGGCCTAGATTGCATTCCAATTTGGCTGATAAACACACTAGGTCCGAAGTGTAAGCAGGCTTTGAGAGAGGCTGTGAGCAAACTAATAATCGATGGTGAAGTCCCCGATGAGTTTTTTTTCTTTCCGAAGCTGGTATTTGAACCCGCAACCTTATGCTTCAAAAGCGAGCGTCTTTTTCCCCAGGCTACACACCTACAAAAAAGTCCCCGATGAATGGGAGCCTACTAGGATGAGCATAATCTATAACGGAATGGGGGACAAAGCTGACATAAACAACTACCATCCTATAAAAGTGACATCAGTGGTCTACAGGCTGGTGATGCAGATTATGAAGGAAAGACTGCAGGCACGGATACAGGATGAGGGGGTGCTGGGGGAACTGCAGAATGGGTTTCAGAAACACAGGAGGCTGGAAGACAATGTGTTCTCATTGACGCACTGTATCGAAAAAGCACAAAAATAACACAGGCCCCTGTGACTGGCACTTTCGGAGATCAAGGGAGCATATAATAGCGTGGTTCAAGAGACATTGTGGGGAATACTGGACGCACTAGGTGTGGAAGATGGAGTCACTAATCTTTTGAAGGATATCTATAAAGTTAACAAGGTAGTTATAAAATGGGAAAAACAGGTATCTAAGCCCGGAGAGGTAAAATGGGGGCTTAAGCAGGGGTGTCCTCTATCACCCTTGTTATTCATAATGTACCTACAAGGACTAGAAGCCAAATTAGAGAAAAGTGGACTGGGCTTCAACCTCTATTTCGTCAAACAAGGAAAACTCACTGAACAGGCAATACCAGCATTGATGTACCCAGATGGTATAGTGCTAATCTCCGACAACAAGGAAGATTTGCAGAGATTGGTGGACATCTGCGGTAATGAGAGAGATAGGTTAGATTTCAGATTCAACAAGAAAAAAATCAGCAGTGATGATTTTTAATGACAGTGAAGGTAGTGAGCGTAGAATATAGACGGTCCAGCTAGAGATAACAGATAAATACAAATATCTGGGCGTATGGATAAAAAATGGGGCCGAGTACCTAAGGGAACACGAAATATACGTGACGACTAAAGGTAATAGGAATGCTGCGGTGATGAAAAACAGGGCACTGTGGAAATAAAATAGGTATCATGTTGTGAGAGGAATATGGAAAGGGGTCATGGTTCCTGGTCTGACGTTTGGCACTGCGGTCTTGTGCATGAGATCAGATGTTCAAGCAAGATTAGAAATTTAGCAACGTGGAATAGGTAGGCTTGCCTTAGGAGCTCACGGGAATACACCAAATTAGGAAGTACAATGTGATATGGGATGGACATCGATTGAGGGCAGGGAAGCTGACAGCAAGGTAAAACTTGAGAAGCGATTGAGAGAAATGGGGGAGGAGCGTTGGGCTAGGAAGGTATTCAGATACTTGTACATGAAGAAGGTCGATACAATATGGAGGAAGCGAACTAGAATATTGACTGGTAAATATCTAGAAAACAGCAGGGGGCTAAACCAAAAAGAATTATCGGTTAAGAATAAACTGAAGGAAGCTGAGACCGATATGTGAAGAATCGGCATGATTAAGAAGTCCGGTCTAGAGGTCTATCGAACTTTTAAGCAGAAAATTGCGAAGGAAACGACCTATGATAATACTTGGGATAGTTCTTTACTGTTTGAGGCCAGGACGGGAGGATTGCGAACCTAGACATATCGGGCCAAATACGGAAGGGTAGACACGGTATGCAGTGCGTGTGGAGAGGAAGAGGAAACTGCCGAACATATGATAATGATCTGTAAAGGGCTTCACCCTTTGGTTCAGAATGATGGCGCAGAGTTTTTCAAAGCACTTGGGTTTAGGGACAGGGAGGGCAAAAGTGATTTTAAGCGGGTAGAATTAACTAGGAGGAGGTTATATGATTTGTAGCTAAAGTCAAGGTACGAGTGAAAATTAAACTCTTCACTGCAAAGTACAAGTCCTCAACCTCACTATTTATTAGTAAAAAACTAAATCTAGCTCTTGGTTCACTAAGTATTACGGCTTGGTGGCCTTAGCCACCGCCCGATCTAAAGGGTACAGCAGTATCAATCAATCCATCCATTCATTCTTGGAAATATTATTATTATATGACATTATTCGTTTGCGTATAGTTTATTTATTTATATATTTATTTATTTATACAGATACCTATAGCAGCCAATTGAGCACTATTGCAGGGAGGAGAAGAAAAAAATATTACATTACATGTTGTTTATTACATGAATAGTTAAGATAACAATTTCAGCGTTGCGTTTATGATTACAGATTACGTGACACATGTACATTCTGAGCAGATGACTCGAAAAATATATCGCGTCAAGCCTAGAACAGTAAATACCGCAAAACAACAAAAAAACTAAAAAGGGTAAAATAAACATCGATAGACAAGTTTATTGAATGCTGTATAGAGGTGACATAATACCTATAGTGAAACAAAACTTTTGCAAGGGCACTATCGAACGAACTGATTGGCGACAAGATAACCTCCTCCGGTTTCCTATTCAATCGTGGCAAGTTCTTGAAAAAAGGAATGCTTATATACGCTAATCTGCGCGATATATTCTCTCGCCTTTAAGGAATATTCACTACGAGCTGACCTATATGTAGGATTGAGAATATATGTTTCCTTCCTAATGCCCTTAGCTCAATTAGAAACTTTGTTAAAGATCGTTCGGCATATGCATTTTCGTCTATGTTGCAAATTCGGCCATTCATTATCGGCTTTTATATCAGAGGAGCTTATTGTAACGACGTTGTTCGAGTAAATGAACCTTGCTGCACGTTTCTGAATGCTTTTGAATTTGGCAATGCAAGTCTTTGTTCCGGGGTCCCATTCGGAGCATACGCATGCTAAATTAGTGCGAACGTTTGAATAATAAAGTGTTTCTTTCAACCTAAAAGGAGCTTTGATGAAGTTTAGCTTCGAGAACTTGAGAACACGGCCAGCCTTAGCCGCTGCATAGTTAATGTGATCATTCCATAAATATTCATTCTTACACGAAACACCTCCACTTTTGTAATTCAATACAATCGACATGATTTCACCATCTAGAGAACACGTACCATCAAAATTGTGACGTTTGTTAATAAGTGGACAACTGCTTACTTGGCAAAATTCAGCCTCACATTCCACTTATTGCATCATAGTAGTACTACATCAAGGTCATTTGTAATTGGACACTTCCACTCAAGACAATTATTTTGCGGTAAAGACAGCAGTCGTCGACATACAGCCTCAGATGACACCTGTTCACTTATATTGTTATTAAATATTATAAAAAAATTGGTACCAGAACCAATCCTTGGGGTGAACCTGATATTACTGTTCCATATGTTTCATAATGTTTTATATGAACTCGTCTCATGAAGAACAATACACTGTTCTTGGTCAGCAAGATAAATCTAAATTCAATGCAGAAGAGCCATAGGAATATTTATTGCAGAAAGTTTCATCAGCAATGTATTATGTGCTACAGAGTGAAAAGCCCTTTGCAAATGTAAGAAGATGCAGTCAACCTATTTGCAGTTATTGAATGACATAGATATGTCGTGAGAAAACTCAACTAATTGCATGTCGCAAGATAGTCCCCTCCTGAAACCTTGCGGTGCTAGTCTGACAAAATTGTTTTCTTGAAGATTAGCCATGAAGTTAGAATAAGTATTGTGCTCTAGTGTCTTACACGACACCATAGTAAGTGAATTGGGCCAATTGATTCAAGAATTTGTGTTGTCACCGCTTTTAAAAATAGGAACAAGATTTGCAGTATTCCAGTTGTTTGTTAAGCTTTTGGATTGAAGTGGTTTTTGAAAAAGTATCGTTATAAAAAGTTGATAAAAAAGGATAGATGGCAATGTTACCATGACAATGTTACCGGGGCATTGGTACCATGGCGATGTTACCATGAAAAAGACAGACAGACATGCAGACAGACAGCAGGCGGATGCTTCGCTCTACTCAACATCATTCACTTAGTGGATATGCTGGGACTTTTTATATATTTGAATATAATTTGTTGTCCTTTCTCGCTGTCATAACGATAAGAGTAGTTATGTAGGCATGTCGCACAATTGGTCCCGCTACTAGCCAACTAGATTAAGGGACGAAACAAGATTTTTCGAAGTTCTTGCTATGTGTATGTGAAAACTTCAATAAACGATCACCACCCAAGCACTCCGTACAAATAGTTAACCAGCGAAAGTTAAATAGGGCGGCTCCTGTATTCAGAAATGGGTTCAACCCGATGTGCCACTGAAGCGTTTCAAATAGATTTCTGACATGTTCGTGTTTTTTTAATGAGGTCAAACACATGATTGGCTTGGGTTTTGCAGGTTTTTTATTTCACGTACCTTATATTGTGCCCCGCAAATCACGGTCAAGGCAAAATTTAATGAGCGCCTAAATGCTTTTCGTATTTCTTTAATCACAGTATTTGTTCGCCCACCAAAACGTCACAGACGTTGCAGCAGAAGCCAATGTGCCGCTGAAGAAACTCCCGCTAAAAGCAGGTGTTCTTCGCGGCAAACGCGTTCCCGCAATCATCACATTGACACCACAACGCTTTGCTGTTGCAAGCGTTTCATACCACGATATCGGTCGACCACAGGCGCTTTCATTCCCGTTAACGGTGTGGTGTGGCTTGAAAGGCTGTCAGATTATTGCTACGCAGTTGCTGCCGTCACTCGGCCTCCAGGACATGTTTTTGTGCCGGGACTGAAACCTCTTTCCCGTTTCACCAGTCGGTGCTCTTCTCTCAACTGGTTCCACAACCGTTACAGATGACTTAGATGAGCTTATACCCTACTAAACCAAATACTAAGTAAAGAGTAAGCAGTCAGCTAGACAGAAATTCACACCGGAACGTTTCCAATTCGCACACGTGAGTAAAATAAATCCCTTGGCGTACTATCCTTTCGGATCACGGTGCTCAGCTAAAGCCACCATGTACCACGCCACGTGGGATTCACCGGCCATTACATCCTTAACACCAATATAGAATGCAACCCCGGAGCAGCGAGAACCTGGAAGATCAGCTGAGAGCAGCTGCTGCAAGAGAAACTCTAGGCTATGCACCCCCACACGCACCATAAGCCAAGAACCACCGACTACTTCAAGCTACACCGCGGAAAACGTCCTTCAAATAAATAAATAAATAAATAAATAAATAAATAAATAAATAAATAAATAAATAAATAAATAAATAAATAAATAAATAAATATATAAGTTTCCAACACCACTTCTGTCGGCGCCCATTGCGTTCCCATGCGGAAGGTTTCGGGAGAAACTCACGTGTGCTTAGCGAAATGGGATGGATTGGCTTACGTCACTCACAACGCCACTAATGGAGTGGGTGCTTCGGGTGACGCTACAAATGACGTAATTGATAGCACTACCAAGACCGACGGCTCAGCACACCGCTGTCGGACTCTTTTGCGTTTCTACTAGCCATATACAGTTATAGCTGTTAAAAGCGAAGAAACATGCCGCAATGGCCTCGACCGCCACCGCTTTGATGCTAAAAGACTTCACGTATTCTCTACATGACCTTGTTGATTGATATGAGGGCTCAACGTCTCAAAACCACTCTATGACGCCATAGTGGAGGTTCAGGAAATTTTGACCACCTGGTGTTCTTTAACGTCCACCCAAATCTGAGCACACGAGCTTACAGCATTTCCGCCTCCATCATAATTGCAGTCAACACAACCGGGAATCGATCCCGCGACCTGCGGGTCTGCTGCCGAGTACCTTAGCCACTAGCGCACTACGGCGGGGCAAATGGCCTTGTTGGTCGACCCAGTTTCAAGACATCGAATTATTCGACGTTGCCTACAGGATGCGTGTGCATTCTTCCCGAAATTCTTTTTTTAAGGGGCTGACCGAATATGCAACATCCGAAAGATGTGAACTGCGCACGCCTTATGTTTAAACATAAAATTTTGATTGCATGGAACTTAAGCACAACTGCGGGGGATGTAGAACGCCAAAAACACCGACTTGCGATTCGTTGAAGAAGTAAGTTCGCGTTTCCGACCATGCCCTTTAGGATTGCCCAGCATAGTTGGAAATCACCGTTACGTTAAACATGCCGCGCGCAAAGCAGGAGCGATGGCATTACTCCCTGGAGGCCTAATATTCCGACAAGTTCTTCGAACTGTCGGGGTTCGTACCTAGGCCTATGAATATTACGTATGAATTCTAGTTAACCCAGTTTCCTGCAGCAGCCACAGGATTTAAAACGCATTGTTAATGCACGGCCACAGAGCTGGAGTATAACGTTTTGCAACGTGGTAAGAAAATATTATTATAGTGAGCATTTCGGGCTATCCATGATTTGAGCAAGTATTTTGGTCATATACATTTCCGTGTAGATAGTTTTGCGTATTTTGAGCAAGCGGTATATGGAGCATGCCTTAGCAATTTTTTTGTTTCTCTATGCCAGCAGACAGGTTAACCCTCCTCTTAAAGCTGTCTTCATTGGCATGATATACCCCTCGGGACCCTATACTACGTAACGGGGGAAAGACTGGCTGTTTCAACTTTAGCGAAAATACATAAACCTATGGACAGAGGAGCAACGGGAAGAACTACTGTCCAGTGAGAACCTAGGGTCTGACTGAGCAAACCCGCAAAGCGACTGCTGCTTGTCGAGCCCTTGACTTGAGGCACCTGCCAGCGCACGCCAACATCCTCCGACTAGCCAGAGCTTCTCCAGACGAAATGTCCAGCGAATAAGTGAATTTCGAGAAGCAGCAGCACATGGAAGGACAAAAAACGCACACATGAAAAACGTGTTTAGTGTCCTCCTGTGCACTGCTTTTTCGAAAAATAGAGGCTCAGGAACTAGCGCATTTGTCTGTACGTTTAAAATACGTTTTCACCACCAATACCATCACCAGCAAGCAATGCGAATCTATTAGTGCGCTGAGGGAAGCATTTACAGCATTGAAGACGACAAGTGCGTTTATCGATACGTCGGCTCAACCGACACCTCAAGTTTATGAACTTCTCAGCTCTTCAAGCTTCTATCGCTAAGCTTTTGCACTTTTTAGGTGCATCCTGTAGAGTTGCTTGATGTAACATTCCATTACATCCAATACATGCACACAGCCATTGCTGCTACTCAGTTAGCTAGCTGCATATAAGAAACGGTTTTCCAAAATGGGTTAAATTCAAAGCCGGAACAAGCTCACTCAAGGCTGTGTTGGTAAATATATGCTCTCAACTTTAATCTAAAACAGTAAATATAAATTGCAATTCTTTATAACCTTTTATGATTACTAGTTGTGAGGAAACTTTATAATACATATGAGCGAATAGACATCCATTTTAGCTGGTTTTAGTTCTGGGTTAGGTGCATTTCGAAAAAAAAAAGCTATTCATATGACTTTGGTATATTGCAGGTGAGAGATTCCTGCATTGCTGTACAATTTAGTGGTTTTTCATGTTGAATGCAGAGTTCAGCATTGAGAAAAAATTGGCGTATCCCACGTACAGTGCAAATCGATGATATACGAAGCATGAATTACAAATGTTAATATATCCCTTTAAAATCAGTGCAACGTTATGAAGTAAAGGTAAATGATGCCGTACATGACTTCCGATTTTAATTATCCTGTTTATGTGTGCCGTGTACCTTCGTCTTCTATTCATGTCACCTGGTACCAAACTTAGTATATGTTAAGCTAGCGAAGCGGCCGCGAGCACACAATGAGGGTGGTATGTTCTCATATTTTCTCATGATACGCGCGTCAGGATTTTCAAGTTTGCACCAGTCATCCACTTCGTCATTCATTCAAGTCACGTTACACCAGATTTGGTATATGTGGAGTTAGCAAAACGGCCGCGAGCGCATCATGAAGGACTCAATATAGTCCGATTTATCGTTGACGCACGCGCACGCTGGGCAGAGCGACGCTATAGGTTAGCAAAACGCGAGCACTCGATAGTTTGACGCCAGGTGCGACCAGCGCCCGTCGGCGCGAAATTCAACATGCTGCATTGCGCACCAATGCGTTACCCTGGCAACCCTGCACCTCTCTCTTTTTGTGACCGAGGAATGCCAGACGCGCTGAAACGCGCATGCGTCAAAGCAACGCAGCGCGGCGTACGCCTTCGAGCATATGGCAGGACTGGCCCCTGGCGTGGCAACCGCCAGCATGACACGATGAAATTAACGCCGGGGAGCCTGCACATCGCGTCACATCGAAATGTACTGGAGGTTTGAATGTAGCATGTAGTCATGTTATCACATGACACGCATCTCATGATTATCATGTTTGCACTAGTAACATATTTTCGTCATTCATTGGCGTCACGTAATATCAAAATTGGTTTATGTGAAGCTAGCGAAACGGCTGCGAGCACATCATTAGTGTGGCATGTATACAGTCATGTTGTTACATGACACGCATGTCGTGATTATCATGTTTGGATGTGTCATTTACTTATGTCGTTCGTTCGCGTCGCGTAATACCGAGTTTGGTACATGTGAAGCTAGCGAAACGGCCGCGAGCGCATCACGAGCGTGGCATGTAGTCATGTTGTTACATGAAACGTATGGGATGATTTTTATGGTAGGATCTGTCGCTTGTATTCGCCATGCAATCATGCCATACCCTACCAGTTGTGCAACATGCCATGCGAACGAAACCACCGCAAAAGCTGCAGGACCATGAAATGTAAACCATACCATTCATAGCGTACATATCTTGATTTTCTTGTTATGGCTAGTCAAATATGTTCTTCATACAGTCATGTTATGGCATAATACGTTTGGTATAGATGCCATTATCGAAACGGCCAGGAGAGATAAAAGTCGTAGGCGGCTAGATAGATAGATAGATAGATAGATACGCTTAAAGTCGCCGAAGCTCGCTAAGAAATCCTTCACATTTAAAATTTTCGAAGTTTCCGGGTAGGCTTATCAGCCGCTGTAGCTATTCGAAAATGTTCTTACGAAGAGAATAAGCCATCAAAACTTGTGACTTACCGAGAATATTAGGCGAGGGTCCACAGTTAAAGACAGGAGTAGTTGCTGTACGGTCAACTGCGTGCCAAGAAAAACCACTATAATGAGAACATGTGATACAGAACCAGTGCAGGGCAGCTAACACACAGAGTGCGAAATAAGCAAGTGGCTCCTCCTGATGTGTGCTTGTTTGGAGCTGTATCTCTCTTTTACTTTGGATAGGTGCATTGCACGTATCTCCGGTAATTTAGCTCTATCACTTGTTACCCGTACAAGCACGCTATTAAACAATCCGCCACGCTGCCCTTATTGTATACCGCCAGAGACGTCTAAAGTATCAACGTTGCAATCTATTGGTGCCTCTAACAACACGCCATGCTTGTGTTGTCGAACGTCACCTATACAATATGTAACATAATTTTTCATTCAGTCAAATTTCCCCTCCCGCTACAACAGTAACTTCAAATTAGGACTGTAAAGCTAGTGAGGCTCATCACATACGCTCTAAAAAAATTTGATGCTCGCTTTGTTTCTTTCGTGAACAGGACGCACTCAATCAACCTCCTCCCCTCTTCGGAAAAAAAAAAGACGGTCGATTCCTTTGCCATAAAGTTAGGTGTAACACGAAAGGGAAGCGCGTCCTCACAAAAGTCGTTGAATGATTACTGAACATTGGTACATAAGAGAATATATAATGCTCTTGAATCGTTTGGAAATTATGCACCCACGTTGACGCCAAGTGGGACATCTTCGTACTGAAGTCTGACGTCCATGATTATGGCTGTACTACAGGTTTTCCCGCTCAATTTAATCCAAGCGCCAGCCAAATTAATCTAGGCGCCAGTCAATTTAATCCAGCCGCCACTGAAATTAATCCAGGTGCCATTCATTTTAATCTAAGTGCCACTGAAATTAATCCAACCGCCAGCCGATTTAATCCGGACGCCAGCGAATTTAATCCTGATGACATTGTGACTTCAAAACGACCCAGCATTTTCGGGAATGCGTGAAGTGAATAGCTTTGGAGTGAATTTAACAGGGAAAAGCCATGAATGAGTCACTGCATAGTGACACAATGCGACTCGCGCGACTTTATCACGCCTATCACCCGCGTAAGCACTATTCACACCTTCGACATGCATATCAAAGGTAACGCCGTCCACACAGTAATAAATTGATAATTATTAACCAGGCCAATGATCTCATCACGAGTGACTTAGGTGACGTCCTCACGCATATCACCCACGCACGCACTGTCTTAACCTTCCGTCACGCATATCAAATGAAACGTCTTTGAAAGGGCGGGATCTTGATACCTAAAACTCGGCCAAGTCACCTGATAACCAGTTCCTCAGGGGACGTCATCACAAATATCACCCGCACACGTAATTTACTCGCCTACCGACATGCATACCAAACGAAACGTCTTTGAGAGAGCGATAACGTGTTACCTATGACTCGGCCAACTCACTTGATCACTTGTGATTTAGGTGACGTCATCACGCCTATCACCAACGCACGCAATGTCTAACCTGCCATCATGTATACCAAACGAAACGTCTTTGAGAGGCTAATAAATTGAACGCTGTCAGTCGGCAGAGTGACGTGATCACTAGTGACTCGTGTGACGTGATCGCGTTTGACACCCACGTACGCAGCGTCTAACCTAAGTTCATACATATCAAACGAAACGTGTATGAGAGAGTAATAACTTGAACGCTGTCACAAGGCCCAGTGACGTCATCACTAGTGACCGGCGTGACGTCATCTCGCCTAAGACTCACGCAAGCACTCTATTATGTGCCTTCATGCATATCAAACAAAACGTCTTTGAAAGGGTAATAACTTGAATGCTGGCACTAGGCCGCGTGACGTCATCACTAGTGACTCACGTGACGTCATTAAGCCTATCACACGCACACGCGGTGTCTAAACCTGTCTTCATGCATATCAAACGAAATGTCTTTGAGAGAGTAATAACTTGAACGCTGTCACAAGGCCCAGTGACGTCATCACTAGTGACTGGCGTGACGTCATCACGCCTATCGCACACGCACGCGGTGTCCAAACCTGTCTTCATGCATATCAAACGAAATGTCTTTGAGAGAGTAATAACTTGAACGCTGTCACAAGGCCCAGTGACGTCATCACTAGTGACTGCCGTGACGTCATCACGCCTGACACCCACGCACGCAGTGTCCACACCTGTCTTCATGCATATCGAACGAAATGTCTTTGAGAGAGTGATAACTTGAATGCTGTCACAAGGCCCAGTGACGTCATCACTAGTGACTAGCGTGACGTCATCACGCCTATCGCACACGCACGCGGTGTCCAAACCTGTCTTCATGCATATCAAACGAAATGTCTTTGAGAGAGTAATAACTTGAACGCTGTCACAAGGCCCAGTGACGTCATCACTAGTGACTGGCGTGACGTCATCACGCCTGACACCCACGCACGCAGTGTCCAAACCTGTCTTCATGCATATCGAACGAAATGTCTTTGAGAGAGTAATAACTTGAACGCTGTCACAAGGCCCAGTGACGTCATCACTAGTGACTGCCGTGACGTCATCACGCCTGACACCCACGCACGCAGTGTCCAAACCTGTCTTCATGCATATCGAACGAAATGTCTTTGAGAGAGTGATAACCTGAACGCTGTCACAAGGCCCAGTGACGTCATCACTAGTGACTAGCGTTACGTCATCACGCCTGACACCCACGCACGCAGTGTCCAAACCTGTCTTCATGCATATCAAACGAAATGTCTTTGAGAGAGTAATAACTTGAACGCTGTCACAAGGCCCAGTGACGTCATCAGTAGTGACTGCCGTGACGGCATCACGCCTGACACCCACGCACGCAGTGTCCAAACCTGTCTTCATGCATATCAAACGAAATGTCTTTGAGAGAGTAATAACTTTAACGCTGTCACAAGGCCCAGTGACGTCATCACTAGTGACTACCGTGACGTCATCACGCCTGACACCCACGCACGCAGTGTCCTAACCTGTCTTCATGCATATCAAACGAAATGTCTTTGAGAGAGTAATAACTTGAACGCTGTCACAAGCCCCAGTGACGTCATCACTAGTGACTAGCGTGACGTCATCACGCCTATCGCACACGCACGCAGTGTCCTAACCTGTCTCCATGCATATCAATCGAAATGTCTTTGAGAGAGTAATAACTTGAACGCTGTCACAAGGCCCAGTGACGTCATCACTAGTGACTGCCGTGACGTCATCACGCCTGACACCCACGCACGCAGTGTCCTAACCTGTCTTCATGCATATCGAACGAAATGTCTTTGAGAGAGTGATAACTTGAACGCTGTCACAAGGCCCAGTGACGTCATCACTAGTGACTGGCGTGACGTCATCATGTCTGACACTCACGCACGCGGTGTCCAAACCTGTCTTCATGCATATCAAACGAAACGTCTGTGAGAGAGTAATAACTTGAATGCTCTCACTAGGCCTAGCGACGTGAATACTAGTGACTCATGTGACGTCATCACGTCTATCACACACGCACGCGCTGTCCTAACCTGTTTTCATGCATATCGAACGAAACGTCTGTGAGAGAGCAATAATGTTATACTTATGACTCGGCCAACCGACTTGATCACTATTGACTCACGTGACGTCATCACGCCTAACAGTCATGCAAGCACTCTCTAACGTGCTTTCATGAATATCAAACGAAACGTCATTGAGAGAACATTAACTTGAAGGCCGTTGCAGGCAGCGTCTGCTAGTAAAAAACTAACTTCTCGCGCTGCACAGCCGTTCACCCGCTAACCGGTATAAGTAGGCACCAGATAGTGGGTTTCGAATTGAGTCAAAGGCGTCTTTACATGGCTTTTGTTTGACGTGACGCTTTTCTTGACTCGTGTAGATGCGATGGAAGCAACAGTACCTTCAAGCAGCAGTGTGGTACAACCCAACAACAGTGTCACATCGCTCGTTGAGGGCAGCGCTTCTCCTTCATTCAATAAATAGAAATAATGAAGTCCAAATGACAATTAAGCATTTTACAAACCATACTCAATTACGCAACATTCAACCGATACCCTCACCTCCCTGCGACACGTTTACTCCAGATCGTCGTGTGGGTAGATGTACGCGTCTTTTTTGTTGCTTCTCGTGTTTCGTAGAATGCCTTGAAAATGCGGGCAGCCAGGCCGCAATACTGTGAACGGACAGGCGTTCTACACTAAACAGGCACGCTTATTCCAAGCACACTAACCTATAAGAAACGGCGTGGCGTAGAATGTAGAAAGGAAGGCACGAGTAAGCCACCGCATTGAATGGCGCATCAGCAAATGGCCAGTTGCAAATAGCAATAGTATATATCTCAAGTATGGGGACTGCCCTCTATTACAACGAATTTGTTTCCCAGGGTAACCAGATGAAATAATTGTTGAGCCGAAGGAGTGGTAGACAAATCTTTTTGTAGCAAGCTTTGGAGCAGGCAGACCGTGCGTCTTATGCTTGATTAAGGATATACACTGTTATGACTATAGCTGAATTATATGCAAACGCCTGTTTCGTTTCTTGTGCTCATATCGCGTCATTTTGACACGTGAGCACAAATTAGAGGGCGAGGAGAGCTTTTATAGTGCTTTTATAGTGCCTATATATACCTATTTCGGGCGTTGTAGCCTCAATTCGTATAGGTGCCTGTAAATGTCTGTTTTCAAAATCGATGCCTATATAAACGCTATTTAACCTGAAATTTTGCTTTTAAGTACCACTGAGCCCGGTATTCATGTTACCGGGCAAAATATAGGTTTCGGGACACTGTGTGGTGCTAACTACTCTTTATCTCACGAGTTACGTTTAGAACTGTCAAACTCAGAAGGCATTTTAGCCAAGAGGGAGCTAGACTAGCCTCTACACATGTATACCATCCATGTCGCGGTCGTCTGCTCAGCCTCTTTCTAGTGTGCGCTCAGATGCGTAGGGAGCAGAAGGTGCCTCTGTGCAGCGGCAGGAAGATGAAGAATGAATGCGAAACTGTGGAGAGTAATCAGGGGAAGTAAGGAAGTAGAGTGCAGATAAAAAAAGCAATATCTATGTAGTTTTTGTTTTTTGTTTGTCATTTACATGTGGTGCTTCACTGGGTCACCTGAAATTATTTATTTAGGCAGTGGAAAATGTTGCCTGCCCAATGAAAAGGTTTGTGTCACTAGAAATTTTAATTTGATCATTAGAAGCGGCGAAAGCATAATCTCAGGAGGTGAGCTTGAAACCTTCGCCACTAACTCTAAGAAGACTTCGTAAGGCCAATTCCTTCCCCGCTATTGGTATGAAATTCACTCGGAGCTGGAGCATCACACGACGTGCATGAGCACGTCATGCGCGCGTAATCTACACTCGCATGAGATGCCCATGTCAGCCCGTGCGTGCAAGCGGTGTTCTGCCGTCTCGATGTTCTTTTGTATTGTACTGCGAGTTTTTGTGGGATGGATCCCTATCTGCGCGCACGTTTGGAGAGGCTGGCTTGGATAACGTATCCTTACCCCGATACACAGCGTCACACCGCTGCATCTTCTGCTAGGGACGATACACCAAAACCACGCCCAGCGTTGTGAATGCTGGCCCCGACACAATGCGCAAACTGCGAGAACACCAACGCAAACAAAATGGAGGCACCTTAGTCTCGCGTCTCTCTCGATATGAAATTAAATAAATAAGGTGAATAGATTTCGCCTGTGTCTTCTAACATTTTTGTAAACTTTCATGCTTCTATTTAGGCAACAGTTTGTACAAATTACACACGTTGTCTCAAATAGTTCTCGCAGTCTCACGTACTACTTTGACATAGGCAGGACCATTCTATCACCTTCATCGTGTTGGGGCGCACGCCCATGAGATGAAGGTGAAGCCGTGTTCAGTTTGGCCTATCACCTCTTTATGACACGCGTAGTACTGGAAATCTTGGTAAATGAGATCTTGAGCACTCAGTGCATTCATTCCTTTACGCTTCTCAAAACTCTTAAGTTTGTGTAACGACCTTAAAGTGTTCACAGACAGAAGAAAAATTGAGCCTGTGTGGTTAGGCCAAGTTAATACGCCGCAAAAAAATCCTTCTGGCGCCTGGCACTCTGACTATTGCGCATGTATAGCCCTTCTTAGCTATGGCACACAGAAAGAGACCCAGAAGCATATTTCTACGATGGTGCACACTTAACTGACCATGCTGAACTAGAAATGGAGAGACCGTATTCTGCGAATCTCGCGGAAAAACGCATGTTTATGCTAAATCATTACCCGTTTGTACAATTATAAACTAGAACATTTTTGCTTGCTTTCATGTCGTAGAGACAGATACCACACCTGTTTATTGGAAAATTTGAGTTTTGTCAAAGATTATCTGCCTATATTCACAATTTTGGAAGCCTGAAAGAGTGTTTTTGGGCACCTATTATTGGTGCCTAAATCCCGGTTTTTCAGTGCCTATAGAGCTGGCCTCTATAGTTACGACCTACCTGACATGTTTTCGCAACGCCGAAGCAAAGATGATGCCCGCTTAAAACATCTACCGTACCTCAAGAAAAAATTGTTGTTCTGATAACGTCGAGCTCGTCAAATTGGTTATGAAATGGGTGATGAAAGAGAACTGGGGCAAGTCCGTGCGAAACAAAATTTATTATTATACAGGCAAAGCAATTTTCATAAACACGCACCCATAGATGTGCTGCTGAGCAGTGTTCTACATATCAGGCAGTCGAGGGCAGCTTGTACCAAAAGTGTAATTGTGCCTATCATAAGCGGCCCAGTCCACACGCTGGATGTGCTGCATAGAGCACCCCGCGGCCTCAACCAGCAGAGCACGGCGATGTTCTTTCTTGGAGATCCCTTCCGGTGTCGTGAGGAGATCATCCCTCCGCTCGCTTAGGAATCCCTTTACACCTGCCTTGAACTTTGAGAAGAGCTGCTCAATCGGATTGAAGAAAGGGCTGTATGGCGGTAGCCACTTGACTGTGTGGTCGCTTGTCGCGAGGACAGCCTGTTCGGCGCGGCGGTGCGCTGGTGCGTTGTCAAACAGGAACACTGCCTGTATTCCTGGTTCCTGCTGTGAAACTTTACTCGACACTTCTGCAAGAAAGTCGTTGAAGACAGCCCAGTGGACCTTGTCGGCAATTGTCCAGTGGAGAAGGCCATTTGCTGACATGCAGGCTATAACATTTACATTCGCCCCTTTCGCACTAGTTGACCAAACGGCATGCTGGAGCACCTCGTTTCGCCCTACCGAAACTGCGCGAGCACCATACGTTGAAGTTGGTCTCGTCGATGTAGTATCGTGTTAGCGTAGTTCCCTCGCTCTGAAGCCACTGGGCATATCGGCACCGCAGCTGTTTCACGTCGGCGCGATTTCTATCTTCTGGGCTCGGGGTCAGCAGCTTCACCGAATAACCATGGCCATCGAGAAGCCGATCAATCGTCGACGTGCTCACTTCAATGTTAGACATCTCATCTTGAGAGCTCTCTTTATTTGTTCCAGTGTGAAGGATGGGTTTCCCTGTACGATTCGTTGCAGGGCGTCCACCACGTCCGGTCCAAATTTCCTCGACGAACCACCACGTGTTTTAGGTTGTGTCACGATCACTAGCGGCAATAGAACGCAC